>JBAJHW010000004.1:29808765-30363765 GCA_037013535.1 Intellagama lesueurii
AATGAAACCAAGATCTTATTGTTCAGGGATTAGGCTTGTCATGGTGGCCATTTATGCAAATTCAATCTAGATATGATAAAGATATTAAAGATGGCTTTTATAAAGAACAAATACTGCTTGAACAAATATTGTTAACCTCAGACGATAAACTAATTAAGAAACTATATAAACTGCTTTTGAATTGGAAAATGGAAGATGAACAGGTGCAAGAAACAATAGTGCAATGAGCTAAAAAATTTGGGCACAATATTGAACTGGAGAAATGGCAGAAATTGGGGAATAGAAATAACAATGGCGACTTTGTATAAAGAAAATCTTTATAAAATGTTTTATAGATGGCACTTGCTACCTGCCAGAATTGCAAAATTGTTTCCAAATATGTCTAGTAAATGTTGGAAATGCAAACAAAAAGTAGGTACCTATTATCATGTATGGTGGACATGTGAAAAAGCAAAAAAATATTGGAGTAAAATACACACATGGTTGGTTAAAATGCTTAAAAAACTGTATAGATTTTAAACCAGAACTGTTTTTATTAGGTATTTTACCAGAGGACTTTGATAAACAATCGGTTTACCTAACACTGCATATTGTGACAGCAGCTAGGATTGTGTTTGCACAACATTGGAAAAACAAAGAAATACCAACAGAAGAAGAGATAATTAAGAATATTTTAGATTTATATTGTGCAGAAATGGATAGACTCACACTGAGACTGAGAGAGAAAGAAGATTCAGAATACTTTAAAAAGTGGAATTTGTTCTACCAATGGCTAGAAGATCGGAGAAGGGATTAAATCACCAAGACGCGAAAATAGATAATTATAAGCAAACCCATGTAACACAATGTTTAACAAGCACGAATTGAATGTAGATATAGTGAAAAACTAATAAAATGTTATTTTAAAAAATTGTATTCATGCAGAAATGCACAGTAGAAAGTGTCAATAAAGTAGATGTCAACAACGTCAGCAAATGCTTGGCCAAATACATACATAAGGGCTGAAACACTCTCCTTTAGGCTTTAATCCAGTTGCTTTCTTAGCGACAGTGCTGTTCATACTTATTCTTTGCTTTCCCCCAGCAATGGAATTGTTGCTTTCTCACCCGGGAGTCTTACCTTCCAGAACTCTCTCTTGTCTCATTTTGGACTGTCTCATCATAGGGCTTTGAAGATATACATATTCAAAGCTGGTTTACTATTGCTGCCTTCCATGCAATATTAACAAATTTAGTTTGTTACTGCCATGTGTCTCAAAGAGCCTCTGCTCTTGTCACCTTTCACTACTGCTACTGCCCAGGATTTCTCTGCCCCCCATTACTAGAATGGTCAATTGTCTTCTGCTGATCTGAGCAATCATTTTTGAGGAGGCTAGGTCTTAGATACCCAGTGTGGTGTAGTGAATAGAGTGATGGATTAGGAGTCAGGAGGCCTTGGTTTGAATCCCCCCAAGCCATGGAAACTCACTGGTGATGTGGAACTGGCAAAGCCACTCCTCAAAGATCTTGCTTACCTTGAAAGCTCTGTTAGGATTGCTATAAGCCAGTTCTGACAACATAGCAGGTGCATCTTAGTTTGGCATCTCAGCTTCATCCATTTTGCCTTAGGTGTCTCTGCTAGGAGTGTAAACCCATTACAGAGGCTAGCCTCATGACCTCTTTCACACTTCCTGACATAGTCAAGCTCCTGACCACATAATCAAAGAGAAATGCAACATGGTTGTTGTGGTTTTTCCGGGCTGTTTGGCCGTGTTCTTAAGGTTTTTCTTCCTAATGTTTCGCCAGTCTCTGTGGCCGGCATCTTATTATTATTATTATTATTATTAATTTCATTTATACCCCGCCTATCTGGTCTTGCAACCACTCTAGGACAGGAGTCAGAACACTGTCTGTGATCTGGATTTCTGACTCTTGTCCTCTGAAGATGCCAGCCACAGAGACTGGCGAAATGTTAGGAAGAAAAACCTTAAGAACACGGCCAAACAGCCCAGAAAACCCACAACAACCATTGGATCCCGGCCGTGAAAGCCTTCGAGAATCCAGAAATGCAACAATTGGACATCATTTGTACGAAATAAGATGTTTAAAACTGTTTCTCAAGTATACCACCCAAAAGGTATTTTGCACAAAGATCTTAACATTTTAATATTTTAATATCTTAATATTTTATTTTGTTTTAAAAAAGAAAAGAAAATGAGCCCAATGGGATATTTATTCTTAGAAACTCTCCACGCCTAATTGGAGATAATTGTAGTGTATAGTGATTTTAAAATGTGTACCATTAGATAAACAGATGCAAATTAACAATTAAAATAGAAAATTTGAGCAACTGTGTCAATTAGTACTTTTCCAAATAAAAACCAAGAAGTGTGAGCTAGTGACATATTTCACCTGATGCTTAATATTTTTCAGGTTTCTTGTTGATGCTAATCACACATGGTGTACTCCTGTTCTTAATACATGTAACAGAATGGGCTGAAATGCTGGTTAGTTTGAATAACTATAGGGTTAGAAGTAGAACGTATATAAATGTTTAAAAATTATTAGTATACTATAGATAAGAAAATTATTGGAAGTGTAACTGTATTTATAGATAATTATTACTTTTTTCTTTTTTGTTATGTGACCTGAGGATGGTAACTTATATAATAATTAAAATAAAAAGAAAAAAAATACATGTAACAGAATGAGAGAACCCTTAAAGTTCTTTAAAGTTATTCACAGAAATCAAAACAGAATGTTAGGATAAAAGTTAAGCAGCAGGCATAGGCCAGAAGACCCAAGTGAGGTGGGTGGGGTAATTCTTTCTTCCATTGCAACCCTTTAAACCACCCTGAAAATCTGTCCCACTGAGCTGGGAGAATCTCTGGAGCAGGTTGGGGAGAAAGAATGTTCCAACACTCTAGCAGTCGGTCACAAGTTGGACCTTGTATTTAAAGCCGTAATAACCTTTAATCCTTGAATTGCTCTTTAAAGAAGGGGTCGTAGAAGACCATGCCCATTGTCCTTTTAAAATACCTTCCTTGCTCCTTTCCCTGTAGTTGCTGTAGGAAGCTGCACTGTCACTATGAGATACAGGCTTTGTCCTGGCAGCTGAAAAAGAAGTGGGGAACTTTTAAAAGGGGCTTAGTTGGGATCATTGGGTAGCTATTTCAAAACAGCATCTTAACTGTATAAGAAGAAGGCATCATCAGGCTCAATCTCAATCTTTGAAGAAGTACAGTTCTTGTTGTTTTTAAAGAATGAAGTCTTCACCGTCATCTATTTGGTCACCTAAAACAGCTCCGTGAAGATTGAACATGCTTTGCAGATATGAAAGTTAACTGACAATGGTGGGCAGGCAAGCAGAAGTGGAATGGAGGATTTTGGACACCTTTCACTTGTATATAGTATCTATCTGGAAGAAACACCATTAAACACAGCCCATTAAACTGTACACATGGTCTCTCACCCGAGTCTAGCTGCTGAAAATATATGTGCACAGGCTTGTTGGTGAATCAGTTATAAACCAATCAGCTAGAATGTATTGACTCTCTACTGAACAACTAATCCTCTAGAATTTTACATTTTATAGTCTGGTTACTTTTACAGTAAGGACCTAAGGTATGCCCAACACTTCTGGCAAATGCTTGCAGAGGCACATATCACTACTCACCACTGTAAAACAGCAGGACAAAGAGTTTGAGCATGCCAAATCTGGTGACCAAATGGGAGGGATAGATGGGATGGGTCAGAGGATGAGGTTCAGTAAGACTGTTAGGGCACAAGTAATTTCTTTGTAACAGGCTACTTGACCCCAGATTGTTTCAGTCCTTCGCCAAACATTTAGAAAGTCATAATTGCTGTTTCTTGAAAACAGTATTGAATTTGTAGCTTCATAGAAAGGATGATTGATTTATGGTGCAATTATGTATTCACACAGGCTCTCCTTTGAGATTGATCAATATCTTTGATTAATGTCTTCGCATTTTATTGTTTATATTTCAAAGCACTGATGAAATAATTGCATTGCAGTGGAGAAGGGGGAGGGCACAAATTTGCCTGTATAAATACATAAAATATGTTCCCACAACTTTTATTGAAGAGGATTTTATATTTTATTTGATGCTTAAGTTATAAGCAATGGGAATAAGTTATAAAACACTTGGTATTTATTCAATGTTTATTTCATATTGAATAGGAGAGTTTTAGCTAGTCCAAAGTCCCTGTATCAATCCCCAACACAAGCCAAGATCCCTTTTCTAGAATACACTTTGTATGGCCTTGATGTGTTCTTCATTATGATTTAGTGACAGTTGTCAGAGCTAAGCCCTGGCAGTCTAATTATGAAGGTTCCAGCGTTAAACCTCAGAAAGCCTGCTATGCTATTTCAAATAACACTTGGGGTGGCTCTGTAATGCATTAGATTCACAGCTTGGAAAAGTAACTTTTTGGATCATAACCAGACAATGCCCCAGATAGCATGGACACTGTGAGCTGTAGCCTGATATAGACTCAGACCATTGCCCACTCTTTTTCTACACCAATAAGCTGTAACTCCACCACTTACAAGACTAAGCGAGGCAAGTGCAGATCAGCTCCATCCTCTAAACTGAATGAGACTTTTCTTCTCTGAACGTTATTGATATGAAAGGGAGCACAGTCTTGCCATTTTCTAGTAACAAGGCCAAGAGACAGGGTGTTTGAAAGTTTACACAATGAGGATAAAGCCACAGAGGATCCTAGGTATTTGGGCTCCAGCTGAGCTCCTTCAGAACTCACCTCCATGACTGGGTCTCATTTGTCACCACTACCTCCAGAAGACAGAGCCAAGGTCCCCCCACTGTCGTTGGACCTTTAGTGCCCCACATTTCACCCACCCAACCAATGAGCAGTGGAGGGTTCACAGTTCAGAAAATAAAATTTAACTTTGTAAAATGAAGGAAAGGAGGAAGTGCACCTGTCCAGAAGCTGGCTGCACTTGGAGTTGCAGCTCCCAAGCTTTCTCACTATTGGCTATGCTATTTAGGGCAAGTGCTGGCAATGCAGTCCAACAGCATTTGGAAAGCTCCAGTTTGCCTGTCCTAGGCTAAATAACAGCAGTATTTGCTATAGCTGCTCACAGCAGTATTATAGATCTCAACACAAGAGTTGCTCAGAAAGAAGCTTGTCGCAGAGACAAGATATTTACAAGTGAGCACTGCTAGTGGCTTTGCTAGTAGCCTTCAAAAACGAGTATAAATCTTGCATCCTCTCACTCTTCTGGAAAACCGAGGTGTTTTTGTTGAACTGAAGCTCTCACATGGCAGGGGATTTGAATTAATTATTTGCCAGCCCCAACCAGATCTCTGGCATCATTGGGATGATCACACTCCATTGGCCCCCTGACCCAGAAGTGGCGTATGAGGTGCAAGTGCCAGAAGGAGATACAGTGATGTTTTCAGGAGGACTTGGGAGGACCTGCAGCATCACAGCAGCCTGTCAGTACAAGCTATTCTTGAAAGGAGTGTGCTGGATTGATGGGCTTCAAACAATGCCAGTCTGGTGGAGTCAACTGGGAACTGTCAGGGGAACAAAATGGACCCCGGGCTAGTGAAGGGAACTGAACCCATGTGTGGACCAGGGGAGGGTGAGGTGAACCCTGTGTTGGAAGCAGCTAACCTGGAAATAAAGTCTGCTTTGCACCTTGACTAGCCTCCTGAGGTTATGGAAGTCACCACCACAGACACCAGCACCATTACCCCAAACCAGATAGGAGGTGGGGGGTTCATGGAATGGCACACTCTTAGTGACAAATTCTTGTCACATTACTGGTTCTTGATGAGATTGGCAGTCTTTTCATACTGAGGCAGGTCAAGAAGTTGTTGGTCCCCATTAAATTTCTTGCCTGCAGTGTGACAAGAAAAAGAAGTTTCCAGAATTTGCACAAAATTCTCTGTGCAAAATGAGTGTTTTTCCCATCATTAAGCAATGCATATGTGCACAGTAAACACAGAAAGACTGGCTTTGATCAAAAATACAGAAAAAACCTCTTTTTTTAAAGTATTTTTTTAAAAGTCCGTAGAATAAGACAGCAGCTGTCACAGTTTTGAGTAATTTGCATAATTTGGGCTGATGTTCTTGTATTTGTGAACTCTCACTGATATCAGCATCAAATACCTCATTCTCCCTCCCCCCAAAAAAAGATTTCTCATTCTTGATCAGCAAATTCAGATATTCTTGTCACTGGATTTTTCCAGTTAGGATTCTGTAGTTCTACCACAAATGAGTTGCTTATGATCTTTATGCTTTAAAACATGGACCTAAATGTACCCTTTCTCTACCCCTGCACTTCCCCTTTCCCTCTATCAAGCATAACTCGTTTCAAGTTTGTCATTTCAGCCTTAATGATGCTGTATATTTTGCTTAATTTTCCACAGATTTGTTTGATGGAGGTTGATGGAGGTTGAAGTTCTTTTCGTATCCTGTTCCTTTATTAACTGATTTTTCTTTGGCTGATGTTCACCCCTCAAATAAGGGAAGGCTTAGGCTTGGAGCAAGCTGAGGCGAGAATTGAGAAACCGTATGAGGTCTCTAGACAATGTAAAAGGAGACAGAAACAGTGAGATATTACATACGTATTGGAAAAATACATTGTATGTTTCACTTGTAGTCCTCTCCAGTTCTCTCTTGACTGAAAAATGTTAGATTCAAAATGTGTGTTTTATTTGTGTGGCATATCCTATCCAAATCTCTTTTCCTTACCCACAACTTGGTCCTAATCAGTAAGGTGGTACAAAGTAAATATTGTCTCACGTAGCTAGGAACTGAGAAAAGTTTACCTCCCCGAGCCATTACTTTCATGTTTTGTGGTGTCATCCACTTGGTTGACTTATTCTTGTTGTAGGATTATTTCAGCTCAGATGTGAAACCAGGATCATCAGGTGGAGCATATTGAGAATTTCTTGGTGAAATTCAATGGCAAGAGATGCTGTTAATATTAATGCTAAATTCTGTAACATTGTCTGGTGGTGGCATCCAACTGCCTGAGATGTTAGGGCCAAAACCCAAAACATCAAGGCAGAACCTTGTGATGTCACAGGATTGGGCAGGCAAAGGGCGGGAGAAGGGCTGGAACTGATTCTGGGACAGCTGATTCTGAGAAAAGGCACCTGGCACTCCACTCCCATTGGCACAAGGCATGCACCCAACAGTTTCTTTACTCAGTCCCCTCTTCTTGCTCTGAAATCTGTGTGTACTGCCATTGCACAACCACAACGTACAGGCAAACACCTTTGCACCAAGTAGGTGAGCCCTGCCAGCAGTCATAAATGGGTAGACAAGCATGTGCAGGCTTTAAGACCACCCCAGCCATTATAATCAAACTGTTTTCTCCTCCATGACCACTTGCGCTAAGATGTTTTGCTCCAGCTAAGAGATCCAGAGAAACATAGCAATTCTCTGTGACCTTGGCTGGCACCCTGAGATGTGGTGACCCTACTCATTACAGTTGTCTGACCTGGATATTAACTAGAGCATAAACTGGTAGGGCTAGATTTCGTTTCTTCAGGAAAGAGTGAAGCTGGAGCATGCATGCAAGTGGAGAGGGGCTGGTCTGTTGGATCCATTGTTTGACTGGCTGACAGATTTGTCTCTCAAAGCACATGAACCAACCAAGTCCTGGTTCTACAGACAATCTTGCTCTTTCCATGTCCCTCCTTCTCCCTAGCATGCTACCACCATCTGGACTTGGTCTTTCTGATGTTTTAAAAGTTTCCAATCTGTCCTTTCACAGCCTTGTGTCTGATCCCTCCTCTCCACCACAAAAAATGGGGGAAGGCACTGACATGTATAATAAATAATGTTCAAATAATAAGTATTTCCAGCAAACAAATGGCTTGTTTTTCTCCTGTTATGAAAATCTGATTTGGAGCTATAATCATAACTGCTCAAAGCATTGTGCATTCTTTCTTGGAACCATTCTGCTCACATTATTCCAGTGCACATCTGCTTATTAAGAAGGGGAAGAAAAAAGAACCAGGCACAGTAATAATTTTGGTTTGTGAGTCACACAAGGTAACAAAGCAATAAGTAATCTGCTATGGTTGTAACATGATTTGTGGATTACCTAGTATACATGCAAACAAGGAAAATAAAATATTTTGAATGCTTGCATTGGCATTGCTTTCTGGAACAAACCTGTGTAAATAAATTTAATTACGCCGATAGTATTCAATTTAAAAAAGGCTGGGCAAGGGTGTTCAAGCAGTATAATGAACTGAATGTATGGGAGACCTAGTTATGATTGCTCGTGTATGTGGCAATAGAAACTTGTTGCCTACTTGCTGACTTTTTAATGAGTGTCAGCATTATATTTCCACAGTGTAGGCGGATCCATTTGCAAACAGATAAGTATTCTTGTATATGGTTATACAAAGAACAATATATTCATTACATCAGCAAGGTTTCTTGTGTCTCATTTCTGTTTGTGTTTTTTCAAGGTATGGGGGAAAAAGATTGGAATGTTCCTTACACTTCTGTATTACCTTTCCCATTTCACAATACTCATTTCACACAACCACAGTAAAATGCCATTTAATTTGAAGTGCACTGCACATTTGTTAATATGGAGATGTAATAGCCTTTTACTTAAATATATGGCAGCTTCAGCTCATTTTGTGTGTTTCATGAATAGTTTCTTCATAATTAAAGTGTCAGGAAAACACATTTGTAGCAAGACTGATGAAATTCATTCAGAACAATTTTCTGGAGAACAACTTTAAACCTCTTCTGTTCACACAGTATTGTTTCTTACTAGTTGTCCACAGTCCTTTTATCTTTCTTTTCTTTTCTTATCATTTCCTTCTTGTTGCTTTTCTTTGCATTGTTAAAAGCTGAGCGCTCTGACAACTGCTATTGTCTGCATCTCTTTTGAAGTTTAGGACAGGATTTTGTCACACACACTCTTACAAGAATTCCAAAAATGTCAACAAATATTAATCTTACAGAATTCAGTGGAATATAATTCCAAACCTTTGATGGAAATGAATACTGCTGCCAAGAATCATGTGGCGAAATCAGAACACTACAGCTCTTTGGAAGATTCCAGTGAATGGCGAGGTAGAAATGATGTAGTTCTTAATTCAGGAATTGGAAAACATCAAAACTGACAAAAATGTGCATGAGCCCAAAAACCCAGACCCATATGTAGCTTGGATATTTTAACTTCCCTCTCCTGAATGTACAAAACCAAACACTCAACATTTTTTAACATATCAATGTTTCAGATTCTGAGAAACGTTCGTTCTTTGGGAAGTATCTATAGAAAGATGTCCATACTTGACACTGCAGTCCCAAAAACAGAGGTGTAGTTAATGAGGGAATGCTTAGAACCATTAGTTGTTTACAGGCCACCTTCTCTTTGCTTGCAGCTCCAAAGGTCCAGAAAGGTAATCAGAGGACATAATGGAAGGACTTTGGGTCTCCACATGGCTTCTTGGACAGCTCCCATCAGCCCCTTCAGGATAGCCAATATTAAGAGATCATAGGACTCTGGTGCATTGGACATTATTGAACAATGTCCCCTCCACCCACTTGTCTTCTCCTACCACAGAGATTTCCAGGAGCCCTATTTTGTCCCATGTCTCTTGTAGGGCTCTTAATGTTTCAGCCATGGATTAAAATAGAACCTTGAGCTCCAATATAAGAGACATACATGTGACTTCCATTTAAAATAATGGTTGAATACATCACATTCTAGGGATGGTAAAGGCTTTTATTCCAGAACCTTTATTTTTATAAGCATTTACCAACATTTACAAATTTCTGGATACTTGGGATGAAAAGAAAACCAGGGTTTGTTTTTTTTAAAGGGGGAGGCATAGCCATTGAAAGATACATCTATCCAAGCCAAGGTTTTTGATTACTGAACTCTTAAATCTGTCTTTGAATCCTGGGATGTGGACACATGACAATGTTGAAGAACCAGTGTTGCCAGAGCCACTTTCTTCCTGTCTTCCCTCTTTCCTTCCTTCCTTCCTTCCTGTTTTATTATACAATCACCAGGTATTCCTAATACATCACGACATACACCAAATTTCATGTGCATCAACGGAAAACCCAAAGAAGTGTAGCCATTTTGGTTTTCTAATGCAAATGAGTGGGTGGCTTACAAAACTGATTTTAATCCAAGGCAGAAATCAAGCTAGATGAGGCACAGACTGCTCTGGACCTAACCCAAAGACCTGAATTGGCCTCCATATCAGACCGACTGACCGACCCACCCACCCACCCACCTTCCTTCCTTCCTTCCTTCCTTCCTTCCTTCCTTCCTTCCTTCCTTCCTTCCTTCCTTCCTTCCTTCCTTCCTTCCTTCCTTCCTTCCTTCCTTCCTTCCTTCCTTCCTTCCTTGTTTTGAAAGAAGATTCTCACCTTTAACACCTATATGGCAAACAAGTGTGAAAAGGTATCTTTTCTTGCAGGGAACAGCTGTACTGTTCCTATTGAATTTGACAAATTTACCAGCCTTGGCTGAGAATGGGAGAGTGAGGTAGACAAAGGGTCAATAGCTGCAAATGGGAATCTTTCATCCCCTCTCCTCCTGCACACTGGAAGAAATTGATCATGATCTTGAAAGTGACTACAGTATTTTAAAGTAACAAAGGGCAATGTTCCGGTCTTTTATTATGGAATTCTTCATAATGAATGTGGGAGAATAAAATATGAAGAGATAAGCTTCCCCTTTCATACTTGAAGGTGATTCTTCTAGCAAGACACCACTCTGGATCTTGGAAAATTGAATTTTTGGACCTACAGTTTCCCTAGTCATACGGGCTGTGAAATTCTGGATTTTGCAGTCCAAAAAAGTAACTTATCCAAGTTCTCCATCTGCTGCAGGAGATTCCACTTCCTCCATCCTTGCTCATTTCAACCACCACATTTTCCTCCACTTTAAGTTGTATCCATATCCCATCAGACTAATCTTAGAAGGTGCTTAACGCTTATCTGCAAGGGTGTTGAAAATGCTTTGTTCCCACTGATGTTAATGGAATTAGAGGCTGTGAGATTAGTTCCAAAGATCCCAGAGACAAGCCATCCTAAGCATCAGCTTTAGGGCTTTCGCAGGCAAAGGTCAAGTATAATTGCATGAAGCAAATAAAGCATTCTGAATAATTTATCCCTTTTAAAAAAAGTTTGTCCTTCCATGCAGCTGCATAATTGTAATAGTTTGGTTTTTTAAAAAAGGAAAGAAGAAAATAAACACGCATAAGCATCTGTGCTACATTTCAAAGAGAATCCTTTCCATCTGGACTTGGTTTATCAGGTTGCAAATCTTATTCCTCCCGAAACATCTTTGCTCCCTTGCCCTCTGCAAAAAAGGCAAAGCACAGGTTTTTACTGATATTTTGTCCAATATATCTCATTGTTTGGTTTTGACTATGGACATGAACACTACGGAGACCCAATGTGGTGTGATGCTCAGTGGTTGGACTAGGATTTGGGATTGTTGTTGTTTAGTTGTTAAGTTGTGTCCGACTCTTCATGACCCCATGGACCAGAGCATGCCAGGCCCTCCTGTCTTCCACTGCCTCCCGGAGTTTGGTCAAATTCATGTTGGTTGCTTCGGTGACACTGTCCAACCATCTTGTCCTCTGTCGTCCCCTTCTCCTCTTGCCCTCACACTTTCCCAACATCAGGGTCTTTTCCAGGGAGTCTTCTCTTCTCATGAGATGGCCAAAGTATTGGAGCCTCAGCTTCAGGGTCTGTCCTTTCAGTGAGCACTCAGGGTTGATTTCCTTCAAAATGGATAGGTTTATGTAGCGTTTTAACCCTTTTTGAATCCCACACCGCTGGCACCTATGTGGCGTTGGACCCCCTCGTGCCTTGGTCTGTCCACCTAGACTCAGACCTCAGAGCACACCAGGGCAAAACTAAACTCTTTCCTTTCTTCCACTGCTGCCACCAGGAGATCCCTAAATCCCCATCACTCCTTTAGAAAGAATCAGGTCCACTCTTTAATGAAATAGAAAGATCTCTAGTTTATTTGCTTAATGGTTTCAGTATATTAATATTCAGTTCTATTCCTTCTCCCTTCCAGTCACTGGTCAATCACTTCTCAGATCTCCTACTATATTCTCATCAGTCTAATCACAATCACATAAATCTCTGAACTCAGCTAATCAAACTCCTTCCAAAACTCTGATCTAACTTCTCCCCCTCAGGCTCTGCCTCTTATACTCTGCCTCCTGGCTCCGCCTCTCAGCAACATAAATATGCATGACTCACTCTAACTAAACCTGAGCCATGACCACATTTAAAGGAGAACGCTACAGTTTGTTCTCCTTGCAGTCCAGGGGACTCTCCTCCTTGCAGTCCAGGGGACTCTCTTCCAGCACCACAATTCAAAAGCATCAATTCTTCGGCGGTCAGCCTTCTTTATGGTCCAGCTCTCACTTCCATACATCACTACTGGAAAAACCATAGCTTTGACTATGCGAACCTTTGTCGGCAAGGTGATGTCTCTGCTTTTTAAGATGCTGTCTAGGTTTGTCATCGCTTTCCTCGATGACATGGCAGGCATCTTTTCATTTCGTGGCTGCTGTCACCATCTGCAGTGATCATGGAGCCCAAGAAAGTAAAATCTGTCACTGGAAAGTACTTACCAGCCAACAAATCAAAATTCTGATCCACTACAGCATTCACATTTCTGTAGAGGAGGTGGGGTTAGTCAGGTTTATTCTTGGAAATCCCTGCAATATATATCCTTGTCTCTTTAAAACAGTGGTTCCCAACATTGGGTAACCCAGGAGTTCTTAGACTGCAATTCCCAGAAGCCTTTACCATTAGCTGTGCTGGACAGTGTTTCTGGGAATTGCAGTCCAAGAACACCTGGGCTGGTAACTACTACTTGAAGAGATTGGCTTAAATTGCAATGGTAAGGTGAATTTCTGAATTGTAGGAGAATATATTTTATACCAGAGGGCAGTCCTTTTTTAAAAAAAGTCAACTTAATGATACTGTTGAGAAGAATTTCTGACCAAATTATATAGAAAGGATTTGCATAAGTACAGAATCACTCCATATAGCCATTGATTAAGTGAGTCCTCTAGATGGAAGTAGTAACTGGATTTAGGGTTATAATTATAACAATTATAACTGTAAATATGTTCTGAAACAAAGCTTCTAAGCTTTGTCATGGCAATGGAACACGTAGCTGAACAGGGCTATCAGCATCTAGAAACATGGCTATTAGTGGCCCAAGTGGGACACACCCATAAACCACAAGCCACAATTTCTATTTCAAACTCCTTTTCTCTATTAAAAGACATTTAAAAACTCTAAAGGCATTATTTCATTAATAATAATTATGAGCCATCAAGTCGGTTCTGACTTATGGAGACCCTTTTCAAGGTTTTCTAGGTACAGAGTTCTCAGAAGTGATTCTCTTCTTCTGTGAGTGGGGTTTGCTCTGGGACTGTGCAGCTTGTCCAAGGCTGCATAGGCTGATTCTTCATTTTGAGGGCACAATGGGGTATCAGACTCCCAACCACTGGATCCACAGTCAGACACCTAACTCACTGAACTATTTAGCCAGCTTGCTAATAAAATACCAAAAGTTTTTCAAGTATGGAGGGGATGGGGCAGGGGTGGAGAATTTTTTTAAATTACCAGTCCCAGAATCCCACAATAAACAAGCCACTGACTCTGCTGTGGTAGAATGCTGGATTTGTAGTCTAAAAAATTCATTGATTCATGGATCGATGAATCAGGAACTCCTAGGGTGAATCTTACCTCTGCTGTGAACTTTTTAAGTGGCGCTAGGCAAGCCACTCACTTTCAGCCTCAACTGTTCCCCCCCCCCCAAGAAAACTGAGAGGGGGATAATAATAAAGACATAAGTGAAGAGAACTAGGTGTAAGATAGGGTTTGTGGTATGTGATGAAAGTCACGTGTTCTTTGTAAAAGTGTGGTTTGGTTAAAATCAGCTTCTATGCTAATTTGGGCCAAGGATGTGTCATCTCACAGAGAGCTTGGTTCTGAAGAATAAACAGCGTTCGACCTTCAGCAGGAGTGCCTGCAACTGCATCACCCTTTTCATTGCCACTGTGGATGAATGACGTACTGTGTGACTGATCCTGTAAGCAGAGTACATGTTTAAATAGGTCCCCAGATAGTGAGTGGCATGCCCTCTGTCTTTGTTTCAGCTACAGGGTTACAGCTGTGTGCCTTGAATTCAAATCACGGAATCCAGCTCGTATTTCAACAGAGAGAAGAATATCTGGATTTAAAATGTGTGTGGGGAGAGGAGATGTATTTTTTCCAATGAGTTCCATCACCTTGTTCTTGCATCTGAGCACTTTCAGCATTTGCCCTCAGCATCAAAAGTTTTGAGAGTGTTTGGAAGAATCTGAAGAGATAAGCTCGCTTGAATGTGCGTGTTTTTGACTCTGTGAGAACTGTACTGTTTTTCCACAGAAATAAAATTTATTTTTGCTGTAATCTAGTCTTTTCTACCCTGAAGTTTTCCAGACATTTTATACTACAAGTATCATCTCCAGCTACCTGAGCTATTTGGCCTTCCTGGCAAGTAATGTGGACTCCATTCTGACACATCTGGGGAGCACCAGGTTGCATTCCCAACCTGGTGCTCCCCAGATGTGTCAGAATATATATATGTATATTCTGTTTTCTTGACAGGTAGTATTTTGCAGACCTGGTATATGGCCAATTGACAGAGAGGCTGACAAATCCTCTAACTCTGTCTGCAGGCTATACTTTAACAGTAGGGTTTCCGCCTGCACATTGTGGATTTCTTTCCTGCCCCAAATTAGTTTTGCTTAAGGTGTATTTTATGTATCAAACGACTACATAACTAACATGTTTCCCAATTGTCCTCTTGCAAGATCTGTTCTTACTAGGTTGCAATCTCAAACCAATCCACTTTGGCCCCATTTGCAAACTGCTCTCTGAAAATGACTGCCCTATTCATCCGTTAATGTGGTTAGGAGGAGCACGGCAACCGCCACCTATCAAAGTAACTAAATTAGAGATGGTTCACCTAAGGCAGACACGTAGGTGGTGGCTGTGGGGGCAGGAGGATGTATTTATGAAACACATGCCTTCCTCAACTAGAAAATGACAGCAATTCTGATAAAATGCTTTTATTATTTACTTTGAACAAGTATCCGTGGCTGCCGCTTGACTATTGTCGAATCATTTCCATAATCTTGTTACAGGACAGGCAATAAAAGGAAAAGCACTTGAAGGGAATGAAATGGCCTCATAGCACCTGACACGTTTAATGGCATGTCAGGGGTATGTAGATATTCTTTTCCCGTCAAAACAGCGCCGTTGTCTCTGTGTCAAACAAATACATCCTCTCTTTGAACTCTCGTATCATCCCTCCTTAGCATACTTGAAGTGGAGTGTTTCTGCAATTTACTCATGACAACTTACGTTTATATGATGTAGTAACTTTTTAAAAAGGCAGAAAATGGTTTAGCGATTGTTATTTGTCACTGGCCATAGCAAGGCACTTGCACCTACCGTGCAAGAAATATCAGTTAAGAATAGTGCATTTCCACAAATTCTTACGTTTAGGAACTGAGATATATTTTGATAGTGTTTTTACTAAAAATGAGCAAATCGGTCTCTTTCTGAGCAACATTTGGAACATTTAAATTTTTGAACTACAGCTTCCAGGATGTCCAGCCAGTGGCCATGCTGATGGGGAGGGGGATGATGGGAGTTGTAATATAAAAGTAACTTTTCAAAGCTCTGTTTCTGATCCTGAAAGTTTGTATGTATTCAGCAATGTATCTGTTCTGTCCAATTTCAGCTTATGAATTTGGGGGGAAAAGCTTATCAACATTCACTTTAAAAAAAGTATGCTGCACCTGAAAATCTAGATCCAAGTTATGCATTCATCCAAGAATGTGCAAATTAAGTCAATTTGCTTAGCAGTATGGACCACTGCAGATGGTGACAGCAGCCACGAAATTAAAAGACGCCTGCTTCTTGGGAGGAAAGCGATGACAAACCTAGACAGCATCTTAAAAAGCAGAGACATCACCTTGCCGACAAAGGTCAACATAGTCAAAGCTATGGTTTTTCCAATAGTGTTGTATGTAAGTGAGAGCTGGACCATAAAGAAGGCTGACCGCCGAAGAATTGATGCTTTTGAATTGTGGTGCTGGAGGAGAGTCCCCTGGACTGCAAGGAGGAGAGTCCCCTGGACTGCAAGGAGAACAAACCTATCCATTCTGAAGGAAATCAACCCTGAGTGCTCACTGGAAGGACAGATCCTGAAGCTGAGGCTTCAATACCTTGGACATCTCATGAGAAGAGAAGACTCCCTGGAAAAGACCCTGATGTTGGGAAAGTGTGAAAGCAAGAGGAGAAGGGGACGACAGAGGACGAGAGGGTTGGACAGTGTCACCGAAGCTACCAAGATGAATTTGACCAAACTCCGGGAGGCAGTGGAAGACAGGAGGGCCTGGCGCGCTCTGGTCCATGGGGTCACGAAGAGTCGGACACGACTTAATGACTAAACAACAACAAATGGACCAAATATCACCTATTCTCCAACGGTTCACTTATTTATTTATTTATTTATTTATTTATTTATTTATTTATTTATTTATTTATTTATTTATTTATTTACACACACTTAAACTATTGGATATATACAAGTCCCTACATTTTAATGTGCCAGTTTGTGCCCATCTCTACTCATAGCACTAGAGCCCTTGAGCCATGTAGTGAAGCTGAATTGTGAGAGGACAAGGGTTGGCCATGGGAGGCATTTCTTCTCATAGTGTACACTTAAACTAGAGAATGTAATGGTGGTCACTTAGAGGGCTATAACAAGGGCAGAATAACTGGAACTTTGCCTCAGGGCACCAAAATTTAGAGGCAAATGTATCAGTATGCATTAGGAGAATAAATGGCAATACTACCCTTCTTATGCATTTTCTTTTTTAAAAAAGCACAGTCTTTCTCTTTCTTTTGGGAGATACATACTACAGTCTTCTCCTTCTTCAGCATAGGGGGCTTACACCCCTGTCTTATGATGAAGTGGGTGGGACATAGTGCCAATTGTCCCAGCTCCCAAAATGGCTAGTTAGGGCTCTGCTCACCCACTTAGAAGTCTCTAAAAGTGGGTTAGGCAAAATCACGGTGTCCAAAATGTTCAATAGCTATTCTTCTCAATAGGGCAGTGATGGCGAACCTATGGCACGTGTGCCCCAGGTGGCACGCGAAGCCCTTTCTTATGGCACGCGAGGTATTGGCCCACCCACCTTCCCTTGTGGAGGCAAACCTTATGAGCCAGCTGTAGCCGGGATTCCCCCTTCCGCCGCCACTTCCTGGTTCTCTGGGTCCGTCGCTATGATTCCCCCTTAAACTTCCTGTTCCTGGTCCTCTGGGTCCGTCCCTATGATTCCCCCTGAAACTGCCACTTCCGGTTCCGGACTTCCAGGCGGCACGACAACCACTGGTTTCTCCCCCCCCCCTCATTTTGGGCACGCGAGCCCAAAAAGGTTTGCCTCCACTGCAATAGGGGATGGCAATATATTACCTGCTGGTTCAGAGGCAATGTGCCTGTGGATGTTAGTGTGCAACATGTGGGAGGCCGTGCTATAGCACTCACCGTCTGTTTGTGGATGTTCCATAAGCAACTGGTTGCCACTGTGGGAAAGGAACACTGAAGTAGATCCTTCTTTTGATCTGATCCAACTGAACTCTTTTTATGCTCTTAAGGAGGTATCTTCTGGAACTGGAAGACTATGCTTCAATACGAGGTGTATGAAAATGTTTCTTTTAATTTTTCCAGGGGGAGTTGCTTTAGCACTGGGAATGGGATTGAGCTCCAATTTGGACAAATTGGGCTGATGAGCTAAATCTAATTTAAGATCAAAGCGGGCTTCCCAGACTTTCTCCAGGACCAAATAGAAATGTGGAGGCTGAAAGGTCTTCCCAGTTAAGCCTGCAGAGCGGGCAGGCTGAGAGGTGAAAAGAGAGAAACCTTGATTCATTCTGCCTGCGAGGGCTGTGTAAACACAAACAAAACATTCTTTCAGAAGAGAACACAGAGAACTGGCAAGGCAACAAGAGTGTAATGGAGAAGATTTTTGGGCCACCCAGCTGCCTAATTATTGGCAGCCTCCCTACATTTCTGCAGCATGCCTCTCATAACACAGTCCTGTGGAAAACAGGGTTCCACATTATAGGAGAAAGAGGCTCAGACAGAAAAGTTACTCTAGATACTGTAGCCTGACGGCGCTTTTCTTTTCTGTTGTCTCAACCTACTGTGAAATTTTGAAGAGGCACATTAAATCCAACAGTACAACCCGCTGCTCTTGCGTCTTGTAACATATTAAAATTTAATTGATCGAGATGAAAGCCGAGCGCGTCTCATTTCATTTTCCATCTTGATCCTGAAGACAGTCCTGGCATTATTCACATGGTTTCCCTGAGGATAATAGTGAAGAAGCTGGGCACAGCCAAGCCGTGCATTTATGGGGGACCATACTGTGCTTTTGAAGAATTATGTAGCCACTCCCACAAGGGGCTGCCGTGTTTTCAATAACAGATGCCTCCACAAGAGCATTAAACAAGCTGGAGAAGGTGGGTCTGAATAAAAATGAGATTTATTATTTTTTTTAATGGCAGAGAAGAAGAATGCCCGTGGCTGTAGCAGGGGATGGAATGATACTCACTTAAAGCTATTGGTTCAGAAAAAGTAATATACAGGGACCTACCCATTCTAAGTTCTCAGAAAGAAATGGATGTGGTTGGAAAACACAAATCCTTTCAGCATTGATCCCTATACTACATATTTTCCTGTTCAGAAGTTAGAAAGCTACTTAATTTACAGACGAAGAAGGAGGGGCAGCCAGTTAGGCTGTTGCAGTGAAAAGAACAAAGCATCTTGTCACACCTTAAAGATGAACCATTTTATTTGGCATGAGCTTTCATAGACTTCTGAAGCCTATGGCAGCCCAAGCAAAAAAAGTAAACATTTGTTAGGCTTTAAGGTGGCAGAAGATGTTTTATAAGACAGTTGGCAGCAGTCACTCTGCCTCTCTAATTAGTTGCCAGCCTTGCAATTTTGAAGCGTAACTTTTCAGAATAGTTTCAGCTTTTTATAAAATCCGAATGCTGTATGTCATACAACACACCCTCTTTCCACCTAATTGTCATTTCAGCATCCACAGCAGAGCATAAAAGAGCAGTCCACGGAGTGGCATGTACTCATGAACTATGCGGTATGCCTCCTCCAGCATTTGGCTATTCCTTCAACACACATGGCTAAAAGAGTAAATATGTCTCTTTTTCAGATGTTATTTCACTCTTCCGGCTGAACCCAGCATTGCTTACTGAATTTCAAGAAAAGGCCAAATCACCACTTAGATCCACAATGATATCCCTCTAATTATTGAACCTAGGTGCTCATGTAGAACTCATACAACCCGCCCCCTTCTGTCCCTCCAAAGGCATAAAACCAGTGGTTCCCAACCTTGATTCACAGATGGTCTTGGACTACAACTCTCAGAAATGCTGGCCAGCAGAGCAAGGAGCTTTGTGGCTCAGTAGTTAAACTGCAGTACTGCAGTCAAAACTCTGCTCACAACCTGAGTTCCATCCCAAGATGCTCAAGTAGCCAGCTCAAGATTAACTCATCCTTCCATCCTTCTAAGGTTGGTAAATTTAAGTACCCAGCTTTCCGGGGGACAATGTAGCCTGCATAATTAATTGTAAGCTTTAAGTGCTATGAGGTGGTATAGAAGCACACTTTGCTTTTTGCTTTTTAGTGACGAAGGCTTTTGGGAATTTTAGTCCAAGAGCATCTGGGTACCCAAGGTTGGGAACCACAGGCATAAACACATCTACTGCAATACTGTTTCAAATCAACAGATGGCTCTGTAGATCCCTTTCTCTGTCAGGGGGACTAGCTGTCAATGCATGTATCAGTAAGCCTCTAGGGAGAAAAGAAATTAGGTTCAAATTTTTAAAAATACAATGAAATGTCATCATTTTTCTAAAAATGTCTGGTCTGGTGGATGGTATTATAGTTATGCAACAGTGGCACTAATGGAAATTTTCTCTTTCGCTCTTTTCTCACTTTCCTTGGTTAATTGACTTGTACTTTCGACCATTCTGGGAGATGTTTTACGAAAGCCATGCCAAAAATACATCCATTTCCAAACGTCAGTACGTGGAGAAATGAATGTTTGGAGGTAAGAGTCAAAGCTTGCTATTGTGGTATTCCCCCCATGCATAGATTTCTTGACACATTCATCCAGGGAAAAGGCCCTTGTTAGCATGATAATCTGTGGACGAGTATTGTCATTGTGACAGGCTATATAAACTGGTACCCAATAGGAACTGCAGTTTCATTGTACAATCTCAGTTATATGTTCCTCATAGCAAGTTCCAGAACTCCAGAGTCAGCATAACACTGGCTCAAACCCTTTATCATAACACTGGCCCTTCCATTAGAGAGTAAGGCAGCAGCCTCAAGTCACAGGTGCTCTAGGGAGACAGGAAATGGTGATGGGATGTTTAAGGACAAAGTTGTGCATGTCATAAAAGCCAGTCCCATGCTTGTTATAGGGTGACTAGATGAAAAAAGAGAACAGGGTTCCTGTACCTTTAGCGGTTGTTTGGAGAAGGAAATTTCAGAAAGTACCACCTGTATTAAGGCACCCAGTGTGGTGTAGTGGATGCAGGGACAGACCAGGACTTGGGAGATTTGGGATCAAATCCTTGCTCAGCCATGGAGGCTCATGGGAGTGAAACTGGTAAAACATTACTTAAATATCTCACCTTGAAAGCCTTGTTAGGATTGCTATAAATTGATTCTGATATGACAACATATAACACAGTTATAACAGCTTGCATTAAAAGTTACACATGCTGAAATGCCCTATTCTAAAAAAGAACCCTGTCTTCTTTTTCATCTGGTCACCTACGTGCCCCAAGTTGCCTTCCTGCCCTCAGGTGTGGCAAAGGGTGCTGCTCCATCACAAGTGTTGAGGTGAGACACAATTATACAGCTGTACCTTGAATGTACAGAGGGACGTGGTGGTGCTGCGGGTTAAACCGCAGAAGCCTCTGTGCTGTAAGATCTATAGATCTGCAGCTGTAAGATCGAATCCACGCGACGGAGTGAGCACCCGTCGCTTGTCCCAGCTCCTGCCAACCTAGCGGTTCGAAAGCATGCAAATGCGAGTAGATAAATAGGGACCACCTCGGTGGGAAGGTAACAGCGTTCCGTGTCTAAGTCGCACTGGCCATGTGACCACGGAAGATTGTCTTCGGACAAACGCTGGCTCTATGGCTTGGAAACGGGGATGAGCACCGCCCCCTAGAGTCGAACACGACTGGACAAATTGTCAAGGGGAACCTTTACCTTTACCTTTACCTTGAATGTAAATGGAACACTGTCCTTCGGTTCAGGCAGCATGGCTTTAGCCACCCATGGTAACACTTCTAGAAATTCAGCAACCAGTACCCTGTTGCATAGTTCTGCAGGTACAGCAGGACTGGTGTCATTGACAGTGGTAGATGGCCACTAATTAAAGAGCCCCTGCTTTGATTTCAGTTGCACAAAGTCAAAAGTCAAAGAACGGACTCTTTAATTGGCAGCCATCTGCTGACACCAGTGATGTTGTTCCTGCTATGCCAGTGGAGATATGCATGAGGATAATGGTCAATGAGGAATTTCTAGTCCTCTAGAAGGACTCAGGGAAAAATCGTACAATTTAAATGAGACCACTTGACCACACACAATCATCAAAGGATTTTTTTATATAAATACAAGTATTTCATTTGGAAACACCTCTTTTTATGTTTAAAAAACTGCAGATGTTGTTGATGATTTTCCCCAGTTCAGTAGGAGATTGCCAGGAAAACTGCAGATTAGAACATTGGTCCCTTGAGAGCCAGATTTATGGGCACCAGAATGAGCACTGTGAAAATTCCTCCTACAGTTTCAATAGCATTGCTTGACTCCCTCCACACCACTTAGAAGCAATGTAGTCCTACAAGAGGTAGGTTCTCTTTCAGTGACTTCCATTAAAACTCAAGATGGCATATCTGGCTAAAGGTTTCTAATGAAAATAAACTGAGGCATAAAATGTGTAACCAATTAACCAACCAACCAATCAAACAAAAGGTGCATACATGGTAGAGAACAGATTGAACTGCTGAGCACACAAAAGCACTCAAAAACTCTTCACTTGAAAATCTATTCAATAAATATGCCCTGGCATAAAACACAGCTATGATTCCCTGCTGCAGTTTCGGTTGGGTGATGCTCATATGAATGTACTCATCTTTTGGCTTGAATCTAGTAGTAAGTCACAACTAGAGCGAGCCCATAGAATTAGTGGGCATTTGGTGAGCCAACTCTTCTTTAAGTTCTACTGATTCAATTGGCCTGTTCTAGTTGCAATTTATTACTGGATTACAGCAATTGCTAGGAATATAGGATGTTGGTTTCTATTGAGTTAGACCCTTGGTCTGTTTAGCCTATTGTCAACATTGACTGGTAGTATCTCCTCAGGGATTCATGTAGGTTCCTTCTTTAGCCCTATCTGGATATGCTGGGAATTGAACCTGCATGTATAGGTGTGCAGAGTTGTTTTTGGACTACTACAAGACAAATCTGCACACCTCTACCTGCATGCAAAGCATGTGTTCTGTCACTGAGCTATGCATTCCCTAATTATTAGAGGTGAACAATGCATCACTTGCGAAAAGAATACACAGGCACAATAAGATATTATGTAGTTGGTCACTCACATCTTTGACAATACATATGGCATCTCTCTGCTTTATTGTTGTTGTTGTTGTTGTTGTTGTTATGTGCTGTCAAGTCAGAACCAGCTTATAGCAATGCTAATAGGGCTTTCAAGGTAAGTGACATATTTAAGGAGTGGTTTTACCAGTTCCACTCCCCTGAGAATTTCCATGGGGTTTCCATGGGGAGCAGGACTTTGAATCCTGTTCTCCAGAGTCCTAGTCCATCACTCTGTCTACTACACCACACACTGGGAACTTAATAATCAATTATCTTATGCACACACAGAATTACTAATATAAACTAGATATGTGCGAGGAATCTGACCTGGTAGACCTCCCCCACACCTCGAGATTGCTCCCAGTCTACACCTCTAGGGCCATCCCCAAACTGGATGCAGTTTCTACTCTGGAATCCACATGGTGAAGTCTAAAAAATTTCCAGACATTTGCAAAGTACCCATAAAGAACCGTGTCCCCCATCTCATGGGTATGGAACACTGCGTAGGCATGCTTAGTGGAGGAAACATGTTCAAATACTCTGTACAACCTCAAACGTGCACAGAAAAAATATGTACATTGAAAAAAAATAACAGGATAATGTCAGATTTAACCTCACTAAAACATGTAAAAAAAATCCCCTCAGTGGAACATGGGAGAGAGATTAAGACTGTGGATGTGGATTTTATATGGGCATATCCCTAATAAAAACACTTCAGGCTGTAAAGGCCATATGTATTCATATGTAACATCCCTTCAGGAAACTCATATAATATATTTTAGCTCTTCTTTTTACCAACTGTCATGCTAACATAGAGAAAAATTAGCCTCAGTCATGTAGCTAACTGAGTAAATGTGCATTATAATGTCTATGTAGCTACTCTGTAGGCTGTCAGTTAATCCTTCTCAGGATAAATTGCTGACCCTTTAGCACAGGCTTGCTTGAAGTGGAGCATGGAGCACCAGCCAGTTACATGCTGGCAAGCTAACTGTCCAGCTTTGTTTACTTCCCTTGTTCTAATAATACTCCCATATAATCGCAAACATCTGTATACAATGATGCAGATGTGTGTAATTATAGAAGCATTTAAGGATTACACGAGATTTCTGATCCTGAAGCTGTCCAAGCTTTCTGGTGGTTCTTTTATTCTGTTATTCATTTTTAATTTTTTTGTCTTTTTGTAAATGTTGAAAACATGTTTTTTATTAAGAGAGAAAAATGTTATCCTGCCAGTTATGACCAATATATTTAGCAATGCATCTTCATGCCCAAGAAACAGCTGTCCAGTAAAGCACTGTTGATCTTGTTTAGTCTTTGCTCTGAATTAAACTCTGTTAGCCTAACATTCTTGTGGGAGTAACCAGAATCCAGTTCAAGGAAGGCAAACATGCACAACAACAACTGCTGGAATAGCCTGCATTTTCTATTCCAAGACAGTGTTGTATACGAACATGAGGTGTTACAAATCTTAGTCCATTATATCTGTATCTATGTATAAAAACTAGAAAAAGAAATTAAAAAAAAAACAAAGACAAAGGTGTTGTGGTACTTTTAAGGCTAATGGTTTCATTTGTATGTGAGGTTTTTGAGGTTACATTCCAGTTCTTGAAATACATGGAACTCTAGCCCTTCCTGTGTTCACTACTACAGTCATGGGAAAAAGAAAGTACATCCTCTTTGAATGCTATGATTTTACGTATCATGACACAGTAAAAATCATCTGGTGCTCAGCAGGATTGAAAATTAGGTAAATACAACCTCAGATGAATAACAACACATGACATATTACACCATGTCATGATTTATTTTACAAAAATAAAGCCAAAATGGAGACGCCATATGTGAAAAACTAAGTGCACCTTATGATTCAATAGCTTGTGGAACCACCTTTAGCTGCAATAACTTGAAGTAATCATTTTCTGTATAACTTTATCAGTCTCTCACATCGTTGTGGAGGAATTTTGGCCTACTCTTCTTTACAATGTTGCTTCAGTTCATTGAGGTTTGTGGGCATTTGTTTATGCACAACTCTCTTAAGATCCTGCCACAGCATCTCAATCGGGTTGAGGTCTGGACTTTGAGTGGGCCATTGCAACACCCTGATTCTTTTCTTTTCCAGCCATTCTGTGGTTTGTCCAGATGCAACGTTGCAAACCTAAGCCAGGCTGCCATGTTCTTTTCAGAGAGAAGAGGCTTTCTCCTAGCAATCCTTCCAAACAAACCATACTTGTTCAGTCTTTTTCTAATTGTGCTGTCATGAACTTTAACATTTAACATGCTATCTGATGCCTGTAGAATTTGAGATGTAACTCTTAGTTTTTTTTGCAGTTTCTCTTTTTCCCATGGTTTCTTTTTCTCCTCCTTGACATTGTGTTAACACACACCTGAATACTCCAGACCAGCAAACTGCTAAAACTTTGACTTTTATAGAGGTGGTCACACTTGCTGATGATCAATTACTCATGGACATTTGGTTAGCAGCACCTGGCTGCTATAGTACTTAGCCTCTTAATTCCTATGGAAGCAGGAAGGGTGTACTTAGTTTTCCACACATGGCTTCTCCATTTTGGCTTCATTTTTACAAAATAAATCATGACACAGTGTAATATGTCATGTGTTGTTGTTCATCTAAGGTTATATTTGCCTAATTGTCAGACCTGCTAAGGGCCAGATGATTTTTATTATGTCCTGATTCATAAAACCATAGAATTCAAAGAGAGTGTACTTTCTTTTTCACATGACTATATATGTACACACAGGCATTAAAATGTACAGGCTGCAAACCTATTTGGAAAGGTTTTAAATTAGCATTATACATGCCTGTCATCCTCCAAGGAACTCAAGTGGTATACATTATTCCTCCCTGATCCCCTTTTTTTGCAACCTACACAGGAACATGTACATGGAGTGGGAAATCCACTGGACAATATATGGATCTGTCTGCCTGGGGATGGGCAGACAACTGAGTCTGGCAAAACCAGATTCATTAAGTGGGCTGCCAAGGGGTCTCTGAAAATGAGTAAACACATAGCATAGAAGTTTATCCAGAGAGTCTGGAAAGCCTCTGTGAACATTTGTTTGGTCTGTGCCAGATCCTCCAATTCCTTAGTATTCTCTACCAAGATGACAGTAGGGATGGGAGAGAAATTCATTTGATTTGCATTTTAATGTGAACTTCCCTCATTTTTCATTTCTGCAATTAGTATACAAACCAAACCTCAGTCATCATACAAAGTTCAGATTTTTCAGATTTTTTTATTAGCACTATCACATTAAAAAAAAAGTGTACGTTATGGGAAAGTGTGTGCAAGATTGCTTGTATTTGTACAAATAATCTAATTGAAATGCATTATATCAGGAAAACAGCTGTAGAAACAAATAATTAGGCAAAGCTGCATACAGCCCCCCAAACATTCAGACAAATTTGCACAAAAATGTGTACAAATGTTTATGCTCAAAACAAAACAAAAGCTCAACATTCAGATAAACCATTTTTAGCGTTTTGAATGAACCAAATAAGGTTCATTTGCAACGTTTCACCTTTTCACCTTTTATATTGGGATAAAATTACTGTACTTTAATTATTATATTATCATAGCTATTTTGATTGTTTATTGCCTTATTTATTTATTTATTGGATTTCTATCCTGCCCATCTAGACCAAAGGTCTACTCTGAGTGGTTTACAAATTTAAAAACAATAAAACCAAAAACATATATTATAGATCCAAGGTGGCAAAACTATAAGAAATTAAGATATGGCAGGAGGGAAAGCCTGCCCAAATAGCCAGGTTTTAAGTTTGTTCCTGAAAACACCCAGAGAGGGAGCCAGGCGGATCTCCACTGGCAAGTTGTTCCAAAGGCGAGGGGCCACTGCCGAGAAGGCCCGGTTCCTTGTTCTTTCCTTCCGGACCTCACTCGGCGTTGGGCCCCTCAGCCGCCCGGCCTGGCTGGAATGAGTGACTCTGGCAGAACTGGGTGGGAGAAGGCGCTCTGCCAGATATCAAGGTCCTAAACCGTTTAGGGCTTTATATGTAATCGTAAAAACTTTGAAATCAACGCGGAAATGAATGGGCAGCCAATGCAAGGCGGCCAGTGTCGGGGAAATATGTTGGTACCTTTTCACCCCTGTAAGAAGTCTGGCCGCCGCATTTTGTACCATCTGAAGTTTCCGCGTCAGTCTCAAAGACAGCCCCACGTAGAGCACATTACAGTAGTCTAATCTTGAGACTACGAGCGCATGGACCAAAGCGCACGCACATCAAGATAGGGACGCAGCTGGGCAATCTGCCGAAGGTGGAAACGTGCGGAACGGACCACTGATGACACCTGGGTCTCCATGGAGAGCGCCGGGTCCAGATGTATACCCAAACTGTGAACCTCACTCTTGGTGGTAAGAGTCACCCCCCCCAAAGGAAAGGGAGTTTCCCAAACCACTGATGTCAGGGACACCCACCCGAAGGACCTCCGTCTTGCCCGGATTCAGCCTCAGTCCATTCACCTGCATCCACTGCTGAACAGCCCCCAGGCAGCGCTCAAGGGACAAAACAGCATCCACTGTTGTTGGAAAAAAGGAGATGTAGAGCTATCATTAGCGTACTGATGACACGAAGCCCCACATCCCCTGATGACCCCTCCCAGGGGCCTCATATAGATGTTAAACAGCATTGGAGAGATAATCGAGCCCTGCAGAACCCCACAATTGAGGCTCCACGGGGCCGAGAAACTCTCTCCAATCTGCACCCTCTGGGGATGGTCCTCCAAGAAGGAATGGAGCCAGGCAAGAGCCAGGCCACCGATTCCCAACTCGAAGAGCCTCCCCAGGAGAATACCGTGGTCGACGGTGTCAAAGGCAGCTGAGATATCGAGCAGGACCAGCAGAGACATTTTGCCCCTGTCGGCTTCCCTCAGTAGGTCATCAAACAGGGCGACCAATGCTGTTTCCGTGCCGTGGCATGGACTGAAGCCTGACTGGAATGGATCCAGGGCATTGGTTTCATCCAGAAGAGCCTGCAGCTGATCGGCCACCACCCTCTCAACTACCTTGCTGAGGAAAGAAACATTGGCGACGGGTCTATAATTACCAATATTGTCTGCCGCCAAGCTCGGTTTCTTCCTAATGGGCCTAATGAGTGTCTCCTTGAGGACAAGGGGAATCTTGCTCTCCTGGAGAGACCCATTAATTATTGCCGTAGCCCATTCAGATGTTATAGGCCTGGCTGCTTTGATTAGCCAGGCCGGGCAAGGGTCAAGGGAGGAGGTGGTGGCACGACAGCGGTCAAGCACTCTGTCCACCATGTCTGACGTCACAGGCTGAAAGTGGTTAAATCTCATCGGGCAAGATGGAGCGCTGGACGTCTCTGCTCGATCCACTGTTTTCAAATAGGGGGTAAGATCCCGGCGGATGGCCTCCACTTTTGATTTTAAAAAGGCTGCAAATTGGTCAGGTGAGATGCTAGTGGGAGGCCAGTCACTATGACCAACTCCGGATAGATCGCGGACTATACGGAAAAGTTCCGCCTGCTGGTTGGAGGCTTTGCTTATCCGGACAGCGAAGTAAGATTGACTAGCAGCCTTCACCTTAGATTGGTAGAGGTTAGTCGTGATCCTGACAGCTATTTGATTATTTTCCATAGGGTTCCGCCTCCATATGCGCTCTAGCCTTCTCCTATTTCGCTTCATTGATTGCAGCTCTGGATTAAACCAGGGCGAAGGGCAATCTCTGCGCCGGAGAGGGCGTTTAGGTGAGATCGTGTCAACAGTCCTGGTGGCAGCGGCCAGCCAGCTATCAACCAGAGCCTTGACAGGAGCGCCAGTCAAATCGGCCAGAATCCCTCTCATGGTGTCCTGGAATCCTATAGGATCCAATAATCTTCAAGGGTGAACCATTAAAACAGGTCCTTGCTCCCCGCGGGGAGGGAGAGCCATTGCGAGATTGCATTTAATTAGGCAATGATCCAACCATGACAAGGGGACAGACACTAGGTCAGTCACCATCGGAGCACACTCACTCTGCTCAGTGGAGAACACCAGGTCCAGTGTGTGGCCACCCACGTGGGTAGGGCCGTTGACATGTTGGGACATGTCCAAGGAGGCCATGGTCTCCAAGAACTCAAGAGCTGGACCGGAAACCTCCACCTCCTCATGCACGTTGAAGTCACCCAAGACCAAAAGCCTTGGGGATCCCAACAGTGCCGCGGAGACGAAGTCCACCAGCTCCGGCAAGGAAATGGCTGGGTCGCGGGGAGCGCGGTAACCCAGCAAGATCCCTATACCATCCCTGGCCCCAATTGACACGTGGAGGGCCTCTAGACCCGGCGTCACCAGAGCAGAGTGCCTAGCAACCTGAAGGGTGTTTTTGTAGACAATGGCTACTCCCCTGCCCCGCCCCTCCAGTCTACCCTGATGTTGGACTGCATAACTGGGAGGGCAGGCAAGAGTCAGGGGAACACCCCCTTCCCTGCCCATCCATGTTTCGGTTATGCATATCATTATTGAATGATAATTGCTTACTGTATGTTTATATCATTGTAATTATGTTATGGTTGTATTTTAACTGTTTTTGACTATTGGAATGCGCTCTGGTATAGAGCAGAATATAAATCAATATTATTATTATTATTATTAAGGTTAGAAAAATGAGAGGCCAAGAGATATAAAAATTTGCAGACATGCCCATCCCTGGGTGGAACCAGCACAGCAGCACAAAGTCAGAGGCATGCTGGGAAGTGCACATAATGCTGCAGCAAATAAACCAAAAGTGGGTATGATTTGGGGGTTAGATTTTCCTTCCTTCATGACCTTTCAGAGAACTGCACAGATTTTTAATGTGGGGGTGGGGCAAAGTGTAAGTAATTAGAAGTCCACTTCTGGATTTGAAAATAAGATTTATTTGACTTGCAAAAGATGCAGCCCTAAAAGTTGTTGGAAATAAAAAAAAAAATTCCATCCCAGGAGGTTTCTTCTTGTTGATTTTTGGGGTTGGGGGGGGGAGGGTTTGGTTCTGTGTGTAACTGGTAGCCTGCATGTTTCCTGCCCTCCTTTAGATGCTCTTTGGCATGAATTATGTATTTGGAAAGGAGCTGATTATTCTAGAAGCTAGAACTCCACATGATTCAAAAATTGGATCCCCTGATGCCTGGACTAACCAATTCAAGATCCTGATCCCAATTCTTTATCTAAGTATGCAGGCGCAGATGAGTAAACAGATCCAATGACTGTGACACTTCTTGTAATTTCTCTCTCTCATGCAGTAGCCTCTAGTCATAGACAAGCATTTCTGAATCAGGGTCAAAGAGCACCAGAAAGTTGGCTGAAAAAAAAAGATGCTGATGGATTGAAAATATCTGTGTCTTCCAATCTCTCTTTCCACTATTTTTATGGAATGTAGCCTGGTCCTTTAAGACGTCCTTTAAAAAATCTTAGAAATAGCATTTAGATCATATGATATGATGGTTGCTATAGTAACTATGCATTTGCTAAGGGATAGCACAGTAATATGGTGTAAAATGTGTAAATTATCGTCTCAGAGCAACTGGTGCCCTGCAGCTCTCTCTCTCTCTCTTTTCCTTTTTTTTAAAAAAAGAACTTTTCAATGGAGATAAATTTTCATTCACATATGTTCAAAGTGATGTATTTCTGCCATTTTTCTTTTATATTTTGTCTGTCACACAGCCTGCGTGCCACATTTTCTCAAGTTAATCACTGGTCTGATGTAGAAGGGGATACCAAACTGTTATGCCACCTTTTCTTTTTCACCTTTTAACTTGTTCTGCTTATAGAAAAGACAGTGTAGCCACAATGTTCCCAAATCTTTCTACCCTCGCCTCCTGCGATTCTAAGCTTTAACATTTCCACTGTTCTTTTGTCAATACTAAGGGCAGAACTCTGTTATGTTTTGGAGTGAGAATACTTTCTGCTTAATGTCATCTTTCGAATGGCACTGACCTAATGGCCCAAAGGAGAGCTGTATTTTTAATATACATATATTTAGTTCAATATCCATTTGTGCCGTATTCCAGAGAGAGCTACCCACAAATGTAGCAACACTGGCTGAAGATCACACAAATGTTCATGCAATGAGATTTATATACTGTGAACACGTATACCGTTTACGTCACTGGCTTTAATTATCCTAGGTGGCTGTGATATTTTATTTTATGAACTTTCTAGCTTTGTTATGGCGTTGTTGGTTAGAGTGAGTTTTTCAAAAGAAATACATCTTTAATGTAGCATAAGATGTAGATCTGTGACTTAAAACATTTCACTTTGTTAGATATGTACATGATGATGGGTAACATCATTCAGCTCTGCCACCCTCTAAGAAGTGCACAGCTGACTTCACATGGTTTGGGGAGCTTTAGACTTTATTGTGTTTTGAATACTAGTATCTTGCATTAAATGGCAGAAATGAGCTTTTAAAATCTGAAGCTGTTTCCCGAACAATTGGGCTAGTATTCTGTAGTAATTACACAACCTTGGTTGCACGTGGAATTGCATGTTCTCAGTTTTCATGGAACAGCAGTATCCTAAACATAGTTGTGCAAGCAATGCTTCAACTTGCAAAAGGTTGGGTAAGCAGCTTGCACCTTTTTTAATCAGATGGAAGGGCACTCTCTAATATGCAATGGAGACTGTGATCACACACACAATAGGATGACCTGGCACCATTTGGTGAGCTGCAATTTGTGCTACATGAATGTTGAATGGAACCTCCTAGTTATCAGGACGACCATCACCCAAAAAGAAAGAGGAAATACATCACCTAAAGAAGAGGATACTGATCTGCATAAACTATGCCCGGGCTAGTATACGTATATGTATAGATGTAAATATACAAAGGCTGAAAACCAATGTTACAATGCTCCAGTCAGCCTCTGTAAAGATCCTAGTTAATAAATGACATGGAAGACCATGTTTGTTTTTTTCAAAAAGGTTTGTGGACTAGACCTCATTTAAGTTCAAAATGAAACCTGTATCTGCACATTTGTGAATAATTCCCTATGGTCTTGTTGACTTCATTCTCTTAACAATGATGGCATATTTTATTTTTGTTGGCTGTTGTTACCTGTTTGAGATTTCCAGGAAGGCCGATACTGTAAATCTAAACAAAAGGGAAAATAGCTTTTAACAGGTTCCAAATTTAATGTCTATATTCCAGCTCTGCCTGCTGCAAAATGAACATATGTTTGTTTCAAATACTCCCAGTTCTACAAATAGAGAAAAATGCTGCATGATCAAACTCTTTTCTAGTGCTAAACAGTCACCGTTGCCTCCAATGTGTGATAAAAATTAGCATTTATTTTAATCCTAAATGCTATTGTCGTCTCATGTGCCATCAAGTTGGAACCTACTTATAGCAACCCTAACAAGGCTTTCCAGGTAAGTGACATATATAAAAGGAGTGGCTTTACCAGTTCCTAACCCAAAGTGAGCTTCCATGGTAGAGCCATGGAGTTGAACCCAGGTCTCCTGAGTCCTGGTCCATCACTCTATCCACTACATCACATGGGATGTCCAGTGTAAGTGCTGGGCACACCACACTGGGTAACTATGACTGAATCACTCTAATGTCATAATTATCAAACAACGTTCATTGAAACACGGGGTTTCCTGAAAGTTCAGGGATCCAGTTTGAGGCACTGAGTGGCAATATTCATTTTCAGGAAGTTTTAATATTGTATAGCATTTGAAGTATTTGTATACATGTTTTTCCCCCCACACCATTTCATAATTTTATCTTTTGTTATGCCTTAAGCAAGTACTACAGACAAACCAAATGCTATAAAGATTGCCATGGTCTTATCATCCTCTCCCACATTTCCATTTTCTTTTGCAAGAGTTCTCTACAAATGACAACAGAGGAGTCAATAACAATTTTATTTATTTATTTGCTTGTATGTTTATATATTTATTTTACGAAATCTGTGCCACTGACAACCTGTAATATGAAAAGAGCCTAACCTTCAGCAGTTGGCCACAGATATCGCCTTCCTACGCTTCCTGTGACACAGAAATCGTCTTTTAATTTCGTTAGTCATCAGGACTGAGTCATTTCAATTTGGCTTTTACTGTTAATTTACCAAGCTGCCTTTGCCATACAGGAACTGGGGAGTTAATGCACTTTGCCATTCTTTTTCCTTGTGTAACCTTTGATAAACTGTGATAGGCTTTTGTTACTTTTCTGGGCTGCCTTCCAGACAAACCATGGATACACTAAGAATGTATAATACCAACCCCAGATTCTCCTCCTCCTCCTCCTTCTGCATGCTGTCAAGTCCATTCTGACTTTTTCCAGGGTTTTCTAGGTAGAGAATACACAGAGGTTGCTTGTCATTCCCTTCTGGGACTGTGCAACTTGCCCAAGGCTACACAACCTGGCTCTTCCTCTAAGAGGCACAGTGGAATCAAACTGTCAACCTCTGGTTCCACAGCCCAGTACCGAAACCAACAAAAAATCCAGATAGTTTTACTTCCATATAGTATGTAAAAGAAAACAGCATTAAGATAGTACAGAAAAAAATTCCCAGTGTGAAAGTGTTACTTTTTGGGGCAAGAACTCCCAAAGCCCCAGAACTACACTCAGAGTCCCTTTCATCATCTTCTCTTTCCCCGGTGCAGTTGTGTCTATCATGCCCCTTGCAGCAATGCAGGTGGCAAGCAACTCGTGTATTTGGGTGCTCTTGTATTCTGAGAAATGAAAGAAAATAAGAATTTTGAAAAAGGTAATCCCAGGTTTCAATCTCTCCCTTTAAAACTACTCCTAGATCAGGATTTCAACTTTCTCTCCTAGAGCTCATGAGAGGCAGGATTTTGCTTGGGCTGGCTTCTCTCCGCTTCTTACTCAGCTATTGCTCCTGGCTCTTGAGATATGAATGCCCAGCTCACTGATTTTTTGGCCAAGAGCAATCTACTCAACCTAGTGATTCTTCCAGCCTTTGTCAAACAGCACATATGTTATTTCATTCAGCTGTGTTTCAAAAATCCCTGGCATAGTTGTAGGGAAGCCACAGATGCATCTTTACAGAGGCCAGTCTTATATCTAAAGGGCCATCACCACCAGGGCCCCCATTTTTCATTTACTTGCAGATTTGGTTTCTCCACCACTGTAGGAGGAGGTAGAAGAGCAGTCTGATGGACTGCCATGTTCCTCTGTCCCTATCTTTTTAAATATCGCTTTGTCGTGCTCATGACATACCATCATCCCAGGGTGTTGTAAAACAAAAGGTGGCAGACTCCATGAAAATGTTTTCCTCACAACTTTCTTCCCTTCACACCTCTTCCCCTACATTAAGAAAAGCCACATTCTATTTCTCAAAAAGTCTTAAAATAAATGTGTAAGAAGCACTTTAACCCAGTGTGGTGTAGTGGTTAGAGTAATGGACTAGGACTCAGGAGACCTAGGTTCAATTCCCTGGCTGTGCCATGGAAAAGCAAAGCAAAGTGTGCTGCTTATATACCACCCGTAGCAGTTTACATTTTTTAAATTCTGCAGTCTATACATTCCCCTCACCCCCTTCAAGCTGCGTACTCAATTCACCAACCTAAGAAGGATGGAGAGTTGAGTCAGCCTTGAGCTGGCTACCTGAGCCCGTCAGGATCAAACTCAGGTCATGAGTCTTGGCTGCAGTACTGCAGTTTAGCCACTGTGCCATGAAGCTCTTATAACTTACTGGAGGTGGGGTTGAACTGGTAAAAACCACTTCCTAAATACACCTCTTACCTTGAAAACCCTATAAGGGTCACTATAAGTCAGTTCTGACTTGAGGGCACGTAACAAGAAGTACATTAGTCCCATTCCCTCAGCTTTCACTCACTGTGTGAGCAGAGCAATCATATAAAAAGAAGAGCCCCCTCTCCCCACATATGGAGGTTCTCCATACAGTTTTTAAAAATCCTATAGAGGAGGTCTTTGTCCTTAGACTGTTGCTCTCAACACACGGAGACACAGGCAATGAAAGGAGTAATAAAAACGCAGGAGGAGGGTTGGTGCACTTTACTCCTCACAGACTGATTTTTAACTCTGCTCTTTGAACACCGGATTAGGGCTACTGTGGTTGCCAGAAGCTCTAGCTCAGGATTCGCATGAGACACTGAGTGATGTACGTATTATTGGGTATGGCAAATATGTGAATCATCCCTTAAGAGACAGGGACTTGTATAACGCTTAAGGGCTGTTTGGTTTAGCCCATTGGGTGAGGAATGTCTTAGGATGGGGTGTGCCTGTAAAGTTTTGAGGCAGAAAAAGCTGGTGGGGGGGGAAGTAGCTGTTCCCTTGAGAGCACAAATTATGAGCTTGATTTGGGGGCTTTGAGGTTTTCCCCTGAGAGTTACATGTCTTCGGGCCTTGGATCATTTTATCAAAACTCCGCTAGACAGGGATATTCTGGTGTTTTTTAAATTATTATTAAAAGGAAGAAAATTGGACTTTCGTGCAAGCAACTCCTGCTCTTGCCTCTCATGGGTCCCTGGAACTCTGGTGGCATGTATGTTTGTATTATTGTTGTTGCTGCCTTTGTTACATACATTTAAGAATTTGCAAAGTTCATTGTATGTGCAATGCTTATTTCAAAGACAGCCCCTTTAGAACCAAGAAGGCAGTAGATCTGCAGCGGAACAAATGGTTTAGAGATCTGCATATAGCTGTCAATAGCTCTGTGGCTTAGGTATCTGGCTGCAGAACCACCATTTGGGAGTTCGATTCCCCATTGTATCTCCTGTGAGCAGAGCCAGCCTGTGTGGCCTTGGGCAAGCTGCACAGTCCCAGGACAACCCCAGAAGAAGGGTATGGTAAACCACTTCTATGTATTCTCTACCCGGAAAACTCTGAAAAAGGGTCGTCCTAAGTCAGAACTGACTTGACAACACATATTATTATTATATAGTTGTCACAATTTAAAAATAGTTCTGCCTAAACACTTCCACAATTTCAATCTGTCTTTCCTATTTTCTAGCTATTTCACTACTTAACAAGGAGAGAGGCAGTTCTATCTAATTTCTGTGTGGAGGCAATATTACAACCATGATACCCATGGGTGCCCATGGGAGGCAAGAGAGGGTGCTTCTCTACCTGGTATCTATGATTTATTTATTATTTTAATGTGGAAACACAGAGGCACTATATTATAGTTGTTCATGCTACATGCATGAATTGTACTAACCTAATATGATGCAGGTTTGTCTTCCGAACCCCAGAAAAAGTTCCTGCAGGTGCTCTTGATGGTGCCTGTTTTCTATCTGCTACCTTAGCTTCCTTAATAGCAGGTTGTGGAAAACAAAACAAACAAACAAACAAAAACCAAACACACACAGAGAGAGACAGAGCTAGAGAGAGGGAGGGAGGGAGATGGTACAGATGGAAAATATACCATGGAGGTGCTGGGCTTCCAGGCAAATGTTTCATGCCCTTGTATTTGCTCTTACAAAATTCCAGTTATTCTCAGAGTGGGTGGTGATTTCTCTCAAGATTCCTGCTCTCTCCCTCCCTCTCTCCCCCCCCCCCTCTCCGTTTGGAAACCATTTCTCTCTATCGGCTTTACAATATTGTGTGCTACATCTACATTTAGATAAATGCCCTGTTTATTCTCTTCCTCTCAATTGCTTGTTGTGAGTGTCAAAGAACTTAAACCAGTGTGAATCAAAGTGGCTTTGTCAGAATCAGACCTCAGCCGAGCTACGCTGATATATTCCAGAAGAGGACTTGCTCTGTAATTCTCCGGTGCTCGGGTAACCTTGATGTTCTTTTCCCTGAAACTTCAAGCAGGCTTTCATCTCATCTCACCCTGATTATTGTTCTTCTCTCAGGCAAGGTTTTGCCCAAATCCCAGCTCTGTAGACCACAGTATTGGGGGGGGGGGGGGGAATCCCAAACCCTGCTGCTGCTTATCCTCTTTCACATACAAAAGGCAACAAAACGACATGACCCCCATCATTAGGCACCTTGACTAGTTTCCAGTTATTTCAGAATTGAGTTCAAAGTGACTTTCATTGCACTGCAGATTCTCCAAGGCCTTGCTCTGTCTGACCCCAGGGGCCTTGGTCTCTCTCCTCCTTTCTTTTCTCTTCCTTTCTTTATGCAGCACAGACTTTCACTCATATTACATGCTTGCTTTAGCTATTTTTTTCAGCTTGAACCAACACAGAGAGTGACCAGTTCTCATATAAAACTGAATTTTTATTTTATTTTTTAGTATTTTAAGTTACAAGTCAGAAAAACATTCTGTTTGGACACATCTTATGTGAACATTTTGATGTATAATCCATATAGTCAACATCTAGGCCAAATGTTCTGTCAAACTTGTTGTTATGAAACAATCCTTTGCTTATATATGGAAAATATACAGTAATAATAATGACATGCGGTCAAGTTGACTCTAACTTATGGAGACCCCTTTCAAGGGTTTTCTTAGGTATACAATACTGTGGTTTGCCATTTCCATCCTCTGTAGGTGCCCTGAGACTGTTAAGCTTGCCCAAGGCCACACAGTCTGGCTCTTTTCCTAGCAGGCACAGTGGAGAATCAAACTCCCAACCATTGGCTCCACATCCAGATACCTAACTAACTGAGCTATCCAAGCCAGCTACTGTGGACTAATACTTCCAGGATATCCTGCCAGCATGGCCACTGGCTACAGTAACAGGGGAATTCTTGGAAGTGTCCGAAAAAGCAGCTTTTTTGTGTTCTGCTTTCTTTCTTACGTTATTTTTCTCCATTCTTTGCTGTGTGTTTAGAGCACATGTGTCAAACTCAAGGCCCGCGGGCCGAATCAGGCCTGCCAGGCCAGATCATGTAGACCTCACAGTGTTACCTGCTACTGTGCAGCATACAATATGCTGGCACTTACTCGGTCACTCATAATGCTCTGCAAGGATGCTGGGAATCCGCCTAGCGGGACTTCTAATCCCAGCATTCCAAGCAGCAAAGAGTCAGAAAGTGCAGCCGCTTTGGGAAATGTAGTCCTTGCTATTGCCCACTCCCATTCTTACGTCTCCCGGCGAGGACTGTTTGATGGCGTTGCCTAGCAGTGGCCATCTCCGTCTCCTCTCTCACATCGGCTACAGAAGCAAGTGAGGAGCCAGGTGATGAGGGCTGAGGGCCGTGACAGGTGAAAGGTGGGAGACTTCCGTGAATAATTAAACAAACAAACACAGCTGGGGCTGTGGAGCAGGCATCAACAGGTGTTACTAAAACTCACTTTTCAAAAAATTGTACAATAGTTGTACACTTGAATATCTGCTTGCCATTATTTCTAGACTTTGATAATAGACTTTTACTTTCAGAGCTAGTTATTACTTACATTATTACTAAAACCAGTAATAACTGAATGAGGATGATTATATTTAATATGATAAAGAGTAGATACATTTATATAGTCTTACAGATACAACCGGCCCTTTGAGGACAACCATAATGCCGATGCGGCCCAAGATGAAATTGAGTATGACACTTCTGGTTTAGAGTCTTGCAAGCACTCTTGGTGGGCAGCTTCCCCATTGTTCTCTGAAACGCATAAGATACTAGAGTGAAAGCAGGAAGCATTTCCCTTACTCTGGTTTGGCTTGAGACATCACTCAATAGCCACACATCTTTGCCTGCAGGGCTGCATCATGAAGCTAAATCTGGATGAGGGCCCCACTGTTTGTTCTCAGCCAATGAGCAGAAATATATTACCTCTAAGCCAGGCCAATGGTGCTTGCAAGAATGGCGAGTCACAGGTATCCTTTCTAACCAAACATCAGTCTAGCTTTGGTTTTAGTTGGTGCTTGTGGTGCAGTGGTTAAACTGTAGTATTGCAGCTAAACCTCTGTTCAAAGCTAGTGTTCAGTACCAATGGATCTGACAGCCAACTCCAGGTTGACTCAGCCTTCCAAGGTCGGTAAAATGAGTACCCAGCTCATGGGGGCAGGAGCCAATGTGCAGCCTGTATAATTTGAAAAAATTGTAAACTGCCCAGAGAATGCTTTAAGCACTATGGGGCGGTATATAAGCAGCACAGGGTTTTTCTTTTCTTTTCTTTTTTTGCATTGCTCAGTGTTCTTTAACATCCCTAGCTATAGTAGCCATTTCAACAGTTCTTTGCTTCTGGGCATGCTCTTTAGCATCCAGAGTAAATTCAGTCACATTATACATTAAAACTTAATATGATTCCTTCTAAGAAGCAGAGAGATTGGATTCTTAGGGCTGCTGCTGTAGCACTGTGTGAATTAAAGGCATCTTCACATGACAAGTGCTTTGTGGACTAAATTATGAGAGTTAAAAAAAGATGTATGAAAAAAGAGAAACTCTGAAAATATTTTCCTTACCTTTTTTTATATTGAGAAATATTTTCCATATATTTTCCTTATTTTCCTTATTTTTTATATATATCGAGAAAGGTAAAGACAATATATATTCTCCTATCATAATTTATTCCTATCTATGTTTTTATATGTCCATATATTTTTTCCAAATATTTTTCATTTAGGAAATAGAGGCAAACAGCCATTCGTTTGATGTTGTTGTAAGGTAATTTTTTAAAGTCCATGCAACAAAGTGACAACACAAAGTGCATACAGTAATATGTCTTATTTGCATTTGTGCTAAAGTGTTATTTCTGTTTTTTGTACAATTTGGTTCAACTTACACCACAAATCCTTTATAAGTTGCCTTGGGCCCCTCTACTGAGGGAAAGGCAGGATAGATAGATAGATAGATAGATAGATAGATAGATAGATAGATAGATAGATAGATAGATAGATAGATAGATGAAGGAGAATAATTTTGCAGTTTCTCATTGCCACATGCAACAATTTACATTCCTAATGTGCAGTAACAGCAAGGGGGAAGAGCAGGGACATGGATGGGGTGGCCCCTTTCACATCATCAAAGAAGATATTACCAAAGCCAAAAACAAAAGAAGATGTTGCTACTCGCTGGTTTCGATGCATTTAGAGATGCTTACAATAATTTAAAAAGAATTAGGATATATTCCTTCCCATCTGAAGTGCTCTGTGGGGTCAGTGGTATGCACCGATGCTGGAATGAGAAATCTCATTATATGTCAGTGTGGGCCTAAGCATTATGGAGACAAATGGCCCAACATATAGTGTGAAACCACAACCCCTCATCCCATACATCCTGAGGCCTGGTCTTAGACATGATCCTCAGGCCTGATGGACAGGGGAAAGAAATTTTCCATCTTTTTCCTCACAGGGTTTGGAGATGTCCGGTCCCCACTCAAATATGTCTTTATTTCTTGATTCTGCCAGCCCCTCAGACCATCCTTGCATTTTTAATGCATGTTCTAGCTTTTGTTTTCCTTACCCTTATGTCTGTTTTCTCTCCAAATTCCTTCCTTCCTTCCTTCCTTCCTTCCTTCCTTCCTTCCTTCCTTCCTTCCTTCCTTCCTTCCTTCCTTCCTTCCTTCCTTCTGCCTGAAACTTCACATCACGGCTTGAATCAACTGCCTTCACCCAGAGCAAGTATTTCATCTGATTATCATATCAGTTACTAGTTTGCAAATACATTTCAATCTGGGAAAGGACACATCTGTTTGAATGGAAATGTAAGACCTCTGGGGATTTATGCTTCTTTGGTCCTTTTTGCTCCTCTTCTCTTTTGTTTCCATGTGCCCAAGTTCCTTGTTGTATTGGTTTAAAATTACAGAATTGAATGCCATCAATTGTGAGGTGGGAAATTTTGCCTGAGCTTGAGACACTGACCAGAGTTATGTACTGGAACATTCTTGTGGCATACATGGCATTTCTGAAATAACTCAAAGAGATGTGGTAGAACTATCCCCCTGATTGGTAAAGAAAGGAGATTGTTTCACAGTGCTGAAAACTGACCTGGCTTCTTGAGATCCATAATTTCTCTGTGGAAAGATTTGAATTGTTCAAAAGAAATGAACTGGCCACCATACACATAAGATGTTTTACTGCCTGAGGGAAAGCAGTAAATGGCATCCCACCACCACACTAAATCAAGGTACCCAGCACCTGGGACCTGCCAAGTGACACGAGAGGCAAAATAACTAAATAAAATAATCCTACTTTCTTTGGCAGGATAAATGCAGCAACAGTAAATTAAATAGCCTTTTCCCAGTATCATGGATTATTTCCCAGAGGCAGCTGTCTCCCTCAGCCTAATGGCAGGGCCAGCATAGGTGAGAATCTGCCACTTTTCCATTGCATTTTGTATTGCCATAATCTCAGATTATTCACACAAGTATGACTATTTTCACTAGAGCTTTCAGATCAGAAGCACTCAAATTCCTGAAATGCAGGGCCAAAAGAAGGTTGTGGAACTACTGTATACAATACCACATGGATGACCATGTGTGATGACACAGAGGTGGGGCTGGCTACAGTTGAGAGGAAGTTGTGGTTTGTTTGTTTTTTGCAGGTTTTGTACAGTGCTGCTAGGGTGTATGACAATAAAGCTCATGTACATGATCCCTCACTTGCATTTAGGGATTTGCATGGAGAAAATTTCTGTGTTTATTTCATTTCAAGTTATTTCAGGAGTGCCTTTTTAATTTTTTTTTGTCTCTTTTGTACACTGGTCCTTTCAATTTACACAAAAGGAAAAATCTCAGATTTCCCATTCATGACTCTCCATTTGTTCCTTCTGATACTCAAAAAGCTCTAAATATTCTTTAAAACGGTTCCAAAAAAAGCAGAGGCAAGGCAACAGAGAATCAATCAAAACCAAAACTTGCAGTAGTGCGTGAGAGAGAATAATCATCAGAAAAACAAGAAAAAACCCTCTAAATTTTGCCCAGCCAACAACAAGAACCACCCACATAGCCCTATGGCACACTGGCATACTCACATAGTCCACCCCACCTCATATCCACACAGACACACACACACACACAGTTCTCCCCAATATGTAAGTTTAACAGAACATACAGTAAATTAATCAAATAAAAAATTTAAAAATCAGTCAAATAGGGAAAGCACCCATCCACCCCACACAAGGGGGAAAACAGCAAAATTAAGTGTGTGTGTATATATGTGCTCACACACACACACAGCTCCTTCTCCCATAAGTAAACAAAAAGAAGCAAGCAAATAAAGGTAGGAAATACAATCAAAGCCCCCCCAAACAAAAACTACTAAAATGTGGGGAAAACTCTTTTCCTCCCACCACTTGATGCTTTCCCTTCTGTTCTTTGAATCTTGAAGGCAGCAGCAAAAATAATCCAAAGAAATGGAGGGGGATCCCCCCAAAAGTAAAGAATAAGAGGCAAAAAAGGCAATGATCCAAGGTGGAGGTACATCAGGCAGGTGTCAATCCAAGTTGGAGAGCACCTGGGGCTGAGCATACAGTTATCCTGCATGGAATCACTGATGCAAAGACCACTCGTCACTCAGCTCCAGGTCCTTTTGCAGTTTCAAAATCCCCATTCCCCCAGATGTTTTGCTTGGGTAATGTTTAAGGTACACATGATGCTATTACATTAAAATTTCTCAGGCAATTTTAGTGTCAACAAAGGTGAAAGGGCATATAAGGTTTAAACAAAAGAGGGAACACAAAAGAAACACAGAACGTTCATTTACCCCTCTTTTGTAAGCATGACGTTGTTTGTATTTGGACTTTCCCTTTCAACAGTTGCTGAAAGAGCACAAATTACATGAAGGACAGCCTTCTCCGTGTTTTGGGTCTTTTTAAAAAACATAAAATGCAGAGAATGTCCTCTTCCATGTCCCCACCAAGTGCACCTGTGTGGATGGTAGGAAAGAGAGAAAAGCCTCCCATGATTATCTTAATACCTGGGCAGGTGTGAGGGTTCGGCTTTAGGCTCCTCGGTTCAAAGAAATCAGTAGATTTTTGTTGCTTCAAAACAGGTGAAAGATTTATTGGTGCATTTAACAATAAACAAGTGTCTGTGACATGATTATGAGTCTTTTCTCCTTCTGCCAACGGGTCCGGAAGGGGTCTCCAATCTTCAAACAGGAATGGGTTGCCATAACTATTGTTCCATGGTCCCGGTAAATCAGCAGGGACCTGGTCTTTCACGGTCTGCCCCATCGAACCTTCCAGCAAGGGCACCGTCTCGTCATCCCGATCGCCATTCCACAGGGTTCGTCTCTCGGGGTCTCGATCCTCCCAGGGTCCTCCCTGTAGTACTTCTTCCTCATCTCTCTTATTCTCCATTCTAGCCTCTCTCTCCTTTCTCTCTCTACTCTTTCCTTCTCTTCTCTCAACCTCCTCCTCCACTCTCTCGCCTCGGCTTCTCCCCAATAAGAGGGTCTGGGGGGAATCTCCCTTCTTCTTCTGTAATCCACCTCCTCTTTAGGCACTCTCAGCCTCTCCCATAATCCTGTCCAGGGATCCTCCATCCACACCCATTCCCAGCCTGGTGGCAACTGACTCTCCTTCCTTTTTACCTCCCTTGTTTCTGCCTCAAACTCCACCGTCTTCTTCCTCTCTTTTCCCGCCTTTTCCTCCTGGACCTCTCTCATTGTCACCCCCTGCAAGTTCTCAGTCAACTCCCCTATTTCTGTCCCTTGTTGAGTTTCTGCCACAGGTTCTGGTGCTGGCTGGGGACTCTCCTCCTTATTCTTGTTGTGGGGGAGGGACGCCTCTCCAGCGAGTGGGGCATCCCTCTCACCTTCTGTCTCACAGCAGGCTGATAGATGAGATACAGTCTTTGAGGTGATGTGGACCCAAGCCATTTAGGGCTTTATAAAACCAGCACTTTGAATTGCACTCAGAAACAGATTGGCAGTCAGTGGAGCTGTTATAATGGGGGGGGGGGGGTATGTGATCCCTGTAACCAGTCTCAGTGAACAATCTGGCTGCAGCATTTTGATCCCACTGAAATTCCCAAGCTCTTTCCGAAGGAAGCCTCTCATAGAGTGTGTTATAGTAATCCAGCCAGGATGCAACTAAGGCATGTATCACTGTGGCCAGGTCAGACACCTCTCCAGGAATGGCTGCAGTTGGCGTACTAGTTTTAACTATGTAAAAACACTTTTGGCCACTGCTGAAACCTGGGCATCCAGACTCAGGCTTTCCTTCCTGGAGATGTAGAGAAGCTAGCAATTCCCTGTGACTTTAGTTGGAGCCTTGAGATCCAGCAACCCTTCAGTCTGTGTTAACTTTCCCTGAGATAGGAATATCAAGTGTTCTAATGGTGCCAAATTCAGAGGTTGTTTTATTTGGCCTCAGTCTAATTGTTATGTCAGCTAGAGTGGACCCACTTAATTAGTTGCTGAGTTGTATATCTACAGGGACGTAGTGGTGCTGCGGGTTAAACCGCAGAAGCCTCTATGCTGCAAGGTCGGAAGACCAGCAGTCGTAAGATCGAATCCACGCGATGGAGTGAGCTCCCGTCGTTTGTCCCAGCTCCTGCCAACCTAGCAGTTCGAAAGCATGCAAATGCAAGTAGATAAATAGGTACCACCATGGTGGGAAGGTAATGGTGTTCTGTGTCTAGTCGTGCTGGCCACATGACCACGGAAACTGTCTACGGACAAACGCTGGCTCTACAGCTTGGAAACGGGGATGATCACCGCCCACTAGAGTCGGACACGACTGGACTAAATGTCAAGGGGAACCTTTACCTTTACCTATATCTACATGTGTAAATTCCACTGATACAATGGGTCTACTCTTTTCTGGAGTAGCAGTTGGCTTCAGGGCCTTTGCTGTTCCTTTGGAGAACAGGAAAAACTCAGTTGTGACGATATGCACTGAAGCATAGGGGTGAAATCTTAACATGCTTCATGTATACCATGAAATAACATTTCAGCTCTCCAGCTTGGCTTAGGTCAGGTGGCCTCCACTATTTTATTTAGTTTGAGATACTAATGGCCACATAATAGTAGTAGATAGCATGTACAGGGATGAGTCAATCAAAGGTTAAGTTGTCATTTGACCGAGAAAAAGAAGCCCAGCTGATAGGAACATCCTGACATAGTCAGGTGATCGTCTGAACCAAAATTACTGAAATTGCCGATATTGATCATTTCTTATTCAAGATCCTTGGTGGCATTTCTAAGCTGAGCTAGGCTAGCTCTGAAAACAAACCAGCGAGTCTACCTAAAATGTTTCTTTTCATGTCTGGATCAATGTGCCTTCCATCAAAATAAAGGCCTGTAATCACCGCGCTCCAAGAGAAGTCCATTATCGACCATGATTTTTCAGCAGCAATTTTAAAAGAGTCTTAGAAGAAAGACCATGAAACCATTTCAGTTCAAAACAAAACAAAACAAAACAAAAAACCCTGTGCATCTGTTTGTATTGGAGAAAAAGAAGGTAGAAGCATAACATTTTCAGTGAAACATGTAATAAAATACTGAGCAAATATGAATGGTCACTCTTTGACAATTCTAAGTTTTATTGGTGTCTTCATATCACCCCACTGCAACCATAAAGTGGAGAGTTACGGTTCTGAGATCTGGGAACTCCTACAGGTGAGACTATGTTGCTTTTTCATTCGTAAAAACATGCAATTTCAAGGCGACAATGCTATCCCTCAGGCGAGAGTGCTTACCATTGCATCCGTTCATTTTCTTGATGCATTTTTGGAGCTGGAAACCAAGTTAGGAGCTTCAAAAAGATATTTCCAAAACCATGAAGAGGGCCTTTAGAAAGCTTTTGTTTCTGTATAGGAACAGTGCCAACAATGCAAACTGTCTCCTACACTTGCAACTTACTGTTGTGTGCAGCCTTGGTTTGGTATAGCTCTGTCCAAAGCAGAGCTTTGAGAAATTCCTATTTTAGATCACAGCTCCCATAACGTTGTAAGCCGCCCAGAGACCTTTGGGTAATGTGGGCGGCATATAAGTTAAATAAATAAATAAATAAAATAATCTCCTGACCAGTGTCCTCAGTGTTGCTTCCATCAATACAGTTAATTTGCTTTGTATAAGCAAGAAAGGTGGAAAAAAGTTTCTTAATGGCCACTACAAAATTATGGAGCTTCTTCTCTTTGGTGATTCTGGAAAAATCTAAATTTGAAGGTTGTCCCACAGCAATAGGAGAGCTGTCTATATGAATCAGTTTTATGTTATGCAGACATTTTAATAAGTGAACAGATATATTTAAAAGCTGTGCCATGTATTTCTTAACATTGCAGTAAATTCACAGTTCCACATCAAGAGTCACTGCACTGACAAAAACAAAGCTACCTGCACATTCTTCCAGGGCTGTTAGTTTTCTTAATGACTTTACTTTCCAAAAGAAAAAGATAGCATTTAATCACCCCAGGTCTTCAAAAGTACTAATTTTGCTTTATTTTGCTTCTCTTTGCTTGCTTCCAAGAAAGCAAAAAGAAAAAGACGACTGCCATTCCTGCACTTAGCAGCCAGTTTTATTATTATTCATTATTTCATATGCTTATCATTATGTAGCCCAGTGAAGAATCCTGTCTCTGCAGCTCCACTCATCAGCAGGACCAGTCACCCTTATTAGTGCATATGCACCAACACTGTCGTCTACAGCAGAAGTCAAAGACAAATTCTATGACGATCTGGCAGCTACTATCAAAAAAATCCCTGAGAGAGATCCGCTCTTTATTCTCAGAGACTTTAACACTAGAGTTGGTGCTGATCACAGTTCTTGGCCCACTTGTCTAGGCTGTTTTGGCATTGGGAAGATGAACGAAAATGGCCAACGCTTGTTGGAGTTTTGCTGTTATTATGGTCTTTGTGTCAGCAACACGTTCTTTAATACGAAGCTTCAACACAGAGTCTCTTGGAGACATCCAAGATCGAAGCATTGGCATCAGCTCGATCTGATCCTCACTAGATGCTCTAGACTTCCTAGTATTATGATCACACACAGTTATCAGGGTGCTGATTGCGATACTGATCACTCCCTGGTGTGTAGCAGAGTAAAACTGTGAATAAAGAGATTGTATCATACAAAAAAGGAAGGAAGACCACGTATTGACATCAGCAAGACTCGCGATCAGAGAAAAGTGGAGGAATTTGCTCAAGCGCTTGAGGAAACTCTTCCAGGCCCGGCTGATGCAAATGCACCTGAACGATGGGAACATTTCAAGAATGCTGTTTGTAACACCGCCTTGTCCACATTTGGCAAGAAGACCAAAAAGACGGCAGACTGGTTCGAAGCCCATTCGGAGGAGTTGATGCCAGCCATCGAGGAAAAGAGGAGCATACAAAGCCTGTCCTAGTGAGTGCAATTTGCAGGTTCTTCAAGTTGCTCGTAGCAAAGTCCAACAGGCTGCCAGGAGATGTTCTAACGATTATTGGCTTCAGCTCTGCTCTGAGATACAGATAGCAGCAGACAGAGGTAACATCAAGGGAATGTATGACAGTATCAAGCAGGATTTAGGTCCAATACAGAAGAAATCTGCTCCTTTGAAGTCTGCTACAGGCGTGATCATCCAAGACAGAGCACAGCAGATGGAACGCTGGGTGAAGCACTACTCTGAGCTATATTCTAGAGAGAACGTAGTAACCAAAGAGGCATTAAATAACATTGAGTGCCTGCCTGTCTTGGAAGAGTTGGACAGCAAACCAACTTTAGCAGAAATAAAAGTGGCCTTGGATTCCCTTGCCTCTGCAAGGCACCTGGGAAGGATAACATCCCTGTTGAAGTGATGAAGTGCTGTAAAGAGATCATCACCACTGAGCTGTATGAAATCTTTTGTCTTTGCTGGAGGGAAGGTGGAGTACCACAGGACATGAAGGATGGAAACATTGTCACATTGTATAAGAACAAAGGCGACAGGGGCGACTGCAATAACTACCATGGCATCTCTCTTCTCAGCGTTGTAGGGAAGCTGCTTGCCCGTGTTGTGCTGAAGAGGCTCTAGGTGCTTGCAGACAGAGTCTATCCAGAATCACAGTGTGGATTTCGAGCTAATAGATCCACCACTGAAATGGTATTTTTCCTCAGACAGTTGCAGGAGAAATGTAGGGAACAATGACAGCCACTCTTTGTGGCCTTCATAGATCTTACAAAGGCCTTTGATTTGGTTAGCAGGGACGGCCTTTTAAAAATACTTTCGGAGATTGGATGTCCATCTCGGTTCCTTAACATCATCAGGTCCTTTCATGAGGAAATGAAGGGCACTGTAGTTTTTGATGGCTCAACATCAGATCCCTTTGACATTCGAAGTGGAGTGAAACAGGGCTGTGTCCTTGCGCCAACTCTGTTTGGAATCTTTTTTGCTGTCATGGTGAAGCACGCTTTTGGAACCGCAACAGAAGGCGTCTATCTCCGGACTAGATCAGATGGAAAGCTCTTTAATCTCTCTAGATTGAGAGTGAAGACCAAAATCCAGCTGAAATGCATGCGGGATTTCCTCTTCGCTGATGATGCAGCCATTGTTGCCCACTCTGCTGAAGACCTCCAACAACACATGAATCGTTTTAGGAAGGCCTGCCAAGACTTTGGACTAACAATCAGCCTGAAGAAAACACAAGTCATGCGCCAGGGCGTGGACTCACCTCCCTCTATTACCATCTCTATGCAAGAATTGTAGGTTGTTCATGATTTTGTGTACCTTGGCTCAACGATCTCTGACACTCTCTCTCTAGATGTTGAGCTGGATAAACGCATTGGCAAAGCAGCTACCACGTTCTCTAGACTCACCAAAAGAGTATGGCTTAACAAAAAGCTGACGGCATATACCAAGATCCAGGTCTATAGAGTTTGCGTCCTGAGTACACTCCTGTACTGCAGTGAGTCCTGGACCCTTTGTGCACGGCAGGAGAGGAAGTTGAAAACGTTCCATATGCGTTGTCTCCGACACATTTTTGGCATCTCCTGGCAGGACAAAGTTCCAAATAGTGTAGTCCTGGAACGAGCTGGAATTTTTAGCATGTATACATTAGTGAAATAGCGACGTCTATGTTGGCTTGGGCATGTCGTGAGAATGGCTGACGGTCGGATTCCAAAAGATCTCCTGTATGGAGAATTAGTGCAGGGAAAGCGGCCCAGAGGGAGACCACAGCTGCGATACAAGGATATCTGCAAGTGGGATCTGAAGGCCTTAGGAATGGACCTCAACAGATGGGAAACCTTGACATCTGAGCATTCAGCCTGGAGGCAGGCGGTGTAGCATGGCCTCTCCCAATTTGAAGAGACACTTGTTCAGCAGGCCCGAAACCAGGCCCGAAACCAGCAAAGAGGCAGTCCCAAAACCAGCAAAATCAGGGAGCTGGACAGGGGACAGATTGTATTGGTCTTCAGTGTGGAAGGGATTGTCACTCTCGAATTGGCCTTCTCAGCCACACTAAATGCTGTTTCAAGACCTCTATTCAGAGCACGTTGCCATAGTCTCTTAAGACTGAAGGATGCCTACTTCTACTTGTTCACTTGGAAGTAGGGCTAGAGAAGAAAAAAGTGCATTAACTTTTTTGAAAAATAAGTATAATCCAATTCGGGGACTGTGTGACACTGGGAAGGGACCACAAGCATCCCGTTCTTCTCCTACTCTTCCTTTTGTAGATTATACAGAAATAAATGTGCACAACTGAAAATGCATGTGTGTTACTGCAAAATGTGCACAAACACTATCTAGTCAATGGGGGGGAACACTTTTAAAAGAAAGTGTAAATATTTTTTTAAAATGCGACCAAATCAGAAATGAATTTAATATAAGAACAGCAACAACAATCTTAGAACTGCAGAGCTGGAAGGGACTCTCTGGATCATTGAGTCCAGCTCCTGTCAGAGAGACACAGTGCGGAATCAAACTCCCAACCTTTTACTTTGCAGCCAGAGACCTAAACCACTGAGCTATAAAATGAAGTATCATAACCTGGTAAGAAATCAAGATCAGGAATAAAATGTTGGTGGGATTTGGAGAAACATTATGAAATCAAGACAAAGAGATTTTTTTTTCCTAGCTTCACATTTGCATTACAGGTCTATCTAATTTTTCAGTATCAAAAAGAGTTGTGTGATTTCTGCTTAGTCAAGACTGGCCAAAGGAATTTTGCTCCTTGAGGCAATGACCAAGGTGGTGTTACCTCCTATTTTGTGTACATAATTGAGGAGACATGCAGGTCATTTTTCTTTTATGTTGGTGAGGGACCATTACTTTCATTGCACTTAAAGGCAGCAGGCTAGCTTAGTGGCTTCAAGGCAGCTTATGGGGTACACCTTTCTCTCCTCCCAGCCCCCTGCTGCCACCTTTCCTTGTTCTGCCTAGATAGGGCCAGACTTATATTTAATCCACATCACTGAGATTGTTCTTACAAGCCTATTAGTGAGAAGATCTTTGTTTTGCATTTAGACAGGAAAGCTTTATTGATATATCTACAGACACTAGAAAAAATAAAATCAGGATATGTGGTTGATGGCTTTATATCGTTATTTTCCTTGGAGACCACTGGTGTCAGAGCAAGAGACACCATTTTATAATATTGCCCTGAGAATCTCATCCTCTCAGATGTCCCTTTGGCATGAGAATTTAAACCAAATACAGAATGCAGCATCTACAATATCTTATCAGGAAATGAACATGTCTCTGAAAAAGCTGTCCTCATCTCAAAGAGAATAAAGAACAGATTGGCTCAGAACTAACATATGGGGTTTGCACCCTGCTAGTCATAAAGAGAGATAGCAGTGGGAAGAGATCCCATTGGTTTTCTAGCTTTGATCACAAGAGGGAGTATTTGCAAGTTATCTTTTCTGAAAATGCTACTTCATAACATAAGCAGCAGATATGTGCAATTATCTGGCCTTTGTAATGCACTAACAGCATACCTGCTGGTTGAAGCAAATGTTAATTGAACTAGTATCCCTTCCATTCCTTGTGTTCATGAACAAGAGCAGAGATTGTTTGACATATATTGCTCTTCCCAGGGTTAAAGGTTTGATGTGACATTTTGCTAATGTATACAAAGAAGCTGCAAGAATTAGAGAATCCATCAGTAACCTTTTCATGCATTCGAATTTCTTAAAGTGCATATCTTTTCAGTCCCAAATACAAAAATAGTTGCAAATTTTGGCAAATCCTAAAAAAAAGAAACCAAACAAAATTCTCCCGCATCTGCACTAGGTGTAATTACTCCCAGCATAAACATAACCATAGCGAGCCTGCATCCTTCAAGGTATTAAAGAAGAAATTATTGAAAAACATGACAGCCCTTATTCAATACTACTAATGTGGTTGAATATATATGAAGATTCAAACCAGACGTGTAAAAGTTTAACACCGCAAACCAAGAGTGTGGATAAATGAATCTGTCAGTTTCACTCTCTAATTCATTATTTTTTTTAATAATTACAAAAATCAAGAAATATGAAGAATTTTGGAAATTTTGATTGATTCTTACAATTCAAAATTCTTTCCTGGATATTAAATGTTACTATGTAGCAAAATCTTCCTTTATATAAACCTTGAAAGAGAACAGCAAATAATATTATGGCACCTCAAAGACTAACAGGTTTCACGTGGCATAAGCTTTCATGGGCTGCAGTCTGCTTCATTAGACTGAAGCAAGAATCACACAAATGTTGAGATGGAAGGGAGCCCAAGAGTCACCTAGTCCAGCTCCATGCTGGTGCAGGGAATCCACAGCTAAAATATCCCTGAGAGATTTTTGTAAGCAATTCCCACTTCTTGTGCTCTTATTTTCTCCAAAGAATGCATTTTTGTACACAATTAGCACTAATATATGCATTCTTCCTATGCAGCTTGTGACAAGAAAATTGCATTGTGCCGTTGGGAGAAGTACAAAAACCAAAGGCTCATTGTATTCCTGTTCTTGCATTAATTCAGGAATTGTGAATATAGTTGGTTTGTATTAAAATGCCCACAGAACAAACTTGCCCCATACCTCATTAGATCATATGCAATTCCCCAGTGGTCTACAATGATGAGATTGTCATTTGCTGAAAGCAATGGCTATGGGTCTGTCAAGAGACAACTTGAAACCGCATCGACCCACTTCCTCTGCGACCTGACAGCAAGTCTTGCTACTCGAGTCCCCATCCCTCATCAGGGAAGGCCCTGATCTTAAGTCCATGGAGTTTGCTTGTTTCTTAGGATGTAATAAAGGAGGAAGGCTCTGTATCACATGAAGCATATGAGGGAATGTGATCGTGATGGATGTAGCCCATAGATTTGTTTGAAGCTAGAAAGGTAGAAATGCTTGATTCTCCGTGTTAAAAACAATACAAAACTGCACTGCAAAGTCAGAGCTATTTCCTTTAATGTGGTGTGTTGATCTTGTCCTTGATATAGAGCAGAACAAGGGGACAGGGAAATGTGATAGCTGCCACCCTCCCCTTAAGCTCTCTGTGCCCTTGTATGGAAGGCTCTGTGCTCTTATTCTTAAGCAGAAAGGGTGTTGCGAGGGACGATGCTGACAGTGTGCGTTTGCAGATGCCACCATATGGGTCTGGAAGGGAGGGAGGGGGGAACTAGTTGCACTGATGATTCCCTGCACATGTAGGAGACAGTTTGCATTGTTGGCACTGTCCCTACACAGAAACAAGCACAGCTTAGCAAAGTTAAGCAGATGGCGCTAGATCTGGTGCCAGGGAACCACTGAATTAAAGGTTATACCCACCAGGTTTGATGCCGTGCCAGTTTGAATTGGTACAGAAGCTTCGGCCCACCTGCTTATTGGCCTCATGACATCTGGCATCTTTATTTATTTATTTCTTGATTGCGCTAAATGCAGTAAGAGGGAGGGAAAATGTTGTTTTAAAAGCTACTTACTTGCAAATGGGATTATAAAACTCCCAAACATGAAAAACAAGAAGATTGGACTCAGCATAAGCTATATTTGTAGCTGTACATTCATAATGTCCTGATGAGGTTTGGGAGAGAAAATATGTTTTGTTTTTTTTTGTTTTTTTAAAGAAAGAAAGAAAGCATTGAGCAGGATCTTATCATAGAGTATTGGCCAGAATAGTGTGTGGCATAGCAGGAGTGATGGCTGCACATTGTCAAGAGTTTGTGCTTCAGGTTTAGGTTGTGTGCAACTTCCACACAATGAAGTAAAGTTGCATGCAACCCAAAACTGAAGCATATACTCTTTAACAGAAATAATCACAAGCCAACAAGCTAATTGGAACCTATGGTGACCTTTCCATAATTGTCTAAATACAGAGTACTCTGAAGTAGTAGTACTTCTTGGGTGTTCTGGGATGGTGCAACTTGCCAAAGGCTACAGATCCTGATTCTTCTTCAAGGAGGCACAAGAAGAAATCCAACTCCCAACCTCTGGCTCCATAGCCAGGCACCCAGCTCACTGAGCTATCCAGCCAGCTCAGTAATAATTATGTGCCATCTAATAGATTCTGACTTATGGTGACCCTTTCCTGGTTTCCTAGGTATACAGCAGTCAGAAGTGGTTTATCTTTCCTTTCTTCTGGGGGCATGCTGAGGCTGTATAGCTTGCCCAAGGCTACGTGGTTCTCTTACAAGGCACTGTGGGGAATCGAACTTACAACCTTTGGCTCCATAGCCAGATACCTAACTCACTGAGCTATCCAGCTGTCCAGTGCTTTAATTAGTGGCAATCTGCCACAGCTAGTGATGTAAATAGGATTTTGTTATATTGGCTTGGTAGGGTACAAGTCAAATCGTAGGTGTAGCAGAAGTCTGTTTATAGCTGAGTACTATGAATACATGTACTAGTCAAATGCAGATGTATCACAGTGCAAAACTAACAGCAAATAGCGTCATCATAGGAATGGGCAAAAAAATGTCTGTTCAAGCCAAGAGAACCAGGGCAGACTAGTGAACTGAGTAAGGCTTGGCTCCTTCATCCCAAATTTGGGGGGCAAGGGCTGTCCTAGTTATGATCCACTAAAGGAGGTAATATAACTCAATGGATATCTAGAAACAATCTAGTAAATCTGAATGGCTAGTGTCTCTTTTTCTGGGCGTAGATGAAGGCCTGGCATAATTGCAAAGCTGACATTCTGCATACGTTAAGGCAGATTAAAGGGAAGCAACGTTAGCTTCCATTGACTTCATTCTCTACATGCATGCAGGGCATATCATCAGCACTGCACTTACTAAGTGACCATTTCAATTACATTCCTTTTCTCTTTGGTTGTGTTCCTGTATCATCACAGTTCTAACTTTTGGAAGTCTAGGAAAATATAGTGAAAAACAGCGTGCTACAAATATGCATGAACCCTTCCAAGCACTTGCTGCCAATCCCTGGTTTTTCTGGAAATGATCAAGTCCAGGTTTAGGAAAGACATTAATCTATTGTTGTTATGTATTATGTACTGCTAAGTATGAGCGATATTGAAGTAGTGGTTTTAACAGTGTCATCCCCCAGAGAGTTTCCATGAACAAGTGGGGTTTTTGAACCAAGGTCTCCTGGGTCCTAGTCCATCACTCTATCCATTTTACCAACGGGCTCTCAAACTCTCCTTAGTAATTGCATTTTTATAAACTAAAGTCACCTGGAAGAGCATCTCTTCCATGTTTATTATTTTTGGGCCTGTTCTTTTGGTTTTGGAACAAGGCGTCCTGGAGTCGTAAGAATCTCGTGGCTATTATGGCCACCAAAATTATTCTTGTGCCATATTCAGTTATGCTGCCATCAGGAATGGAACTGTTTATATATCTTGTCTGCTAGGAATTTCAGCCTCGGCTTTCTTCTTGGTGTGAAGTGAAAGTGCCCAGCTGTATTTTGGCAATGACTGCTGCCATTAAAACCAAGCTGGAGTTTATATTTGCAGCAATAGCCAGACTCATCTAGAATATGTTGACTTGAAATAGAATCTATACCATATTGCTTTTGCTTTGAAGAAGGCACCAAGCAACCTGAATAACTGTTGGAAGATCACTGAAGATTTGCTAAGCATTGGAAGAACAATGACACACTTTGGATGTCATTTTAATGCCAAATGTTAGGGATCTGGTGAGGAAGAAAAAGGATTAGCACAGCCAAAAGATGCCTTCTTTAAACCAGATATATCAAAACATTCCTACAGTGGTTAAAATGATGTTTAAATCACAAAAGAACAGCAACAACTATTATATTTGCTTCAAGCTACATTTCCTTGACAAATGACAATGTGCAGGAAAAGCAATAGACTAAGTATTTTATGCCAAGTTAATATTTACATTTCTTCTTCCACAAGACAATGAGATCTTAGGGGAAAACATACATTCCTAGTTTACTGTAAATCATTTTAGTTGTGCTTACTACATATTTCAACTCTTGCATCACAATTCTTCCATGTAAGAGAAGCTTTTATGAATTCACTCATTTGAAAACACTAAATATGTTCTACAGTTTTGTGTATTACAACTCACTTATTTCCTTCCCTTGATCTTTTAAATCCAGTATCTTTTTTTCTCTGTGGTTTTTCCACTGATTAAAGAAGTATGATAGACAGACAGTAATTTTCCATATAGTCCTTGCGTGGCTGAGACTATATCAAAAGTGGCCTATGATCACTCTGCAGTGCAAATCAGTGTGATATCCCCATTGCTAATCACAAAAGGCTAAGAATGAGGTTGAATGATTTTGCCTGAGCATCAAGTAGCTGCTGCCCTAAACTGCTACAAAGCTATGATGTGTTGCAGAAGGATGTTGTGGAAAAAATTAGGCTTATAGTCATCTAGATTTCGGGAGTGGGATGACAGAGAGACATTGGAGGACAGAGCTTAATCTGTATCACACTTCCTGTTCTGCACTCTGGGCCATACTGCTCCACTCAGGAGGGGTAGAAGCTCTAAGAAAATTGGACTAACATTCCCAGGATTTCCGTGGTCAGCATGTTGATGGGCAGATTCTGGGAATTGTACCCCCTCCCCCAAAAACCCCTTTCAGAATCTGGGTGGAGGTAGCTAGCACTGAAATAAAATTCAGACCCTAGTCTGGATAGCTTCTGTACATGGAAGAGTTTGTCCATCACCTCAGGCAGCAAAACCTGTTGGGCTCGACAAGCCTATGGCCACTTAATGAGTTCATAATGAAATGAAGTTTGATTTGACAATGTTGCATCTCTTTCCAACTGTTGTTCCTACTCTTAATTATTTTGAGAGTGAACATGCCCTTTCAAATATCCAGAAGGGTGTTTATTCTCCTTCCTCTTATGTAGGTTTAGATATGGTGAATGGCATACACAACATCCTGTAGAGACACCAGATGGCTATCTTTTAAAGAAAGAAAAGAAAAATACGGTGGAGTGAGAGACTTGTCAGTTTGTCTGGATCATCATCAGTTGTTTGATGATCAAATAGCATTATTTGTTAGGCCATTTCTTTCATCTCTTTTCTTCCAAGTAAGATATTGTAACTGTTATCGCTTAAAATGCAGAATTCGTTTTCTACAGCCTCTCACACAAAAACAAATGCAAACCAAATGATTTCTAGTGCCAGGCTTTCATCTTGAATATATTCATAACACACTATAGAGATATAGATACAACCTAGGCCAAGTTAGTTGTGGTGAACCATCCATACAAGAACTGAAAGCCTTTCCCTTCAAACTTACTTGAAAAAGCCAAGCTGAAGTAGGGCTACTATGCTCCTTACACTGACAGAACACTATGATGTACCAACCTTCCATTATGAGAAACCAACATTTCAAGAGGCATCAGTGTCCCCATTTAAAAGCATGCCAGAAAAAAAAATGAAATGAAATCTTCAACCATCTGCATACCTGTCCACATCATGGAGAGAATAATGCTGAACCTGACTGATATGTAGCCATTAAAGGTGAGAATCCTCTCAGAAAACAGAGATAGCAACCTCTAATACAGCATTACAAGCACTGTTGAATGTACGTGTATTCAAACACAGAATTTTAGGAACAATCAGGAAAAGGCCACATGGTCATGGAAACGATACAAATGCAGGAACAGGTGATACCTTTATCCAACCATTAAGAACATAAAACAAAAAAAAAGCAGCGAGCTTTCAATGATAAATCTTCTTCTTCAAGGAACAAGGCACTCCAAAGTCCTGTGACTGGATAAGTAATCTATCAGTTTTGCTTTTCCTTGCATTTATTTAAAAAAAATATATATTTTCACTGAATTTATAAAGAGGTTTGTGAACTTTGGAAAGGTTATAGGAAATACCAAAAGAAAGGAGATCCCCTTTGGTCCCCTCTCCTTGGTCCTGGCTAGACATGGGGACGAATAAAAAAATGGATCGCGATATTCATCAGAAATCGCTGATTCGTTAAATAGTCATCCTTTCATATTCGTGGGTTCCAGAGACCCCGACAAATAGGAAGGAATGAATATTTCCCAATTTTTATTCATCCCCCATAGGAAGAGAGGGAAGGCTAGCCTTCTCTCTCTTCCAATGGCTTTCCCATTCTGCCTACCGGCCCCCCGATCAGCTGATTGGCGGGCCGATAGGCAGCCACCCCCCCACACACACACAGCCATCCCCCCACAGCCTATCCCCCACCCCTTCCTCTCCCTACCTTAGCAGCTGATCCCCCCGACCCCCCGCCTGCCTTAAGGGAATCCAGGCTGCCCTTTGCAAAGATGGCAGATGCAGCTTCCCTACCCTAAATGAAGCCGCAGCCACCATCTTTGCAAAGGGCAGCCAGTGTCCCTTTCTACAGGCCGTGGCTGCAGAGGCCAGTTGGAGACGGCAGCGGCGGCGGTTACGGTGGGGGGAGCGTGGGGGGCGGCATGCGGGGGGGCGGTGGTACATCGCAGGGCAGTGGGGGGGGTCAGGTTTTTTTTAGTAACCCCCCACAAATTGATGAATAAATTCGTGCTTCGTCAGTTCATGGGGGGAGCTTTGTGCTTCATGCTTCGTCAACTTTCACGAATCACGAAGCAGGACAACTTGCCAAAATGGTGAGTTGTCCCCATCTGTCCTGGCTTCTTGTGTGCTGACCTGTTGTACCCAGTGAGTGGACAACTACCTTCATGACTCATAAACCTTCTTATTGCCCTAGCTGTGCCACCAGTGGTCCAGAGCCTGGAAGAAAATTCCTGTCTCCAAATTCTCACCTGCCTTGTCTTTATGCTTCTGAGACATGACAAGAATCTACCTGATTTCAAGTTCTGACCCTAAATTTTCAGAGGATAAGATGTTGCTGACCTGGCAACCTCAGAAGGAAGTGATCTGCCCTCTACTATGCATCCTCCCACAAGCCTTTCTGCTTTGGCAAGGGATTAGACTTACTAAATCTTGTGGTCCCTTCCAGTTGTACAATTCCAGGATTCTGTGACCCCACAAAATCTGTTCCAGAGAGCTGGAAACACCTACTGTTCTAGTTTCTGGATAACAATGAGCACTGCAGGGAGAAAGAAAAGGAGCAAGTTTTGATCTAGGCCATGCACAGGTGAAAGAGAGAAAGTACCCCAAGGCACTCCATTATTCACAACTGTGTGGTGTTCACAGTTGTGTGCAGGAGTATGTAGGCAACAAATCCAGTGGGGTCCATTAACACTATGTCCTGAATAAATGGACTGTCAGAGACACACTGAGCAAACATGATTTTTGTTCCAGGAATGAATTTTAGGTTCTTCAACCCTCTAAGAAGTTTGAACAGAGCTCAAACTGTGTAACATTCATTTAGGCTTGAAGGCAATGGTTTCTTCACCTACTCTTGATGTTAAATTAGCAGAGTGAAAGTAGGAATTTTGTGTTCTCTCAGCTATTGTTGCAACTGTAAATTTATCTGTCTATCTGTCTGTCTATCTATCTACCACTTTTCCCAGCATGATTGTCTTTTCCAGAGAATCCTGCCTTATCATGATGTGCCCAAAGTAGAATAGCCTCAGCTTCATATAGATATACACACACACACACTCCCAAGGCCACACAGGCTGGCTCTACTCACAGGAAGCACAGCTGGCAATCGAACTCCCAACCTCTGCCTCTGCAGTCATACATCTAACCCACTGAGCTATCCAGCCAGCTTATATATAATAATAATCTTAGAACTAAAGAGCTGGAAGGGACCCCCTGGATCCTTGAGTCCAGCCCCTGTCAAGGAGAGACAGTGGGGAATTGAACTCCCAACCTCTAGCTCCACAGCCGGACACCTAAACCACTGAGCTATCCAGCAGTTACATTTACATACTTCCTCATCTATACCCACATATGTTGGCCAACTGACAATAACATTTCAGGCTTCTGATGAATTGGGCTCCATGTCATGTAGGCGTATGCCACAGTAAATCTGTTAGTCCTAAAGTGACAGCAAGGGGTATCTGTTGTTGTTGTTGTTGTTCTCAGTCGATATGCCTGTTACCTTGATCAGTGTACAGGGACAAGTATTGTGCTTCCGTTCTTGTTACCCAGAACGTAATTTCTAGTAATAAACTGCAAGGCAGAGTACCCTGATGATAAGAATTTAACTCCTTTTATGAAGGTTATGGTCAGATATATATACAAAAATAAATGAAGAAATGGTGTACTTATATATATATATATAAAAGTACACAGTTTCTTCAATTATTTTTGTAGGTTGGATTTAATACTGCAAGTTACAGAGTGCAAGTTTTTATAGACTTTCTTTACAATTGGAATGGCAGACAAATAAAAGGGAACATAAAAAGGGTCATTTGTTTTTGAAAGTTTTATGGCAGCATTTACAGATAGTTCAGAGAAGTGTAAAAAAAAAAACAAACTTCTGCCCCTATTAGGTCTGCCATATATTTCAGTTTTTTTTTCTTGTTCAAATAAATGGGTAGAAATTTTAGAAAAGAGAATAAAGAGGGAAGGTCTTGTTTCCCCAACACTTACTAATTGGTAACCTAGGGTTGTTTTCTGTCTTCCTAATCTCTTTGTTGACTTTACTAAGAATTTGTAGAGCTTGGAGATATTATGCTTTTGGACTACAACTCCCAGTATCCACAGCTGGCATGGCTGTTTAGATCTGCATTTTTGTTACATATGGTGCTCAACCAATTAGCATTATCAGTGACTTGGGAATGTGGACCGGCTTAGCAGGGATGAGGACTTGAGTGGCGGGACTCACTGTCAAGTCGCACTGGCAACTCAGCTTGGGTTTGGGTTTTGTTTGTTTGTTTGTTTTTTATGACCCAGATTCGACTTGAGACTTGGAACCCACCCTCCTTTTTTTTTTCTGTGGAGAAAAGCTTATTTTCAATAGGGACTTCTTTTCTTGTGACTTGGTACCAAGGTCTCAGTCTCAGACTCGGGACTCGGATCCAAAGACTTGTCAATATCCCTGTGGCTTAGCATGTGATTTTGGCATGCACTGCCCAAAGTGGAGGACACGTAGTTAGCAACAAAGACACTGCTTTAATATTTTGAAGAAAGTTGCTTTTGGACATTGTAGACTGAAAAGGAACAACTACACCCAATCATGCAAATGCTTCTTAATGGTGAGATTACTGACCCAAATGCCTCCTTCAGTGGACTGGGTCAATCAAACTGACATTCATATCTATCTGGAAGGCAGTGCTAGGCACAGATTCAGTGAAAGAATATGGGCATGCTCTTATGGCCTGCTTCATCAGCTGAGATGCTTGAGATTCTTGTAGTTGGAACACTTTTGGGGGGTACTGGACTTCAAAATAGCAACTGCAGTAAACAACTGTAAAATGATGCACATTGTGTAAAAAAAAAGCACAAAACTGTTTTTGCAGGAATAGCGTCTGTCCTGTGATGACCCAGGAAAGAGATCTTGGAACTGTGAGGGATAGCTTAGTGAAACTGTTGGCTCAATGTATAAAAGTTGTGGAAAAGCCAAGGAGTCATTAAAATAAAACCGGCAGTATCATAATGACTTCATAGAAGTACATGATGACACTATAGCATGGAATAAAATATAATTTCGGTCACTGGATACGGTATTTCTGCAGAATGTGCAAAAAACTGACAACAGAACGATGAAGGGATAGGAACATCTCCTCTAGAAGGAAGATGTTATGCCATTCAGGGCTCTTTCACTTGGAATAGTACTGGGGATAGCTCAGTGCTTTAGAGGTTGGGAGTTTGATTCCCCACTGTGCCTCCTTGACACTGGACTCAATGACGGGGGCTGGACTCAATTATGCATTCCAGCTCTGCAGTTATGATGATGATGATATTAATAATGGTGATAAGTAAGCAGGGGTGGGGGACATAACAGAGAAGTAAAAAATTATATATTTTATGGAGAAGTAAAGTGGGATAATTTTTCCTTCAGAACAGTAGAAGCTGGGAAATCTACTGGAACTAAATGTTGGGGGATTCAGGACAAGTAAAAAGACATAGTTCTTCCCTACAGTGCATTGTCAACATTTAGAATTAACTACTAAGATATACAGTAGTTAATTGTTAATTAATAAAAGGTTTTCTAGGAATTTGGTTATCCCTTTAATTAGCAGAATATAAGGCACAGGAAACTTGGAGAGATCAGCCTAGTCTCATCATTCCATCACTGGTTGCACCGAAATCTATTTCTTTCTGTATTAAAAGAAACATCTTCAAAGTGCAAGAAGTATCGTTACTCATAGTTACTTTCTGTTAGTCAGAAGTGAGGAAAGGGGGAGGAATAGGAGACATGGAGAACGACTCCAAACCTGCTTCTCAGAGGATGGTCAGGGGAAAAAAGAGAGGACTATGAACAAAACAATAGGAGCAAACTGTTGGAGATTTGGGTTATTTTGCAACTTCCAGTGCTGCCTCTAGTAGATGTGGCTAGGAAAGACCTTTCTGGGCTGGGTTGACTATCAATCTATCCAGCAGTAACCAATCATTCCTTTTCCTAATCCAAAGAGACCCACACCTCTCTGCTCCTTTCCCCCATTCTCTTTTGTCTGTTGGAGCCAGTAGTCTATTGAGGAACATTGTTGAGAGCAGTCATGTTTGTTGTCAGTTTCCTGTTTTATCTGTTCAGCTGTAAGTAAATAAAACATTTTATTCTTTCTACTTAAAATATCTCAGAGTAAGTTATTGAGACTTTAAGTACCAGTTGATGAGAAAAGGGGGTGGTCTGCTCTGGGGAACTTTAAGCTATTCTGCTATGTGAATCCCTGCACTTCTGTTGCATAGGTAGAGGAATTTAACCAGATATTAAAAACTCTGCAACACAAACATAAAGAAGAGGCTTGCCTCAAATACAAGAAAAGGGGGAAAAGTTAGCAGCAAAGGATGTCAACCCACTCCCACTGATACCCAGCATTAGTGAATGCAAGACTGCTGTTTTTCCAACAATGATAATGGCTGCCAACTTAGATGGTTTTAAAAGACAAGCTCCTGGCTCAGAATCCTGCACAGCAGTTAAGCTTACACTACTCAAATTGTACAGGCAGTTTTCACTCATTGAAATTCCTGCAATGACATACCCGATACCTCTTTCCTTGAGAGGTTCTTTCTTCTCTCAGCAGAGACTTTTTCCTCTCTTCCCACAAACCAAGACAAGCATTTATTTGTTGAGGGGAAACTGGAAGCTCCTAGCCCACTTTGCTGATGCCAGAAGGACCTCAGGGAGTTACAGCTATCATTGGTTGCTACATCAGAGTGCTATCTGCCTGAGCACTTGAGTAAATACTGTGGCAGAGCATTGCTCTCTGCCACCACTGTCACAGAGGATTCTGGCCATGAAGGATAAGGCACTCAGTTATTATCCAACAACATGTTGCCACCAGTTTCAGAGGTATACCTCCAAAGAACAGCAACTGAAGAACATGAATGGCAGGATTCTGATACCCCCATGTCCTACTTATGGACCTCCATAGGCATCCACTGGGCCGCTGTATTAATTAATTTTAATTTTAATCTTTTTTATGTTTTCATGTTTTAATTGTATTTTAAATCATATACTGTTTAATTTATCTTTTAATATTTAACTTATTGTGTTTTTAAATTGTGTGAATGTTAATGTTGTAAACCGCTTTGGGTCCCTTGTTGGGAGAAATGCGGTATATAAATAAAACTAATAAACTAATAAGGCCAGATTGCTCTCTGCACATGCTCAGAAATTTTTGGTTTGATCCCCTCCTGTAAACACATGCACAGTGTAGACAGCTAAGACATTCTGGGGTTGACTTCTGGCTCTAATTAAACTTCAGGTATATATTTGAAAAATGTGGCTTAACACCATATGATATATAACAGGGAAAACCCCTGCAGTATTCTAAAGGGCAAGCTCTCTAAGTGAGCGTTTCCGCTCTTCCCTCTTTTTTTTGCTTAATATAAAAGAGCAGAGTTATATATATTTTGATGGTCAATTAATTGTAAAGGCTTACTACTAAAAGATTTGCTTGAGGTTCAGCAGCATAATAATCTGTTGGGCATTTGCTATTAATCATGGTTGTTGGCTCCTGTCTCTACTAATTAGTAGACTAACTTATTATTAAGTCTCTTAAAGATTATATGAGATCTGGGCTGTGTTACAGAATTGCTGGGGGAATGAAAACACTGGAACATTTTATCACACACCTACATAGCAGATTGTCTCAGTTTTTGGACAGTTCTAATCTCCATCTGACAAGATGGGATATGTATCTCTCAGCATCCTTTCTACCCGTCCATAATTATAAATGAGGAGTCTTTATTGTGCAGCCTTCTAATATGTCACATCAGTCATTTCTGGCACACTGAATAAAGGTCTCCGAGCTCAATAATTCAAAGTGACTGGTACAGTAGTAAGTGAAGTTTTAAACAACAGTAGACAAGTTGATTAGAGCCTTTGGAGATGCTTTCTCAGAATAAAAGGGTAACCTTTGCGAACTTTGAATACAAAGCTTTCAAATGAATTTCATATGAAATATGGGGGCACAGAGAGGCACCATTCAGGGAGAGCTGATTAATTGAGTCACAGCACTTTGTAAACCTTGACAACGCTGAAGAAAGTATTGATATGCTGTGTAGCCACACCACGATGACAAGATCGACAGAAAAGGCAAGGGGTGAGAGGCACAAAAGAGGCTCTGTTGAACACCTCTGGAGATACTGAGGGTGGGTGAAACATAAAAGCTGGGATTTACAGATATTACACTGCTGAACAGTCTTCCTGTACACAGATGGAAGGGGGTGGGGAAATCCTGTTTGGATCCAATAAGTGGTTTAAGATGTTCAAATGGAGATTTCTGGAAGGAGGCAAGCATTAAGAGCCACCTGGAGCATGTAGTAGAGATTCTATCCATCAATACAGAAAACTGGGCTGAAATTATAAAGAGTGCTGCTTTTCATCATATTTCTTTGAGTGCATACATTTCTCCTGTCAACAGATCTGTGGAGGGAGTAAAAATGCCAACAACAAATACAAATGTTACCCATTAGCTCATAGTCATACTCCTGACAGGAGAAGCTAGAATCCTGCCACTCCAGTAAACAATGCATATTTATTAATTTAGTGGCACTGTGCTTAACATTTTCCAGCTGCAACTTAAAGGCAGATTGTCTGAGTTTCTAGACAGTTCTGACCTCTGTCTGACAAGATGGGACATGCATTTCTCAATTTGTGATTGTTTCTGTCTCCTGGAAAAAACTACCCTATCTGCTTTAAAAAAAAGATCTTACATGGAATCACTGTGTTCCTAGATCACATCTCCTTGGTGCCATTCTTTATCAACTGTTTCCTCCCATCTTTCATCTAGATTCATCATAAGAACAATTCAGCCCAATCAGGGATTCACATGGCATATGGGGTTTCCTAGCCAATCAAAACTGGCTGTGCAATGATATCACTAAGTGCCAAGGCAAGTGAAGTGAAGAGACTCATTACATGCCTCCATCAGCTGAATAGACCTCTCCCCCTGCCCCACAGGAGTCATGAAAAACCATCTGCTCATCATGTGAGAAGCAGCTCAACGTGAAGGCAAGTGGTGGCCAAGGGTTTAAAATTTCCAAAGGAATGTTCTGGAGCAAAAACAATGACGAGTTCTTGTGGGACCTCAAAGAGTAACAAGTTTTATTCGGCATAAGCTTGCATGGACTCTAGCCCATGTTTGTCTCGGAAGACATTGGCTGCAGTCTACAAAAAATGTGAAATGCTGGTGAATGAAGAGAGTTTGGCAGAGAGAGCCTTCAGAAAATCCAAAAAGGAGAGGTGTTTGTGGGGAACAGCAAAAATATTGATATTACTTGATAAGGCCTTGATAGTATTGCACTATCGATATTGACAGCTGTTCAAGAGAGAGAGGGAGCAAGGGGGGGGAAACAGAGAGAGATGACACACGGACAAAAAGATAGGGCAGCAGTCTTAGCTCAGCAGAGTTTAGTTCAGCTTCTGGATCCAAAGTTCCCCAAAGGCCTGGGTCTGGTAATAATGGTTTAAAATAGAGCAAAACAAAACATTGAAAGATTATGTAAAGTGCTCCATGAAAGTGAAATGATTCCAAGTTAGCTTAACCCTAGCTGTTGAATGCCATTCCAGAGAAGAAAGGCTCACAGTTTATCCCCAAAGCATTCATGCTCAGACGTCAGCATCTCTGGGCAGAACCACAGCAGTGGAAGCGCCACCTAAGATACCTCTCAAGATGAAATGACATAACTCTGGTGCAGAGCTTGGAAAAGCTTCTTGTTCCAAGTGCAGTTCCCAGAATCCCCTTGCCAGCATAGCCAGGGCCCCTGCTGGCGGTGTGTGTGTGTGTCTGGGAACTTTTGTAAAAAAAAGTAACTTTGTAAGCCCCATTTTCTTGCTGATTGAATGAGGTGCATGAGTAGCAAAGGCTGGTGGCTTTGGTTTATATTAACAGCTGTTCTAGGCCAAGGAAGGGAAGTGGCCCCCACAATACAGAATAACCAAGCAATCAGGACCTTACTCGATTATACTGATTTGTAAATACAGTGAGCCATGTCTGAGGAAATTTGGAGCCAATAGTACTGTTAAGCCTGTTAGAGTTTTGTTTATTTTATCTTTGTAAACCGCTTAGAGTAGTGTCCCAAACTAAGTCAGCGGTATGTAAATGTACTAAAAATAAATAAATAAATAAATAAATAAATAAACAAATAAATAAATAAAGAAAGAAAGAAAGAAAGAAAGAAAGAAAGAAAGAAAGAAAGAAAGAAAAAGTTAGTTTTATCACTCCTGTCTGTTTCCTGTTGACATGTATTCTAGAAAGGGATTACAAACACTCAGAGCTGGTCAGTTTGACTTGATGCATGCAAAGGCTCCAAGTGTACAAGCAAGTAGAAATCTGTGGAGGATGCTTTCCTCAGTGTAACAGACAAAAATAAAAACAAGAATTAAAAATGTTGTAGCACCTTCAAGAGTAGCTGTTATATTTCATTGTGAGCTTTCATGGATACATACTTTCTCTCCCTCTCTGTTTTTAATTTTTTTTAGGTTGTGATGCAATTGTCAAAGGACATAACCAGTCCTCATGTTTGCTCTGTATATGTAGCTGGCTGGATAGCTCAGTAGTTTAGGTATCTGGCTGAAGAGACAGACATTGGGAATTTGATTCCCCATTGTGCCTTCTGTGCGTAGAGCCAGCCTGTGTGGCCTTGGGCAAGCTGCACAGTTCTAGGGCGCCTCCAGAAGAAGGGAATGCTAAACCACTTCTGAGTATTCTCTATCTGGGAAACCCTAAGAAAAGGGTTGCCATATGTCAGAATTGACTTGACAGCACATGAAGAAATAGAAGAAATATAAGCAAAAGAGACAAAACAAGAAAAGAACAAATCAAATGCAAGCCCAATCTTCAGTGGAGCCATATGTGGCTCTTTGCAAGCAAAGAAATCCATTTGTTAAGGTGTTCCTTGAACAAGCCACATTGTACATATAGGGACAGCTTGTGCTATTCAATTGCATGCCTGTGTTGTGGGTGGTAAGGAATAAAACCATTCCAAGAAAGAGTTATGGGAGGCTCTCTGGTATACGGACACACAATACCACCTACTGCTCCACAGCAGTTAGACAGGATGTGCTTGCTTGGAACATAGTGTGTTCTTCCTTTTGACTGCCACGTCCCTGCCTGCTCTTCTTAGACTTTTATGCTTGGAGCCAATTAATCTACCCACTATTATTACTCCCACTGATATTGATTCTCTATCAAGGAACAGAACAGACTTGATAGAATTTAGTGCAGAACACCCTAAATGGCCTCCATATAAAATTCAGGGACAGTTTCTATGTATTTCCTCCCCATCCCTATTTTTGTGTGTGTGTGTGTGGGGGGGAGATAGATAACTATCTCTTTATCTATAAGAGATGATTGCCTCATTAGTATCTATACATCTAGTTAGTTAGCTATGTGCCGTTCAGTTGGAACCGTCTTATAGTGACCCTAATAGGGCTTTCAAGGTAAGTGAGATATTTAATGAATAGTTTTACCAGTTCCATTCCCCCAGTTAGTTTCCACAGCCAAGTAGGGATTTCAACCCTGGTCTCCAGAGTCCTTGTCTGTCACTCTATTGATTACGCCATACTGAGTATCTATATATCTAGTCAAAAGTAGTCAAAACGACTAGATGGGCGGGATAAAAATGTAAGAAATAAATAAATAAATAAATAAATATATCTAGGTCTGTCTAAAGAGAAACAGGAGGAAGAGAAAGTGGGAAAGAAAAGAAGAGGGTGAATTAACTTAGTGGGAAACCTACAGCTGATATTGTTCCATTCTAAGAACGGAACTATCAGTGGACCTTACAGAACTGTTGAGTTAACAAAGCGCATTCACTTGATGGGTTGATTTGAGATTAACACTAGGATTTAGCTCGGTCATAATTTTGGTATATCCTTCAATTGGAATTAAATTCTTCCCTAAATCAATAATGAAAGATATTTTCACCATGGAGAAAGACGTCTTATACTTGCCTGCCATGTTTCTATGAAAAATGAGGAACTTCTTGAGAAAAGCCCCTGAGCAGAGGTGGACTAAGTTGTCCATTTTAATTTTCCCCACATTAATTTCTGTTGTTTTGTTTGATAAATTTCAAGTTCTTCCATTCCAAACTTTGTGAATATTGGCAAATTCTGATCAAAAGGAAATTGAAGCAAAATTCTCGGTCATCCTTTTACAAAGCTTATGTCCAGAGCTCACTGGGTACATTATTTAGCAGTTTGAGATGGAAAAAGAAGCAAAATAAAACAGAAACACAAAGAAAGTAGGGTGACCAGGTTTTGAGGAATTGCTGTGCTTCTCTGGATCTCCAGGGAATAAGATAAATCTCAGAACAAGTACTGCAGAGAAGGAGAAAGTCTGATTTTTGTATGTGAGGAAGGTGTAATGTCTGGGCCCTCACTTTACCTATTCCAGATGCCAGAGCTAAGTGATGATCATGAAGGTATTTATATGTGTGAAGTTTGCTTCCCTTACAACCTTCATCTATTGCATCTCTGGGACAAGAACCCATACTGTAACATCACAAATATCCACTCTGTGCTATCAGGTTTTGGTTCTGAAATCACATGGAAAAGGAGGCTGTGGACATGGAAAACTTGAGGAGAGGTTTTCTTTTTCTAGTTTTTCTGCTGAGAAGAAATTGGTGCACACAAATGGGAAACTAGTACAGGACTGTTGTTGCCTTCAGTTCTGCAGCTACGGAATTTAAAACCTTGCAACTTGTAGAATTTGTCAAAATACAAACGAAAAAGAAATGGAGGAGGGAGGGTGGGAGCTTCAAAAGAGGCTTTAAGCTGAAATTACTCAAATAGTATATCAGTGTTTCTCTGCTTTTTAAACTTTGGTACTGAATTCCAAGCTTCTCTTTTTGTGAGGAGAAAATTGCTGGGATTTTTCTCTCTATTAATGCTTCTGTCATGCTGTGACTTGTTCCACATGGCTTCTTTTTTCATGTGGTATTTTTAGCTGTCAGCTTTATCGCATGGACTTACCTGTAAGCACAGCTCATATGGAAAACCCCTTTCCTTCTCCCACCAGACATGTACTGTAGGCCTTTAAAAACACTCAGGAAAAATGTATATTATTTGGTGAAAAAAAGAATCTCCAGGAAGAATCGTGAGCTCATTTTGTTTCTCAAACATCTCTGTTTTTTCCTAGTTATTTCACTGTAATGTCTACATTTCCTTTAAGACAGCTTTAATTCATGAATCATTCAGAGGTACAGCTCAAAATTTATCTCTTTGTAGCCATAAATATGTGAATTCTCTAGGGCGTCAAGGCCATAAGACTGCTTAGCTTGGAGACAGCTCTTGTCGTGGTTTTTTACTACTTACATATATTCTTACAGGAAACCTTGTCTGGTTTTGCTATTCTTAAGTTAAATGCACGAGAAAAGACTGGCACCGGTTTCTGTTTCTGGTAAAGTTATCAAAAGCTTTAGAAATCCCATTGTCTGAAGAGGCAAATAACCTTTTGTACAGCACATCATATTATGAAAGCTCAAGACATTTTGCCACCTGAGGCAGCATAGCAGATGGTGCTTTCCTTCCCTGTTCGTTGAGCAGTGGACCCAAGGATAATGCATTATTTTGGCTCCTGAGTCAGATAATCCTGCAAGTGGCTCTCCCTGTGAGTAAAAACTCAGTAATATGTAACAGTTTGCTATTCTTTCAAATATTCGTCCAGCTACTTGCCTCCCTCTACCTGATGGCAAGGTGGGATCATAAATTAACGTTTTCTAAGGTTTCCTTTCATTTTCCTCACAACCTGTGAAACAAGTCTTAAGTGAGGGAAAGCGGGAGATCATATATGTGGCTGATTTGTGCAACAAATGGAGACCATGTCTGTAAGTCTGCAAGACCTCAGCAGGAATGTGGATGACAGAACCTTATGGGGGTCAATAATTCTTAGGGTCACCATAAGTCAGAAGCGACTTGATAGCACACAACAAACCAACAGCAACAATAACAACCTCTAATAGTGGCTACACAGGTACAACACACACTCAGGTACAAGATCAGAACAACTCTGTGGTTGGAATCCAATTGAAAACTGTTGCTGGTGTAAGTACATCAATGAAAAGTTCAGCTGTGAGAGAAATCAGCATACGCATTGGCTCTCAAGTGCAAACCTATGCACCTGACATGCAACAGTAAATGCCCATGAACATATTGTGAAAGTGGTTAAGTCTCATCGGGCAAGACGGAGCGCTGGACGTCTCAGCTCGATCCACTGTTTTCAAATAGGGGGCAAGATCCCGGCGGATGGCCTCCACTTTTGATTTTAAAAAGGCTGCAAATTGGTCAGGTGAGATGCTAGTGGGAGGCCAGTCACTATGACCAACTCCGGATAGATCGCGAACTATACGGAAAAGTTCCACCTGCTGGTTGGAGGCTTCGCTTATCCGGACAGCGAAGTAAGATCAACTAGCAGCCTTCACCTTAGATTGGTAGAGGTTAGTCGCGATCCTGACAGCTATTTGATTATTTTCCGTCGGGTTCCACCTCCATATGTGCTCTAGCCTTCTCCTATTTTGCTTCATTGATCACAGCTCTGGATTAAACCAGGGCGAAGGGCGATCTCTACAATAATGCTGGAATAAGCCTTAAAACATGCAAAAACCCTCAAGGTTGATATGGTTTTGTATACTCTGACTGAGAGCTTGGAAAAGTTATTTTCATTTATATTTTCACAACAGTGGCCATACTGATTAGATGGTTGTGGAAATTGTATTCTTAAAAAGCAAATTTTCCAAGCTTTGTCTTGATTTAGTACTAGGCCAAATTACTTGATTCTGCTTTTTCAGAGTTACATGGAAATAAGACAAAAAGACCTCCCCTCAGGTTAAATCTCTGTGGAGTGGAGCAGGATTCCCAGACTAGGGGAAATATAACATGGCTGAAGATTTTCTTCTATTTTCTCCCTTTTAAACAACAAAAAACAGAGGCTTAGCAACCTGTGTTACAGTCTAGATTCATTCCTGAAGAGGTTTTGACACAACATCATGAGGCAGTGTCATTGTTCCTGTGGGGCATTCTTTTCAGGAACTTTGCCAGGCTGAAGATGTTTGTTATTATTTCATTAAAAGGTGGTGTAAGAACAGAAAACATTGGCCACCTTGTGTATAAATATCTTAGAATCTCTCCACCTCCAAAGGCACAAAATATCTCCCCTCTGAAAATGAAAACAGCACCCTCAGCTTCATGAGGAAGATGTCTCCCCTCAGTTTCATGGAGTTTGGCAAAGGAGAAATTTAGGTCCCAGTTCCAGTATGATGGTTGCCTCAAGATTTGTTTTTTTGTAACACATTACTGATTTATACATGTAGTTAGTACATCACAGAAGTTAGTACATGTCAGACCCCTTCGTCCCTTTAGCTCCATATTGCCAACTCTGACTGGCAGACGTTCTTCAGGATTTCAGGCAGAATACTTCCCTAACTTATTCCTCAGATGCTGGGGCCTGAACCTGATACCTTCTGCATGTAGAGTACATACAGTATCACTGTGCTATGGTCCTTCCCCAATGTATACTGATATGGCATTTCTTAGTGGTCTCCTGACCAAATACTGATCAATCCTGCTGAGCTTCCATGATCAGGTATGTTCAGTGTGATATAATTGCCACAAAAAATAACCATAGTACAGTCATATCAAAAACATATTTCTCTGTCATTGAGGGATGGAAGAATGGGTTTCTACTTCATGTATTAAACCATAACTCTGTCACATTGCTGTATGAACCCTACCTCTGGGAGAAAAAACAAATCTCATGAACATTCACATTTATTATCATTTGCAAGTTTTCCTAACACATGTGTATTCAGTTGTCCCTAATCTGGTGAGGTACTCATTCCCCTCTATTTGGCACTGGTTAGGCCTCATCTTGAGTACTGTTTCCAGTTCTGGACACCACACTTCAAAAAGGATACTGACAAATTGGAACAAGTTCAGAGGAAGACAACAAGGATGATTAGGGGGCTGGAAACCAAGCCCTATGAGGAAAGACTGACAGAACTGGGCAAGTTTAGCCTTGAGAAAAGAAGACTGAGGAGAGATATGATAGCACTTTTCAAATACTTGAAAGGCTGTCATACAGAGGAGGGGCTGGATCTGTTCTCAATCAATCCAGAGTGCAGGACATGCAATGGTCGGCTCAAGTTACAGGAAGCCAGATTTCGGTTGAATATCAGGAAAAACAACCCAACTGTTAGAGCAGTATGACAATGGAACCAATTACCTTGAGACGTGGCAAGTGCTTCAACACTGGAGGCGTTCAAGAGAAATTTAGACAACCACCTGGCAGATATCCTTTGATTTTGTATTCCTGCATTGAGCAGGGGGTTTGGACTTGATGGCCTTATAGGCCCCCTTCCAAGGTCCATGATTCTATGAATCTAATATACACATTTTGTATCCGACTTTCCCTAAAATGCACAGCCATAGATGGATGTTTGAACCAAGAACTATATATTGTAAAATCTGGGGGGAAAATATATATTCCAAAGGAAAATGGAACTCTGATCTGCATATTAGTCAGGCATATGAGAATGAGACTGATTTCCTTCAAATGCACACTTACCAAAGCTCACTTCCATCCTAGTGTTATGTGTATGGATTGAACAGAGTCACAAATGAACTCAGAGAACAGGGAAGCATGCCCAGCACTCAGTGTAATGGCCAGAGTTAAGGAAAGTAGATTGAAATATGATTCTGGTTGCATCAGGTCTGTTTTGGAAACCTAACCATGTAATTTAGGACTCCAAAATATGAGCAAAAAATTTGGATGAGGAATTTAGCATTTGCTTCATAGGAAGAGGCAGTGGCTAAAGATTGTGGTTTCCATCCACTTTCATTCTGTTACGGACAATGGGCCATTTCCCCTGCAATCTTTACAATGTAATCCTAAGAAGTTCCACTTGTTATATATACCTTTAAAAGCTTCTATGAAGTAAACTGTCAATAAAATTGCATCATTAACTTTTTTTAATTTTTAAAAAATGTGCCAGAGATTTTTTGTTCTGTAAAATCAAAATGTGCAATATGAAAGTCATGTTATATAATTTAATATCAACTATTAAAATAACATTTAGGAGAAATGGAACCAGGGCAAGCTCATTATAATGAAGGTAGTGCTGGCATTTGACCCATACACTGGGATTCTCAATTAAAATGACAGTTTAATTGGCAGTTCTGCTTTGGAGTTAATTAAAATTTGATCAGGAAGAAGCACTTTTGCACAGAGACAGGGAAGTTGCTGCTGAATGGTACTGTACAATGTTTTACAAAACTGGAACACAGGGACAATAAAAATATGGATGTTGGCCCCCTCTTCTCTGGACATGGTTCATACATTTGGAATTGATGATTCCCTTGCCAAGGGGTGGTGCAGTGAATTGACCACACCACTAATCCTTATCTGATAGGGAAGAATCACATATCCTGGGCCTCTCTGTACAGTTTCACCACTGGTGTGGTGTCCCTATTTTTCACAGTGAGATTATCATAAGAGTTAGAGAGGATGCAAGCCTATTCTTCCACCAAACAAAGAGAAGACCACCTTAGGAAGCTTCCCCCCCCCCCCCCAACCTTTGTCCATTATTTGTGCCCAACTCATTACCTGCAACAACTTAGAATTTAGAAAACTTAATTTGTTGGACTGCACCTCCAAGTATCCCCACAGCCGCCTGGGGAATCCTGGAAGGTGTGATCCAAAACCTTATTTTTTCCTGGGTCTCGCAAAAACAAGCAACCTTGGAAAGTATACATTCCCCATGTGCACCAAGATGCTGTCAGAAAGATTCAGTGTCAACTTTGTGAGACTCTCAATGTGCATTGAAATGCATTTCCACACTTCGTAGGTGTTTGCATTCACTCTTGCCAAATTAGGAGGACTAGCTGATAGCAATGAATATTAAGAATATTGGAATGCAGGAATTATAAATATGTCTTCAGATTAATTCTTAATATATGGTTCCAATTATGGATGACTTTTTGCCTGTTCTGATTTCCTCCAGACATATACATGAAATAAGTATAACATGTTCAAAATGCTTTCTCCCCACCTTACCCAACAGAGCATGCATTATCCTGTAGGCATTATTCTCAAGGTCTTCTGGGAGACCTTAAAGATAGACAATGTTCTGATTCTTCCTTGAAGAATCTTAGCAGAGCTACTAGTTCATGTTAACATCAATGAAGCTCTTTCTCTCTCACTCTGTTTTTCATTTTTCTTATTTGTAGGATTGCAACCACACTAGCATCTGTGGCTACTTTATCACTCAGTTTCCCTTTTTCCCACAGCTTCATGTTTTTCTTAACAACTCATCCATTGGTTTTCAATTCCCAGTTCTGTCTACGAATCAGAACTTTTGTATTCCAACTACTTTCTGGGGGAATACTATTGTTCATGGCATATTCTTTGAAAATAAATCCTGCTACCCAAAGGGGATGCATATTATAGAAATTGCCTCTGTATTCTGTCAAGTTTCCCCCCACATATTTAGTTTATAATACCAACAGATTCCACATCCCCCTTTTTTTAGAAAAAGCTTTGGGATCACTAGATTAACCTGCATATTCTCTTTGGTTCCTACTGGCCATTTGTGTTGTCATGTTATTTACAACATCTGTCTGTTTAATGAATTAGATGTCAAGTATCTAAAGACTTCCACACACAAGACTTCTTACGAATGGGTATGATTATTCTCAACGGCAATATTCTGTTTCTTTAAAAAGAAACCCAGTTGCCTGTATGGATCAGGCTTGTTATATGTTATGTTATATGGGCTTGTGTTTTCTGTTTAGGCACTTAAGATGGAACATACTTTTTTGTAAGAGTGAGTATTAGCCTCGCAACTCTCTAGTGCCGGACAAAAACCTCAACGTACATTGGTGAGGCCTAACTTCTCTGCCAGTTTAGTAGCAATATCTGCATTAAAGCTGTAAAAAGTGGAAAGAAAAGGGGAAAGTGTCAAGTGGAGAAAACCCATTGAATCTACATCTGAATGATGAGTCACCACTTAAGTAAATTCCAGTAATGCAGTAGGCCAACCCTAATCAGACTCAGGCCACAGGAATAAAGTAGTCAGTTGGGGGTGAGGAAGGTGTATGCCCATCTTTTACCTTGCCCCAAAATTAGTGGAGTGGAATGAACTATACAGGAAGTCTTTGATTCAAAGTCCCTTTCAAGGACACCCAGCCTGTCCTTGCCCCAATAGACATATTTACTATTCAGTCCCTTTGCTGATTATCATCAAACTTTAAGTTGTTCTCTGTGGAAGCCATCTACAGGCACTCACTTCACCTAGACAGCATCACTAGAGGGATTAGCTGCTACTCAAAATATTATAGCCCTTCATTTTTAATTTTTTTAAAAAAAAATTCCATGGTAACTACTAGGAACATTTCTGAATTCTCATCCAAAGTTCTTCCCAGCACCCTGAAAATGCTCTTAATCAGTGGCGATGCGCTTTTAATCCACAGTAATTTACCGCTGATGATGACATTGTATCTATTACACACGCAAAGCTGCACAACAGGATTTCAGCCACTGGGTCCTTAGGAAAAGACTGTTTTGTTCTCTCCGCATCCCCATCCCCAGGTGGCTATAGTGCAAAAAATGGAGGAATGGGGATGTAGAATTTGGCATAACATCACTAGAGAGTGATGACATCCAGGTGAAGTAAGTACCTGTAGTTAGCTTTCATGGAGGATCCACTGATGTTTGATGATAATCAGCAAAGGGACTGAATAGTAAGTATTCCTTTCTGGGCAGGGACAGGCTGGGTGCCCATCAGGTTTTCTGAACTGCACAGAATTTATCTCTCAGGAGACAAATTTATCTCTCAGGAGATAAATGATCTCCAGTTGGAAGGAAGAATGACGTCACACAGACGGTGATGGCGAATGATTAAGCATTTTGTTCATTTAACGGGATTTTTAAAAACTCTCCCATCTCTGCACCCCCTCTGCAAGACCCCAAAAGAAAATTTGCCTAATGGGTCCTCAGAAATAGGTCAGTTGCTAGTAACGTCTCCGTCTGGGAAATGACGATAGTCCCAAATCAGCAGAACAGACTGTTTTGTGCTGTTCTGCATGAGTTTATTCTAGTGACAAAGTAGGTCTGAATTATGGATGACTGATAAGTGTGTGAAAGAGTTTTTGCTTTCTAAAGTCCATGAAGTTGAACCTATTGGAGGATAAGTCAGATAGCCATCTGACAAAGCAGCCTTTGACACTTCCATTTAAGATACTGAACTTTGGGGTATATTGGCTGTGATGGACTGTTTAAAGGCACTCTGAAGCAGAAGCATTCAAGACCCATGACAGGCTTAAACTCAGCAATCACCAATGAGTTGGTTTTGCTCCTCTTTTGCTACATTTAATTCCTAACCACCTCTCTCCTTTTTTTTAAAATTTAAAAAAAAAGGATCATATTTCTATGAGCAATCATTTGCTTTTCAAATTATGGCTGCCTAGCTAAGGCTTGTGTACCAGGTGCCATGTAAAATGCATGTTAAGTGGAGATAAAAAGCATTTATCCTGCCCTTTAATTAGAGATCTCTCATCTTTACCACTGACAATAGCAAGAAGGCAGCTGTGGCAGAGGAGAGATAATAGTGTTGGAGCAGAGAGAAATGAAAGATACGTTATCTTGTGTTGGCTTTTTCAGAGGATCACCTCTCTTCACTGCATAACTAAGATGGTACTCAGGGAGAACAGACCCTTTGCTCTTGGTCTGACTTGAGAAGATTAATTTTATAGTTATTAAATCCAATGTAGGATTTCATTACAGTGAGGAACAAATGGCAGAGTAATGATGTCTCCATTAAAAGTGCAGAAAGTAGAAAGAGGTTTAGAATTGCCATTGTTAGTAACAGTTTTTGCCTGCTGCCTAGTTCTTTGTTGATTTTATTTATAACTGACTTGTCCTTCAAGGAGCACCATGGCTTCTGCCATCTCGACTTTATTCTCACAACAACAGCCCTGCTAGGTAGATCAAACTTGAGTGTGGAGGATTGGCTGGTGGCTGCCAATATGTTTCAAGGATCAGAAGAGATTTCAACTTGGGTTACCCACATCTCAGTTCATCATTCCAACCACTCCGTCACAATAACTTTCACAACTGAATATTGCTAGTGTGATTTTTTAAAAAAAAACCCTACAGTAGCAGGAATGAAAACATAATCCTTTTTTTGGCCACCTTTTTTAAGAATAAGGATTCATTTTGTTTTTGTTGTCGTTGTCTACTTCCCCCACTCTTTCCTTCCTTTCTACCCTTTTTGGTTATTTATGGCTCTTCAGCTTTGACAGTTATGATGGACAGAGCAATTTTTCCACCAGTACATGCCAGGGTTGCACATGTGCAAGCTATAAGTCATTTTGTTATGCTTCTACATTAGCTTGTGAATGTGGGAAAAAATGGGATATCGTATTGATGTGCAAAAACATTTTTCATAAAATATACATTTTATATGCATTACCCCAAATATGTATTTTATATGCATTCTTCCAAAAATACACATTTTATATGCATCTTAATATAAAACATGCATATTTTATTTTATTTATGTTTTTATTTTTAGGCTAAGAACTGTACGTATTGTAAAATTGGCTGGTGTGTAGGTTAACTGCATCCAAATTCTTGCTTTTGCACCTTTCTAGGGATAAACTGGCTCATATAATATGCGAATAATACTTGTGTAGTTAGCCCTGTCTGTAGTGGCTTCCTTAGTCAGAAGTTGTTATTTATGTCAATCCTGTTTTGGAAAAATATTCAATATTTCCAGAGGTTCATGCACTGTATTTCTAAGATACAAAGTTTAACATATAAACAGTGGAAATGGATTCTTTGTACCCTTATATCTGCAAAAAAAGCTTTGTATATTAATGTTAGAAACTTACTCTGAAAATATCATGATTTTATTTACATTTGAACTTGGATCCCATAATCATCATCCCTTCCCTGAGCACCAGGAATTCTCATATTAATCTAGATTTTAATCCATTATTGTTTGACCCTTATTAATCTCATTGTGATCTGGCAAATTTTTCTCTTTGTTCCTTTCTCTCTTTGACACTCCTCCTGTTGCTGCTAGTAATAATATTAACAACAGCAGCAACAGCAGCAACAATGTAATCCAATTAATACTTCAATACCACCGTGAACAGGTAGCAAGAACACTTGGTCACAGACTTCTCATAGTGAGATGTACTGTATTGCTCTTTAATTTCTAATAATTATTTTTAACCATGCATCTCTATATATAACTCAGCATGTGCCCATTATATGCAGATTTGTGACCTAATTTCTCCCCTTTCAGGAGAGAAATGTTATTTCTTATGTGAATACTCAAAACCAATAGATATCATCACCAGTGTTACATGCTTTCTGTGAATGGATGCTTTAGGATGAATGTTAATAAAGAGCTGCTGGGTATAATCTCTAACCAACACTTTCTGCAGCAGGTCACGTTATCTTGTGTGTTTGGTTTGCTGGTTTGTACTGTTGTTAGGAGATTTTTGTATTAATCAATAAAATCCATTTTTTAAACATGACCACGTCCTTCCCAGGCTTGTTAGCCTGCTATCTAGTTTATAATCAAAATGATAGGTTTCCTTCCTCTTTCCTTCCCCTACCTTTAAATGATATTCATTTTTAATCTTTTGAACTTTTTAAAGCTGATGTGAGGTGGGTTTGTATGTGTGTGGGTTTTTTTTTTTGCACTGAAATATATTCTAGCTTGAGCTGTGATTCTGTCACTCTTTTGATTTTTTTTTTTTTTGTCCATATTTTTACTCTTTTTTTCAGCCTCCTCAAGCATACCAATGGGTCCTGAAGGTTTAGGTATACATTTTAGAAAGCAATGAAAAGTTTGAATATATCTTACTAGAAATAAATAAAAATGATTATTTGGGGGATTATTTATTTGGGCAGCATCACTGGTTTGGGGGATTTTTCAATATCACAGTTGTTACAATCTTGCTGCAGAGTGTCTGGGTTCTCTCTGCTACCAAGAAATTCAGAGGCCTGTTGCCAGAGATAGATGTTATTTTCATGGCACGCTTTGAAAGCACATGCATTTAGGCTGTAGATTTAACATGTTCATCTTTCTCTGGTATCATTAGCATAATGTAACGGTGTGGGTTAGGAAAACGTTGGATTGAAAATTGTATTTATACAGTGCATGGAGACTTGCAGAATTTTACCCTGTAATTTCAGATTTATGTCCTATGGCTCTCGGCTTTTGAAATCCTTTCCTGACTTCACAGAAATAATTTTACATGATGCAGAGTGGGAATGCAACGCATACAACGAGGCCACAGTGAGATTTGGCATTAATGGGCTCACGCTGCTGCTAAGCATTGCAGAGGAATTGTTCCCCTTCGCCGGGTTTGCAGGATCGGCATTGTTCAAATAGCAGAGCGAGGTCACTGATACTGCTATACTTGTTAGCGTATGTTGTGTAATAGAGGTAATTTTTTATAGTTAGATGTGTTTTCCCCCCCCCCCTTTTTTTTTTTTTTTTTTTTGTTTGCTGAGTAAATCTATGCTTGTAAAAGAGGTTTCTGACAGACTGGGAAAACATGGATCTTATTCATAACATTAAATGCATTCCTCATTTGAGATCCATTTCCTGGACCTGTGCCCAGGGAATACCTAGTTCCTACCCTACTCTTCCCCATTAACGAATTCTTGCACAGCTCGTTTGCCCATTGATAAAAGGAAAGCCTAGAAAGCAGTGTTGGCAACCTAATTCCTAGATCTCAGCTTCTGACCGCTTTTTGGCTTCGGTTTCAATTATCAGAATTGGATGGATACAGTTCAAAAGAACATCTGTAAAAAGTATCCACACAGGAAGAGTAGTGCTCTACAAAGAAAGGAAGTTTTAATGTTGCATGTTACGCTATTACTGTATTTAATGGTTGCATTTTGTATTTTAATATTGTATTTTATCTTTTGTTTTGTGAGCTGCCCAGGGAGCATATTTTACTGAGTAGCCTATACAAATGAAGCAACTCACAATTTTGCTGAATACATTCGTCTTTTGTTCCCAGTGCATTTCAATATATAACATCTTTAGGAAGGCGGGGGGGGGGGGGGGCAATCTTGTATTGACTCCTAAAGTAGATCTCTTTAATCCAAATCAACTTCATTTTTTTTCCAGCTGCAACGTCTGGTGCAGATGACTTTGGTGTTTTGCTAAAAATGTATGGATTTGGCTTTCCACACAATGTCATAGAAGACTTACAGAACACATTAGCATGAAAGTTAGTCAAGGACATTATTGCTTTTTTCAGCACTGGAAAGGTCTTGATTCCACCCAGAAACTACCCTAGTGCTAAGTCCACTAGCACTTAGTGACTACAACATCATTATCACACACCTGCTTTGACCATGGGCAAAAAATTAAGGATGGGATTTTTGGATTTCTTGGCCTACAAATCTTGTAATTCTCCATTCTAGGTGTTCTGCCTGTCAGACAGACACCTCATAGATAGCTAAATGTGGCTCACCTAGGAGAAAGGCCTCAACTGGAAGGCTCAGTAGCTAAGCTAGGCCTAGTTCCTTCCAAACTTCCTGTTCCTATCTCAGTACTAGCTGGGAGTTTTCTTCTTCTTCTCTGAACAGGAAAGTAGGCAGAGTTAGGCCTAGCTGAGCCTCAAAGCCTTCAAGTTGAGGCTTTTCTCCCAGGTGAGCCACACTGAGATATCCGTCAGATGTCTGTCTGTCGAACTCCCATAATGGAGAGGTATAAAATTTGTAGTCCAGGAGCTCTGAAAATCCATCTCTAGCAAAGATATCTCCCTAGGAGAAGTAAGGATGCAGTGAGAGGCTCAGATGCAGTTCATATTACAGGTGTGAGTGAATACCAAGAGTATCACCTATGTCCAGATAACACCTTTCCATTGTTGAACCTGGACCTGTTGGCAAAATTGAATGTGGAATGTTGGGGAGAATAATGGCAATACCGTTGCAAGCAGACTGTTTCCCTGTTGTTCTGAGAGCTAACAGAGAAAATATAGGGGTAAATAATATGTGCTGCTTCTAGAACATAAGTTACGGGGGTATAAAAGAATGGAAAGAAGCTCAGAAGAGTTGAGATGGGCCATTATTTCCAGCTTACAAAAGTGTGGGGTGAATACCAGAATTTGCTGATGATTTGGTAGGGCTGGGCAAAGTGACATCTAGTCTAACCCTTTCAGAGCTTGGATTCTGGAAATTTTAATCCATAATTAACTTTTCCAAGCTGTGATTCTTTGATCTGCCAACGAATCCTGGCAGGCTTATATTGGACAGTGTTGGCAACATACCAAGGAATACCAATGCCAACTTTTTGAAGAGATGAGTGCCCCCCCCCCGGGAATTCTGTGGAAATGTTTGGAAAGCCCATCCAAAAGATAGATGGTGGTTCAGCCCAATTCTTGTGGAAATCAATGACTGGGCCATTTCAGCAATAATACAGTGAAATGGGAAATGATGAATCAGTGAAGGAACTTTCAGGTAGAGTAATGTTCAAAGTGTCAATTTGTGTGTGACAAAATATACTTCTCCAAACACCTATTTGTGGGATGGCAGCATTTCCAAAAATGCCATTTTGCTAACCCTGATGGTTACCTGCTGGGCATAGAGCATGGCCATTTAGTTTTTGTTTGTTTATAACAAAGCCGTGATCAGAATAATATTACTATAAACCTGCAGTTTTTCATAAGCTGATCTAAAGATTAGACAATGTTTGTTACATTGCAGTGAATGACAAAAGGGACATTGAAATAGTTTACTGAAGACTGTTGTTAGAACTCCAGTATTTTGTAATCTGATATGACTATGTTTTACTTTTAGGTATGTGGGCGGCATTATAAAAGCCTTACCAAAGTAAATGTTTCAAGATCAAAGGTGGCTTCCACTCTACATTTCTCCACAGTAGAAAACTTTAAAGTCTGAGGAATTTTAATGCATCTTCCAGATCTTGATGAAACTTAACCATGACTAATTGTTTGGCTTACGGTTTGAAAAGGTGAGAACTCTGAAAAAGTTGCACTAGGATGCATATCTCTCTCTCTCTCTCTCTCTCTCTCTGTGTGTGTGTGTGTGTGTGTGTGTGAGAGAGAGAGAGATGTTACCAACAAGAACCAGAAAAGAAGAGAATGTCAAACAAAGGATTGTATTCAAAATATTCAAAAGAAGCTTATAATAAATATGGAAGAAGGAAGTAGGACTGCTGTTGTTTTTTCACACATACTGTAGCCTTTTTTAATTACCCAATAAGAACACGAACCATCTGCTATGGATACCAACTTGCAAATGGCTGAACTCCCACTTCCCACTTCTGTGGTCAGCACGAGAGGAGGTAGCTAGTGAAAAGTGAGGATTATCAAATGTGTGATGGATCATTCTATGAAGTTTCTAGGATGGCCATTTGTGATCCTGTACAGAAGACAGCCCTCAATTTGAATTGTTTGTTTGCTTTGTCTGAAAGGTTGTCTAGTCTAAAGAATCCTAACAAAGGAGACCAGGACTCCTTGAAGGTGTCTACTATAATTTAACATCTGAATAGTAGACTAAGAGCATGAGTAGACGGGGAAGATGGAGTGATTTGGTTCACACTTAAAAGGCTCTTATCTTCAGCATGATCTATTTTATCTTGCACTTGAACAGTCTTCCATTCACACAGAAGACGTTTCTTCTCCCATGAGAAGGGTCCAGACAGCACTTCAGATTGCTCCAGTTTCTCCCCCTTTCAATTATTCATGTACTTTTCCTCACTTTCTCGTGGACTGCACTGACTTCCCTCTTTCTTTTTTGCCAATTTCCCTCCTAACAAGTCAGCACTGCACCCGATAAAATACAAATACCAAAGAGCACCTCCGGTGGGTTAGAATTGTGCTGCATCAGTTGGGGAAGTGTTTTTTAAAAAGTTAGAGAAGATGAAAATAGAGGAGAGGTTTTCTCCATTGTAACTTTTAATGTCACCGCCCACATCAAAGGTTGTCATCACAGTGAATGCCACCTACAGCTCTATTTGGGAGTGGATTAACTAACCACATAGATGGCAGAACAGGATAATCACAAGCTCTCCCAATCATACCAAATAAACTGAAGCCTCAGAGCTATTCCAGAAAGTAGCAGGATTGCTTGAAAAGGGGGTAGGATGGTTTGCTGTTACTGAAAACACATGTGGGCACTAGAAAATAGAACGGACCAAACTATACCAAATAGCGAGTTATATAAGGGCACTTAGGTAACATGGTTACTGTCTTCCCTACTCTGATCAGGTTTATTTCTTTCTAAATTATAGTAAACTATTTGTAAATTGGCACCTATACATAAAGCTAGCAACTGCAAATTTTTATTCTTATGTCTTCTTTTATTCTCCCCGCTCCCAACCTTCTTTTAGGTGTTTTTCTCCCCCTGCTTTTCAGTACCACGATGGCTGCCCTACCACTCAAAAGGTAGAATACCAGCATCAAGCTTCATACTGTATGGTGGTAAGGAGAAGAATTCAAAACTATTAAATAGGCTGATCAAGGCTTCTGCTTCCTTTTGCCGGTTCATTTCCTGAAGGGCCTGCAATGAACTTCTGTTTATGCTCATTTGAAAGCAAATGGTAACCTATGGATGGTTGAGTAAATATGACTGGAAGCTGGCTAAACAACATCCCATTCAAAATGCAAGGATTGGGAGATGAGAAGGGTGGGGCTACTTTTTCCGCCTGTACTTGTCCCTTACACTTCTGTTAGCCTGCCCGGCTCTTACGTGGTCCTGAAATAGGACCATTCCTCCAGAATGCCAAGGCAGCCTCAATTCACATATAGCTTTGTCTAAAGTATGCAGCATTGAATAGGGATGTTTATTGTGTGTGTGTGTGTTCATTGTACTTATTATCATTTATATTTAATTCATTTTGTGCCTTTCTGTTGAAAAAGCTGCTTGAGACAGCTAACAACAATGATGGTAGCTTAAAAGCAAAATATCAGTTTTAATAACAAAAGGCATAGCTAGTATCAGACCAGCTGGAGCATCAGATCATTTTGCGTGCCTGCCTGAAAACATATTCTGGACCCATGCTGCTGGAGGATTATATGAGTCATAGTCCAAAAAGTAACTTTTCAAAGCTCTGGTCTACAGAATGGGGAGACCGGAGTCTCCAAGACCCTGAGTGCCAACAGTGCAATCCTAAATCCAAAGATCGACTGGCTGTAAGGGGTTAGGATCAGGCAGAAGCCTGTTCTGTCTTCAGAAATCCCCTTATAGCAGCTGAAATACTCTTATGCTGGCAGAACTCCCTTATCCTGGGTGACCTGCCAGCAATTCTGCTCTGCTGGCTGTAATCTGCCAGGAGAAAAGACCCAAAAGATGCAGAGAGAGGGAAGAGCTCAGCTGGGTTATGCCAAATCCATACCTCCTCCAACTCTGGGGCACAGCCACTGACAGCATTGGCACAAAATTAGGCCAAGGCAAGAGTGCTCTAAGGAATTTCTGACATCTTTTTTTCTGGTTTGGATTCAGCACAGTTCCAGCTGGCCAACCATCCATGCAGCAGGTTCTCAGACACCCTGACTAGTTTAGCCTTGTGCTCTGCCCCTCCATTGGCTATACTAGTGATGCTTCCTGGAGCCAAGGGGCATTTCTTTGTCCTCTTTAGCTATAATGGTTTTCAATATACCAAACATAATAGCAAAGATAATATTTGCATTCCATTAGAAGGCATGTTGCAGGAGCGTTAAGAGGAAAAAAATTGGAAAGTTAATGTGTTTTGCAGACCAGACTGTCTGTCCATCAAGTTCAGTGTTGTCTACCCTGACTTTCTTTGAAAGCCTTCCGCCTCCCCACACTTTGAACTTTTGTGCTTTTTTTTTTTTTTTGGCCAAGACAAAATTAGCCTTCAGAATATAAATGAATTCCCATAAACTAAGCCACACATGGGATTTCCACTTGGTATCCCCTTTTAAGAAATATATATATGTCTTTGTCCTAGCAAGAAGACCACACAGGCTTTACCCAAGTGGAAACAGCTGTGTCCAGTCTTTAGCACTCGCTTTGAAGGACTGCATCTGTGTGGTCAAGTAGAAGCAGCAGTACTATGGGCTGCCTGTTTACAGATCATTTATTTAGATGCAAGCCATGGTAATTATAATCCCTAGAGCTACTGTATCTGCCTGACTTCTGAAAGTAGCTGTTTCATATCTCTGGGATTTCTGGGTGATCCCTTGTCATCGAATATCCTGCCCAACTAGGGCAGGATATTCCATGGTAGTTAATAGCAACAGATTGTTTAAAAAATAAAATCCACACACACTAGTTTGCATTCTGCACCCACATGCGTGGGTCAAGTTAGTCAAGTCAAGCTAGAACCAACTTGTATCAGTACTAACAGGGTTTTCAAGATAAGTGACATATTTATGGATTGCTTTTACCAGTGTCACCACCCCAGTGAGTTTCCATGGCAAAAGGGGTGGGCTGGGGTTGAAGCCAGGTCTACTAAATCCTGGATCATTATTCTATCCACTATATCACACTGAGCAATTTTGAACCCTTACCTTGCAGTTATGTGGAGCAAATGTGGACAAGAAGAAAGAACCATCTCTGCTGATCTTTCAGGAAGGACAATGAAGATCATTAAGACAGTACCTTTCAGCGTCACAGGCTGCAATCCCGTTTACTAGAAATGAATATAATAAGTCTTTGCACTGAGTAAACATACACAGGATTGCATTGCCCATTTCCCACCCACCCCCAAAATAAATTGCCTGTCTGCAAGGATGAATTTCATCACTGCTTCACAGATGGTTTAATCCAGATGTACTCTTGGCAGACTCCCAGAGTTTATACTCAGCAGTCTTAAGAGTGAGCCGTTCGTTCCCAGCTTATGTTTTCCTTCGCAGGTAACATGCATGTTGAAGCCAAACTTGAGAGACATTATCACATGTCTCTAGGAAATTGCTGGTGGATCTCTGATGCATTATAGCACATGGGTTTAAAGACCAAGCTGTTGTTATAATAATAAACTGCTGATTCATTTTTAGCTGGTACCTCAGGCACAACTTTTGACTCCTTTTGTTGTATGTAGTGGAGACATGCTACTACACAGATCAGTGACTGACTTCAAGCTCCTCAGGTCTGGAAAACCACTGAGGCAGATTCCAGGGACAGATTCCAGTATAAGGAAATGGGCTTAACCCAAACAGGGAAGAAGAAGCACAACAGATTTACAGTGTATCAACGCTATGCACTTCTGACGGTTTGGTACCACTTTAACTGCCAGGGCTCTATCCCATGGAACTCCAGGATTTATAGTTTGATGACATATTTAGAATTCTGTGTATGGCTGTGTTGTATCCAGACAAAAAGCATATAGATTGGGTATGATGAGTTCTATGCTTTAGGAGACATTCTGACCTGCTCCATCATGTAATCTGTGACAGAACCTGTGTGGTTCTCAATCTCAACTAAAAAAATAATCCTTTGTACGTGGGGAAATACAAACACGTACAAAATGGGGCTCCACACTGCCCTAACATTGTGACATGCACACTCAAAGCTCATACAGCAATCATTCTTCCACAATCATGCACATACACACTCAATCCTAACACTGCAATAATATTTCAGTAAAATTTTGTAAACTCAGAGTGTAATCTCATGGGTAAATAGATTGATCTATTTTCCCAGTGATCACACAATCTAAAGGGAAATGTGCTTCATTCTGACCCCGATCTGTACCCAAGCCTTTTTGGACCAGCTGTAGGACTGCTGCTTTTTGGGCCCAGGCTGTTGTCATTTGACTATCCTTCATTTAAGGAGTAAGCATAAACTATAATTTTTCATTTAAACCACTAGATGGATCTCCCCCCTCCCTCACCGAATATTTACAAAACCACTGGCATTTTCACTGGGACATTCACCTTCCAGTTTTCAGAGAAGGTACTTGGTTGTGGACAACACTGGGAATAATCTTCACAAGTAGAAAGAAAAATGTGTGACCTGCCACTTTCCGCCAATCAGAGAATTTGGTGTGGAATGTGAGGGAGGCAATTCATGCCAGGGGATGTCAGAAATTGACAAAGAGAAGTATCGTGAGGATAATGTACACTCTCAGTGCAGTTTTGGTGAGAAGGATAGCAACCTTCTGCAATGATGGTAGACATGGGCAGAGGGAGAGGGAGAAGGAACACGAGATGGGACCCCTCTCATAATATAGCTCATGGATTGCTCCATCAATTTGGTGGGTCAAGAAATCTGCAGGCAAGATTGGCTCCAGGTTGGAGGAGGCCCAGTGCTTTCTCTGAAATCCCACCAACACTACTGGACTCCCTCCTATGTATGTGGGTTGTGATACAGGTGGGCTTATTTGTTATTGTCACTGGAGCAAAGGAAATCAGCACCAGGGGTTCTGACTAGTTCAGCTTCCCAACAAAGACCCAATGCAGCATTTTTCCCCAAGGTGGTGTGGAAAATACAACAGGTGCCCAATCATGCAATAGTGATCAGAGCACTTAGCAAAAGTGGTTCCATGTTAGGGGTTAGTGGTGGTCCCAGCTACGGTGCTGGGGCCCCTCCAATTGACATAGGATGCCAACACATGTGTGCCAGAGAGAGAACAGACCTCCATTCGAAAGGCTGTCCAAGCCAAGTCTGTTTTCAACAGAAAAAGCCAAGGAAGGAGATCAGTGACTTTAAAGTTACCCATCTACCATAAGCCCCTGGACCGCAAACTTAAAAGCCACACAGATCCTTTGGTCATTGTCTTCTCCATTCAAATGAAATGCACTGTAATACTGTTTGCATTGTAACAATCATTTCTACACCTGTATATATCAATTAATATGTGTAAATTTACACAAATTAGTATCCTCTTTTATCTTTTTTTTTTTTTGCGATGCATGCCCTCTTTGGCATGATGTGTAAGTATTAGCCAGCCTAAGCTGACTAAGGATGCCACGTGCTGAGGACAAGCCTATGGGGTCGGGGATGGTTGTAACCACTTCTCTCCAACAGTTCTGAAACCACCAGTATTTCTACAAACTTGCCTGTCAATTGGGGGAGAGCGGGGAGTTGAAAGGCTAAGTCCAAGAATGTAGTAATTACTTGAATATGTAAACCCAAGGCAGACTCTTTATGATTAATAGTTGAATGATTGAAAGGTGAAATCTGGGTAGACAAATGCTACTTGGAGATAAAGGAAGTAATATATGTAAGGACCTCTATAGCTGTGTTGAGAATTAACTAGAACATTTCTTCCTTAATTGATAGACCACCGCAACATGAAGATGAACTAATGGAAGTATCCTAGCAACTGTATTTTCATAACAACCAATGCTTGCAAGATTACAGTGAATTTCAGCTGTGTTTGATTGATATAAGAAGGCGAGGGCAGATTATTTTAGCTAATAAAAATAGCAGGGAGTAAATCTGAAATGCCGAAATCAGATATTGCCTTTAAAAGGAACACTAAATATATTTAAAATGGTAAATTTCATTTCTAATAGGTACTCTGGCTGGAAAGCTTTATAGTTCTTTAATACAGCTTCCTAACTTTGAAACTATTTTGGTCTTACTTCAACCATCTCATAAAAATTATCCTGTAATACAGAGACTAACGCTTGCCATGCTCAGCCTTTCAATGTTTCCTGTCCTAGCTGTGATCTGTTCAAACCTGCTTAAACTGTGTATCCTTTCCACGCAATACTGAGTGTTTGGTGGAATCCAGCTGCAGCTTTGATGAAGACTAGGGGGTAGAAAGAATGTGTAATTTCACAATTATTTGTGAAATTACACATTGGAATAATAATTGTGTCACTGGAAAGTAATCAAAGCAAAAGTTGGGGACGTCGTTCTTGTTGGTTTTGTTAGAATAACAACTCCCAGAATTTCCCAGCTGGTAATAGTAACTCTTCCAACTGGTGAATAAAGGCCAGTTTTCTTTCTTTAAGAATCTGTATGGGAAGTAGTAGCTAGAAATAATTGAAAATGCCAGACACTGTACTGGCATCTTCTGCATACAAAACATGTGCTCTGCCATTGAATGATATTTCTTCTCATAGGCAGAAAGGATAGAATAATTGTGTTATTGTATTGTTCCAACTCTTGCTTACATTTATTTATTTATTTATTTATTTATTTATTTAGCTTCTATACTGCCCCAGTTAGTGACACCCACTACTCTGGGCAGTTTACAAACTACACTGGCACACCCACACCCACACCCCAAACACCACCCGTTTCCCCCTCTTTGTGTTTTTTTCTCTTGCCTTTGGGAGATTCATCATAGTCACAGACAGAGTAACCCACATGCACACACACACACACACACACACACACGGTCTTATTTATATCATCTCTTATAACTAAAGTCAACTTTTCACATTGTACACTTTCAATATAGCTTAAGTTACAGATCCCACCAGAAGCAGCATTCATGTTGCTTGTGATTAACTTAGGAAGGGTTCCATTCATGAATTAGTTTGATATTTTTTAAAGAAACACCTCTCCTTATATGGGCCTGCCCACTCGATAGGAAGATACTGGAGAGGGATTTCTTTGTGTCCCTTTGATGTACTGCGCAGTTGGCTGGGATGTTAGATAGAACTCTTCTGGTGTCTCACCTTGGTTCTGGAATATTCTGCCAGAATTCATAACCTCACGTTTTCAGACGACTTGCAATGACATTTCTCTTTTTGCTTGCTTGTGTGAAGGAGAGGCTGCTCTTCTCACATTAACCTACCGGTCTGTGAGCTTAGATCATCTGCTGAGGACCTGCTGCTGATATTTTCATATCGTATCTTATTTTACTAAGGAGAGGGCTTTTCTAGTCATTGACTAAATGCCCGTCCTAAAAAACCTCCTGGCATCAGCTTTACACTCTTGTCAACCTAGACAAAAGCTTTTTTCCCCAACCAAGGATCTTAACTGTTACCATTTTAGGACTGTCTTAATGGGTTTTATATTTTCAAAATATTATCTGTATTGTGATAATTGTTTTACATTATCTTGAGTTCTAAAGAAAAGGAAATGCAGTGCATAAATCCTTAAATATTTCATTCCAAATTTTAAAAAGTTAGCCACAACTGGCAAACCAAACAGATTTAAATGTGTTCTCTTGCATATATCAACTAGATCTACAAGTATTTAAACTAGAAATTGAGGCAGTTCAAGCATGCATGCAGCCCTGGGAATATTTCTTTGTTTGTACAACATGAATTTTCAGAAGAATTGTGTAGCAGAAGGAATTGTACTGCTGAGGCTGATTTTTCACTTCCAGATAGGTATTAGAAGTTTCGGGCCTCTATTTTGACTTGGAATTGCTGTCCAAGTAAAAAATGAGATGATCTTGGATCATTCTCAGGTAACATGTTACATTTTAGCTTTAAATTTTAGTTCACGAACCATTTGAGAATTTGCATATTGTAGTCATAAAATAGTGGCGAGTGCATGAATTTTTTAGAAGTGAGTCATGATTTTCTGGAGGATTGATTCAGAATCAGAAAACTGTATAAAATATTTCATAAGGAACAGTTCCCATAAAGATGTCAACTCATGTAAAAAAAAATAATCCATATATTCCTTCAATGTCTGGATATGTACCCACTTACATGTGTTCCAGTGATTCAGAACTGGAGCCAACTTTTATATAAGCTGCTCAAGTCCTTTCTAAATAAAAACAACAACCAAAAAATGCTTTTGTTCTATGTCAATCAATCCACAGCATATCCCCATTGACCTCCAATAGGGAGAACAAGTGGAACATTGCTTTGTTTTGTTTTAAGTTTTTGGGTCAGAGCTGTTGAAGATCTATAAAATATCAGGCAGTAAACAAGACTTGTTAAATACTCTGTGTCTTGAAAGATATGATGAAGCATTTCATTATTTGTTGGTCAGAATAAGCTCTGGGGAGAAAGATGGGAAATGCTCAAAGGCCAAAAATGTACATATCTGGAAAACTATCCTCTTCCATAAAGGTCATCATATAATCTGTAAGGCAGCTGTCAGTGTCACCCCGACAGTTATATTCATATACGACACACAGTACACCATTGATTCGAAAATGCCACCTCCATCTTTGAGTTAACTGGGAAGCAGCAGCACCTGACATTTTAAATGGCACATTTTTTTTTCAAAAAAAAAAGAAAGAAATCCTCACAATTTTTGCTATCTTGTTCTATCCCCAAAGGGAGGAAGAAACAGACACCCATGACATTTTAACAAATTGTTTATCTATGGATATAAACACTCATTCCCTGGGTTTTGTCTCTTAGTCACACTGCAATCTGAGAGAGAAATAAAACTCCAGAGCAAGTCTGTCTCCACAAGAACAAAATCGGTACACAGGATGCATGCCATTAGAAGGAACAAGCCAAAACAAACTCAGAAGACAGAACTGGAAGGCATGAGAAAAGGGGTAAAGGGAAAGCTAAGTGGTTAGTTAAGCATCTTTCTACATTTCTCTCAGTACTGAGACTGTGGTCCAGATGGTTTGCACAAGCAATGGGAGGTCATCTTCATTACGTCTTACCTAAAACGTGAAACTGGCTTCATAAAGGCCATTTACATATTGCATAATGATTGCACCCTTTGGCTTGATGCAGGCACTCCAGAAAGCAGCGGATGCTGAAGGGTGAAGGTTGTAGACCTCCTGTTTGGTGCTCTAGAGAGGAGCCTCGTGGCTCAGTGGTTAAACTGCTGGACTGCAGCCAAAACTGTGCTCACAACCTGGGGTTCTATCCCAGGTAGCCGGCTTAAGGTTGACTCAGCCTTCTATCCTTTCAAGGTTGGTAAAATGAGTACCCAGCTTGCTGGGGGGGGGGGGGCACAATGTGTAGCCTGCATAATTAACTTGTAAACCACCCAGAGAGTGCTTGAAGCGCTATGGGGTGGTATATAAGCAGCACGCTTTGCTTTTTTTTTTAAAAGAGGTCAAAATGAGAGGCAGGCCAAGTTCTGTTGCAGTACAATATTGCTTCTTTGCCTCTATTCCAATAGAGTAGCCACTCAGGTCTCTGTATCTCAGTATGTTTGGCAAAGACAAGAACAGGCTACCATTGGCTTCGCAAACTGGCTTTCCTTCTGAAAACTACGCAGTTTGGTTTCTCTTCTAAAACCTAGCTGGTGTGGTGTGTAGATTCATTTGAAGCACCTTTTATTTCAACCTTAAAATAAATGTTAATGTGTGAATGCTAAATTCATTTTTAAAATTTAAATGGAGAAATTGATTTGATTTGCATAGCCTCTCCCCTCAAAACAACTGTGTCTCATGATATTTCCAAAGAAGTTGCTTTTACATTGTGTTACTCTGCTGCAAAAAGAATCTGACATTTGTTTTTATCATTCTCTTCTTTAGCAGTTACTCCAGAGGTAGCTGTACTTAGGAGGGAGGGCCATGCAAATACTCCCAGCTTAATCCCCAACTTGAGGTCAGAGGCTATTTTTGCTCCAAACTTTCAAAAATATTTCCCAAATCAAAGTATCCATGAGAGACTGGGAGCCAGTATTTTTTGGTTGTGTGAATATTCTGTGGAGGTGATGGGTGTGATAGGAAATTGGTTAGTGCGACTCTTATAGCCATGCAGGACAGTATGCCTGAGAGGGGAGAGACTTTTACTTAATGCTTATATTTTCAAGGCTAGCTTCTCCTATTCAGGTTGGAAATTGTTGATGAGTAGCCCTGTACAGAGAGTTTTGTTTGTTAACAGTGTAATATTGTCTCTTCCTTTCAGGGTGTGGAGATGAGATGCCATATTTTTTATGTAGGCATCCTTCAGTCTCAAGAGACTATGGTAACGTGCTCTGAATAGAGGTCTTGGAACAGTGTCTAGTGTGGCTGAGAAAGCCAATTCGAGAGTGACAATCCCTTCCACACTGAAGACAAATATGATCTGTCCCCTGTCCAGCTCTCTGATTTTGCTGGTTTCGGGACTGCCTCTTTGCCTCGGCCTGCTGTACAAGTGTCTCTTCAAATTGGGAGAGGCTATGCTGTACCGCCTGCCTCCAGGCTCAGCGCTCAGATGTCAAGGTTTCCCATCTGTTGAGGTCCATTCCTAAGGCCTTCAGATCCCGCTTGCAGACATCCTTGTATCGCAGCTGTGGTCTCCCTCTGGGGTGCTTTCCCTGCACTAATTCTCCATACAGGAGATCTTTTGGAATCCGACCATCAGCCATTCTCACGACATGCCCGAGCCAACATAGACGTCGCTGTTTCAGTAATATATACATGCTAAAACTTCCAGCTTGTTCTAGGACTACTCTATTTGGAACTTGGTCCTGCCAGGTGATACAAAAAATGCGTTGGAGACAACGCATATGGAACATGTTCAACGTCCTTTCCTGCCATGCACAAAGGGCCCAGGACTCACTGCAGTACAGGAGTGTACTCAGGACACAGGCTCTATAGACCTGGATCTTGGTATATGCCGTCAGCTTCTTATTAAGCCATACTCTCTTTGTGAGTCTAGAGAACGTGGTAGCTGCTTTGCCAATGCGTTTCTCCAGCTCGACATCTAGAGAGAGTGTGTCAGAGATCGTTGAGCCAAGGTACACAAAATCATGAACAACCTCCAGTTCTTGTGTAGAGATGGTAATAGAGGGAGGTGAGTCCACGCCCTGGCCCATGACTTGTGTTTTCTTCAGGCTGATTGTTAATCCAAAATCTTGGCAGGCCTTACTAAAATGGTTCATAAGTTGTTGGAGGTCTTCAGCAGAATGGGCAACAACAGCTGCGTCATCAGCGAAGAGGAAGTCCCGCATGCATTTCAGCTGGACTTTGGTCTTCAATCTCAATCTAGAGAGATTAAAGAACTTTCCATCTGATCTAGTCCAGAGATAGACACTTTCTGTTGCAGTTCCAAAGGCGTGCTTCAGCATGACAGCAAAAAAGATCCCAAACAGGGTCGGCGCGAGGACACCGCCCTGTTTCACTCCGCTTCGGATGTCAAAGGGATCTGATGTTGAGCCATCAAATACTACAGTGCCCTTCATTTCCTCATTAAAGGACCTGATGATGTTAAGGAGTCATATTTTAAGACAGGGAATATTTCCCAACCTGACCGTTTTCAGACATGTGATATCATACCATGTACTACTAGCCAACAACTGCATTAATGGAATTTGTAGCCCACCTGGGTAAAGAGACAGACTGGGAAAGGCAGTTTTATAAGTACAGAAATATTTCTTCCGAAGGACCCTATAACAAATTAACAAATCTGCCCCCTAGGGTCAATGCTGACAATCCACACAACATTCCCTCTAAATCCCATTGTTTATTTCAAAACCATTTAATGAATGAATGAATGATGCCAATTCAACTAGTAAACACTTTCTATGTTAACTGTTAGCAGTAACAAATCAATTGTGCCATTTCTAATCTTTATCATGAATGAACTGATTTTAAAGTCTAACATACCAAGCTCTTATTTGTTCTGTCCTGGCATATGCACATATATAGGAGTGAAGGGGAAGCTGCATGAGCTGTTCTGCTTTACTTCAGTGTTATTGAATTATGCCATGCTCATCAGATTTGCCTAGTTTGTGAGTTGAGTAGTGTCTTTTGTATTACCAAGCAAGCTTTCGAGGAATTTGAGTCCCATGGCAGCAGAAACAAAAAACGGGAGAAACAAAAACAGTTTTTCCATGACGGACATTGTTTACAAGCATTCTATTGTTATTCTTACCATTTGTGGAAATGTTTAATATAATCTTAGAACTGCAGAGCTGGAAGGGACCCTATGGATCATTGAGTTCTGCCCCTATCAAGGAGGCACAGTCAGGAATAAAACTCCCAACCTCTGGCTTTGCAGCCAGAGACCTAAATTTCTGAGCTATGAAGGACACAAACATTGCAGTAGTATTGGTGGGAGCAAGCATAGAAAAATAAAAATAGTTAATCTTATTAATGGTTGAAAATTGTAGTAATAGTGTAGACACTCATTCACAGCACTTTTCAAAAGACATTGGTAGCTAACAAGACCCACAACAATCCATGCTGCCCATCTATTCTTTCCCAGAAGGTTTCCCCCCCCCCCAGTATCACTGTTCTAAGTGTTCATAACCAGCCTGTAGTTGGCATCTCTCTCTGTCTGCTTGTCTTGTCTGTCACCTATCAGATACTCCACAGAGTACCCTGATCAGTCTATTGGATAATGTTAGAGCAACCTATGGAATTCTGCTTGCATCCTCTGAATGCTGCTGTTAAAACTACAGCACTAAACCCCTTTACATCTGGAGCCCTACCTATTTGATGCCATTATAAAATGTGATCAAATTGCTTAGTTTCATTATGTGCAGTGAATGCAAAATATTTTCTCTAATATTTAATTATATATATATATGTATATAAAACAGTCATTATAAGTATTTAATGCATTCTGTTTTGCAGTCACAATATCTTTGCACAAATGATTGTTAATGCCAGATTAATCACCCAAATGTTTTAGGAGAGGCTGAAAAGTCTTATCCGTTAATCTGAAAGACTGCATAAACCATTTTTTATTTTGTGAGTTTGCACAATGCTGAGATGGCTTTGTAACCATTAAACAGTGTGAATGAATAATACTCCAGAGCAGCTTGTAGCCCATTTTATCTGGAGATCTCAAAGTGCTTTACAGTGATAGGGAATTAGTGAAAGTAATTAGATCGTTTGTATTTCTCTGTCATTGGTATATATTGCCAAGGCAGGGATTTTTTTTCCCTGCTGTGTTGTCTAATGTAGCTTTAAACATTTAAAACACTTGGCATTTCCCACTTTTTAAAAATTTATTGCTTTTATTATCTTGTTATTACTGAAATTTAAACTGCATCTTGCATAGATTACATAGATTCTTGATCATATATTAATGTGAGCTCCATCCAATTTCTTTAAGATCATTATTGACCCATATACAAAGTCATGTCTCCCTAGCAGTGATACAAAACAAAGAAGTTACATCTTCTCCACTGATCCCTGAATTTGCTAGGAATTTACTATTTCCAGAATATTCCAGCTAGCGATTCTTGGAGCTGCCATCCAAAAATTAATTATTTTTCAATTAAACATTGATTCCATGTTTCCTGGCTTTGTATCATTTCCCTGTTATCAGAGCTGTGTTCAGATCCTGCTCCAACTCGTTATTAAAGCTCTGTTCAAAACCTGCTTCAGTATGAAGTGCCTTTTGCTTGAATTCAGTTGGCTCAACACGACGAAGTCCACTGTAGTAATTGCCATTCAAAAGGAAAGGAGGCGAGAGTGTCAGGAAGATGGTTTTCACCCAGTGCAATTTGCCGGTTCCACAACATATGCTTAAGTGTTAAGTCTGCTTTACTCATTTGACTGTCATCTTGTGTTATCCTGCTTAAACTCATATTTCTTTTTGAACCTTCCAGCTGAAATCCTGTTGCACAGTCAAGCAAATGGTGTAATTTCTAGATACAAATTGCCGTAAGTAAAGAAATCATGGTAAGCATTACCTGTTGAACACAAACTGTGAAACTCAATATGCAACAAATAATGTCTGCAGAGATTTCTTAATGTATGGCAATTAGCTTCCAGAAGTTGTACGATCTGCATTATTGCAAGGCAAGTTCTCAGCCTCCGCTTCTCAATGATTCTGTATTTGCCTGTCTCCTCTATTTGATCCTTGACCTTGATCAGTTTTCTTAGATCTCATCTTGGCAACTTTCCTGCACAACTTTGAGCAATGTGCTCATAATGCAATTATTGTCCCTGATACCAGTGAAGGAAATTATATAAATTAGGTAAAATGATCAATTCTCTTTCACTTTTTACTATCAACCATGAGACATTACAGGACATACTTAATATTGGGAATGGAAACCCTAACTTGGTGTGTCTTAGTCTGATCAATGAGAAAGTTCAGAAAATTTTCTTTCACTAATTGTCACATATTTTTCACTGAGACACTACAAGGGCTCGTTAATCTCAGGGGTTATCCTAATTTGGGGTCTTCCTTGCCACAGGACAAGATGTTTTATGATCAGTCTTAGAGAAATTTTGCACACTGGTAGACTGATTTTGTGCCTTTCCAAAAAAAAAAAAAAAGTGCATTGTAGGGAAATACAATAGTAGTTGTTTTCTTGCATGAATTAGCAAATGCTGTAGCATCAGATTGGTTTTCTGTGTCTTTTTCTTCAGTCAGACTGTCTTTTTGTGCTTGCTGAACACTATGATTAGGGGAAAAGGCATCGTTTTTTGCCCCCGTGTTTTGTGCAAAATACTGAAAACATGATGAAAAAAGCTCTCCTGCTTTTGTGAGAATTCTACTGAGGAATGGAGAATCTTTGACTGGCTACTTTGTTACTACAAACTGTCCTTTTTCCTTACTAAATGAGATGTTGGTGAGCATTTCTTCACCTTCCTGAAATGCAAAGGCAGGCAATAACGTTATTTGGAGCAACTAGAATTCCACAGGCTTTTGCTTTCTGCAGAACCCTTCATCAGACCAAAACTAGAGGTGGGGGAAGAAGCATGGAAATTTAAGAGGAGGGGGAAAAGTTGCTGCTATGAGATCTGCAGTGAAAATCGTTCCCATGTGATACAGTCACCTGCATGGTCTAGCTTTAGACACTTCACTGCTACTACAGGATTCCTGTGCATGCAGAATGTGCAAAAGTTGGAGCAGGGTTGGTGTCAATGTGTTTGGCCAATGGTTTGAGCAGGGAATGGCATACTTCCAGCTGTGTAAACATAGGGTTCTCCATGTGATTGGGAACCACCAACTCACAGGATTCCCTTTACATGAAATAACTTAGAGACATAGGAAGCTGCCTTATACTGAGCCAGACCATTCATCCACCTGGCCCAGTATGGTTGACATGACAGGCAGTACCTATTTAGGCTTTCAGGCACACATTTTTCCATTCCCACCTAGAAGATCCCAGTAATTCAACCTGAAAACTTCTGCACATCAATCATATTGTCTTCTGCTGACTTATGATCTGTGCACAGCTTGCAAAAGTTATGTTTTTGAATCAGCTCCCAGAATCCCTTGGTCATCATGGCCAGTGTACTATTAAAAAAGAAAAGAAAAGAAAAGGCACCTTCTCCAGCCTTACTTAGATGGAGGTGACTTCTGAATTGGTGATAAATGAAACCAAACCCAAGTTACAACAGGTATCTGAGCTTCAAGATATTCTGATACTTTGAATATGCAGTAGATGCTGCTGAACGGTCAATAAGGACAAACTGTAGGGACAAGTTAGCCACCCATAGAGGCTGCCATCATTTTAGAGGTGCTTCCCTCATTAGTGCAAATGTCTTGCAGGAGGGAGATAACAGCACTTACAATTTTGGAGAGACACAGAATATTCTCAGCAACTTAATGGCTGAGTAATATCTTCTGCTTTCAAACGAACCAAAGTAGAGAAATTTCTGCCAATCATCTGTCATGTATCCAAAGCTTTTGTCATTATATTAAAAAAAAAGAAAATAATTGAAAACATTGTACCCCATCCTACTCATTTATATTTAAATGGGTTTTATTTATGCTGCCCATATACTGTGGCCAAAACCCTGTTGGGTAACTACACCTGCACAGCAGGAATGACATCATTGGTGGTGGCAGATTGCCACTAATTAAAAAGCAACTGCCTGAATTGCACATAACATTGAACCATTGTCCACATGTTGTGCTTAACTTGAAATCAAAGTTCAGTAGTGACAGTTTAATTAGCAGCAATCTGCCACTGCTTGTGATGTCATTCCTGCTACACTGGTGTAGCTATCTAACCAGATACTGGCCAATAAGGTGTAGTGAAAATGCACATTTTAAATTCAGCTTCTTCTGGGGATGAGAACTCCAGTGCAATCTGAGATGTCCCTGCAGTAAAGCAGAATGTAATTTATAGTTTAGAAACTCTCAGGAAGAAGGGTTCGAGACAAACGTATATCTTGCTGCAACATAAAGGGTTTCTACTGGATTAGGAAAACACAACAGACTCCTGTAACCCTATTGTCTTGGCCTGAAAGTTGGCATCCCAGCACATCCTGCATTTCTAGCTTGCCAGGGCACACCTGGACATTCCAGATACATCACTGATTGATAACAACAACCTACATTTTTGGCAGCCCAACATAGCCCAGCTGTTGGAGAACCCGCTTTTGTATATTGTCCATGAAGCAAGCTCCTTTTTGAAATCGCACAACTCCTCTTTTGTGCTTGGTGTAACCTGACATCCTTCAGCTGGCAGATGGCAAAAATGGAAAGAGACTTAAGAAATGGAGGTGTGGAAGGGGAGGAGGAAAGAGAAAAAGGAGAAGAAAACCTGAGTCAACTTGTCATTACTCAAGCGATAGTGAACCTACAAGGGTGAAGCCCTATCTTTCTTTCTGAATTATTACCAAATTGTTGTCTTATTCCTCCCTTGCCCCCACTGGCCCTCCATCTGTCCATCATACCCAGGTAATCTTTGGGTGTCTTGGCTTAGCTGTTATGATTTCATCTCTGTACATTCTTTAACAATGTTAGTGGCTGAGAGGCATTCTTCTGGTGTTGACAGCTAAGAAACAGAAGTGCAACTGAAAGGGCTAATCAGCTTGTAGGCTGAGGAATGAACAATCAGCTGAGAAATCAAAATCTCACAATTTCCCTGCTTTCCTCCTCCACAAACAGAACTTTCTCAGCATCATGCTGTCCCTATCATTTGACAGGGGGAGGCAGTTTCCTCAAGTAGCTGATTACTGATGTCATGAAAAGGAAGCAGATTGCTAATTCTCATCTTATTATTTTTAATATCAGAGAGAGGGGAAAGTACTCGTGGTTGTTTTTGTTTGTGTGTGTTTTTTTGTTTGTTTGTTTGTTTTAAGTGCCAGAACAGTATGCATCCTGTCTTGTGGAGCAGAAGGCAACACTTGGTTTCATGTCCCACCTCAGGCCACAAAATGTCTTGGGCTGCCCCTGCAGACATAACAACCAGAAGATTTACCTCACTGTTCAAGATGACATTCAGGCCTTTTATTGAATGTGTGATAAAGTCACAAATGAAACATTAATTTTTTAAAAAATCTGCAGTACAGTAAAAATAATTTAAAAGCCTAGAGAAATTAAAATGTGTACTCTTTCTGGGAAAATCTATTTCCTGACCAACTGTTGGGACGATTGCAGCTCCTTTCAGAGGGAAAAGGGGAGCCTGAGTGGAATGGCAGACAATGCCGTAGTCCTTGATACTCAGAAAATCCTAGGGCTTTGTCTCTGTAACCCCTGGCTACAGTACACCATATACCACAACATAGTCTGCTTTGCACTCCATCAGCTAGTCTGCTGCCTCAGATGCAGTGAAAGACACTAGCATTGAAGTAAAATTCAACTGCCACTCTAGTCAGCTTTGAGAGGTGAAAGGATAAAGGGGGCACCAAAGGATATCAGGTGACTATTTTGGGGCGGTCTTGGTGTCTCAGCTTTAGCCCCTAATCAACATCAAGAGAAAATAATTAGTTTGGTACTTATTACAGCTCAGTTCTGTAGAAAATGGCAATTTTGCCATAACTATCACAAACAAGGATTCTATGGGTTATCCAAAGTACCACATGTGAGTACACATGAACAATTTTAAAAGTGTTACATATATGCTAGGTAACCTATTGCAAATATTCTGCATAGCGCAATTGTGCATTTTCTCCTGGGTACTAAAATGCTTCCCTTTTGTTTTACACACATCGCATGAGTTAAAAACCTGTGATGCTCACTGCTGTCATATTGGTTCGTGTGTGCAAATATCACGTGGTGAACACCAAACAATGCTCAAACATAAAGTTTTGCTTTTACTGACACATGAAGAAAGAGAAGACATCCCCTACCTTGGTGCCCTCCAGATATTTTAAACTTCAACTCCCATCAAACAAAGTCAGCTAGGAATCCTGGGACTTGTAGTCCCAAGCACATGGAGGGTGATAGGTTGGGGGAAACTGCAATGAAATCCAAGAAAGAGACCAGTCAATGGGCTGAAACTGATGCTTGCAAAGTGCATTGATATAATCTGGAATGAGAGAATCAAAGCATACCTGAGTTCTTTGGCCAAGGCCTGCAGATTAATTCAGATATGAGTTTTCAGTATGCATATAGAGTTAAATCAAATGATAGTTTCAACGAGAACAGTAGTTCCCAAATCTGGGTCCCCAAATGTTCTTGAACTGAAACTCCCAGAAGCCTTCACCACAAGCTGTGCTGGCCAGGATTTATGGGAGTTGTAGGCCAAGAACCCAAGGTTGGGAAGCATGAACTAGAATAATGGAACACACCACTTATGATTAACAAGTTCCAATCATTTCAGTGGGGTCTATTCTGGATAGGACTAATGTTGGATGTAGAAAAAGAAAAAGCTACCTTTTGTTTTGGACTACAAGTCCCAGATTACCCCAGCCAGCATGACAGCTGGCAGCTGTAGTCCAAAAAAATAACTTCTTACCTATGACTGGATTCAAGACCAAGTGATCATAACCAAAAAGATTCACATAGAAAGAGAAGAAATGGGGAATAGCTCTTCCAGACTATACTTAAATGATCCTAAATCTCTTCCAGACCATAATTAAATGCCAGGAGCATGTAGCTCTTGCAGAACCCCAGTAGATATTCTCTTCAATCTGATACATTGTCATTTATCACTTGCTGTTGTAATCCTACTGGAAAGGTTAAATCTAATGGGTTCCTGAACAAACACATAAAACTTAACTTTCCTATCAACCATGAAGTGGTGGGAAGACAGAATTAGGGCTGTCTTTCATCACTATATTATTTATAGCCAAACAAATGAGCTTTTCAGTGCCGCAGATCCTAAATTTGTTGCCAGACAGTATCTGGAGATTGTTTTGCATGTTTTGATTAAATGCAGATTCTGTAAACTCTTTTCCCCCCTCTCCTCCCAGTCTTACAAAAACCAGTACCTTGAGTTAGACCTTGTTCTTTGTTTTTCCTTCTCTAGGGGTCTATGATGAATGAACTGCCCCATAAATGACCCATGTCACAATGACCAAAGAGTCTCTGTGTTCTGGACTGTAACTTAATTTAGTGGCATATGACAGTTAATGAAGGCAAAATCAAGAATTCTTTTCAAATGACTCACCTTAAGAAAAATGGAAAATTTAAAAAATAACAATTTTGTTCTGAAATAATCTGGCTATTGTAAAGCTGCTGAATAGTTTCAGTGCTCAAATACTATGCCAAAGTTATGTAGGGCTGCCTTTAAATGTCAGCTGGTCCAAAATGCTACATCTGGACTGTCAACAGGGACAAGTTATAAGGAAAATATAGCTCCTTGTTTACAAGAGATTCACTGGCTACTGGTCTATTTCCGGGCACTATTCAAAGTAATGATTAGCACTTTAATCCAAGCTACCTAGCAAACTATAAATGGCATCAATGAATGAGCCATAAACTGCAGAACTTGATCAAATTCTTTCTTTAAAATATTCAGTATGATTTTATTAAGATTGCTGATGGAAGAAAGGCAGACATTGGCTGAAGTCATCCTGACCCTGGGAGAACCTACAAATTCCAGAGATTTTCACTGATGGCCCTGAATGTTCTCTGCATTCTTTTCTTCCTCTTAGCTTTCAAAAAGCAAAATCCCACTGAACCCATTCTCAGCTCTTAGGTCAGCAACCTCATTTCTTTACTTTCAAGCCAGCAAAGATTCATTACCTAGCATAGAAAAGATTTGCAGCCCACCGAGTCAACATGCTGTTACCCTTCTGGCCAACAGAGGCATCTGCCAAAGGAAACCCAGAAAGTGTAAGTTCACAAAATAAAGTGGATTTAGTGTTTTCATCCTTCGTTCTATCTCAGTGTTATTTTTCACAAAGCTGTGTTTGACCTAATCGGTGCTATTCCTTCAAAGAGACTGGAAGAGAAAGTTCATTGCTGGGTCACAAATGCACTGGCAGAGTAAGTTTGAAGGAAAGGTAAGCAAACAAAATACCTCCCTTCTTGGTTGTTTTTTTAAACAGCTATCCTGTAATTGGAAAATATGGGAATTATGACAATAAACCATAATATTAAAGGTCAAACTTTCTGAAAAGTTAGAAATTTTATCTGGGGGCTATCCCAGGCATGAGCAAAGAGAGAGACCAATTGATGGGGCTACTGTTTTGCATCCTACTTTGAGTAGAAACCGTCCATCTGGATACCTTACTACCCAGGTTCACTCTGATAGTGTATCTACACCACCAAATTATCACCAGTTTGTTAACTCTTAAGCTGTCAGATTTCATCTTATGGAATCCTGGGATCTGTAGCCTGGTGAAGTTCTTGGATTTCTCTACTGTTGTTTGGGGAAGGGCACTCAAGCTCTCCAGAAGAGAACGCTGAGCATCTTCCCAAAGTATAAGTCCCAGGACTCCATAGGATGGAGCCTAGACAGTTAAAGTGGTATCAAAGGGATATGACAATGTAGTACAGATACACTTTAAGTCAACGTCCTCAGGCAGCAGAGGTTGGGCAGAAGCAGGGAACAATGGCAAGCTGGTGGAAGACATAATGGCAGGTGTCATTCCATCTCCCTTGCATGCCCTCAGTTAACCTGCTGCCTACAAATGCAAGAGAGGCTGTCTTCTGCTAGTGAAATAAGACCCCACTGATACTACAGCCAGCTTATGTCTGTGGAATAAGAAGGCAGCATAATATCTTCTTTGGCCAGAAACAGGAAAATGTATTGGGCCTAGCATTGCCAGATCTCAGATTTTGGCTCCAAGACCCAGTCTATTCTCTGGGTCTCAGGCTTTGGACTGGAAATGGCTGGGAATGGGACTCTCCCTTATCTTTTTCATTATCCTGCATGTTCTGGAGCTCCTGCTGTTTCTGTTGGCATTCACATATTGGCCCTTAATTCACAAAGCCTCTACATTTTTGGTCTGTCACACGCCCTGTTTTCCATGTATTGCAGAAAGGACTAATCCCTGTGGTTTCACAGTGGTCCAGCCCCTGTGACATCACAAGGGGCTGCCCCTAGGTCTCAGGACCTGATCTTCAAATCTTAAAGAATGGGACGCTACTAACCTAGCAACCCAACTTAGGCCAGTCCTAATTACTGTCCCTACCTCTTAGCCACGTTCAAGCTGGGGGGTGGGAGGACCATAGTTTTTCTGTTGTAACAGCTGGGGGCATTCTGGGAGCTGCAGTCCAACTGTAGATAATGTGCTTGGGGGTGCAGATTGCTTAGTCATAGATATTTATTTATAAAGTATCATTATCAGGCCTTTGGCTGTAGAATAAATTTGTATTGTATTGTATAAAGTATCTATACCACTCTTCAAAAGAACTTCAAGGACATACTGGCTAGAGGATTCTGGGAGCTGTAGTGCAAGACAGAGATGGGCATGAATTAAAAAACGAATCACCAAATTTGTTCAAAATCACTAATCTCTAGTGCAAAACCCTAACTTTTCTAATCTTGAGTAACTGGGTGAGCATGGATTTGACACAATATTCCTTTACAGTTTCCTTCCTGTTTCCTATTTGATGCTCAGTTTATTAAAAGGAACCTTACCATGACCGTTGGCCTCACTTAAGTTACTTTTTTAAGGGATTGCTTCTAAATGCATAGTATAATATCATAGGAGTGAATGATACTGAGAAAATTAAGTTTGGACATAGCTTTATGAATTACAGACTGTTTTGTAACCATCACTGCACAACCATAGCTTACAGTGAATTATTCTGCCAGCAAAATCATTCGATATACTGATCATTTCTAGCAGTGGATGTTTTATCGATGTTTTAAAAACCAGGAATTCATATTATGGCTAACTCATATTCCTATCCTAGCTGCTGCAGTTGACATTGCTGTTCAAATAACTTTAAAATTGATTCTAGTGCAATGTATATGCAAGTTTGTTGTTGCATATTCTGCTCTAAAAAACATCACAGGCCTTTAAATATTACCTAGGTAAAGATTTGGAAGCAGCATTTGTAAATATGCATGGTATCTGAATTATCTGCTCTGTTGCAATATCATACCTCAAACATAACATCTAGGAGTGCCCTCCAGCTGTCTTCAGACTCTATTGCCACTGTATTTTTAAAAAAAACACCAAGCTTTCTCATAGTAATTTTCATGCAAGCTCACATAAAAATGCTTTGCTAAATTATCCTTCCCTTTTGTTCTGTGTAATGAAGCACATATTTCATTCCAGCTAGTGAGCTGCTAATTTTCCGAGAGCAAACAGCAGGAATTTATATATTACAATATGGAGCTGTAGCCTGCCCCTATGATCTAGTAATAGTGTGTGTGTGAGAGAGAGCATTCCATCATGGGCTGAAACTCAACATGAGCTTGTTTTAATTCTTTGGGCTGAAAGGGATTCTGTGAGTTAACGATGTTGTTCCAGCAGTGCATGCATATAAGCCATTATGTGGCACGGTGACAATCCCTGGTCTTGGTAGCACCCAACCGTAGCTTGGAAAAGTTACTTTTTTGAATTACAACTCCTAGATTCCACACACCCCACAGCTGGTACAGGAAATGATTATGGAAAATGTAAGCTTCTCCTGCCTACACACAGCCATATTGAGCTGAAGGAGGCTTGTACACATTCACTTGGAAGTAGGAAGGAAATGAAGCTGAGCCATGTTTTATGTGCTCAGTGCAGCATGCCCTTAGGCTGAGTTATGGGCTTGAGTTGTAGTAGGGCATGGGAACTATGATGACCAGATGCAGAAGAGGATAAGGTTTCTGTACCTTTAATAATGGTTTGGAGGACACCATATGAGCTTGAGCAGCTTGCATCAAAAGCTCCAGCTGCTGACATTTCCTCTTGATAGCTCAGTGAATTAGGTATCTGACTGCAGAGCCAGAGGGTGGAAGTTCAATTCCCCAGAGAGAAGAGCCAGCCTGTGTAAGACTTGGTCAAGCGCACAGCTCCAGGGTACCCCCAGAAGAAGGGAAGGGTAAACCACTTCTGAGTACTCTCTACCTAGAAAACCCTGAAAAAGGGTCACCATAAGTAAGAATTGATGGCACATGATTATTATTATTATTATAATAAGCAACTATTAATGATACAGGGATCCTGACCTCTCTTCTACTGGCTGTTTAAAGGAGAACTAAGTGTTACAGAAACACTTCACAGAAAGGTTGTGGCTTGAGGAAGAATTTGAAGAATGTAAGAGAGGTGGCATCATGTAAACCAATGTGTTCACAGCCACAGGTTGCTCCATCCCAAAGTTTTAAAATAAGGTGATAACACTAGTCTACTTCATAAGGCTATCGTAATGTTGTATATTCTACGAGGGATTGTACAGTGTGCTCTACGCAGCTGTATCAAAAAGAATTTGCACCTATTATTTATTTATTATTATTTTTATTCAGCAAATTATTAACAAAACCATTGCCTTTATATACTGCTATATACATGCATTCAACTTCAGTTGCAAGTTCAATAAAAGTTGCATTTTCCGTTGAATATGGGGAAACCGCTTGAAACATTCATTGTGTTGAGCTATTTCAATTGCTTTTGTTTGATTTGTTCATTGTAAACAGCTGAAAGTCTGCAAATTTGGACAATAAACCTGATTTGCAATGAGCGTTAAATAATTTTGATTACAACTGTACTGGGACTATTTTCTCACGTAGTCATTGCCCCTAAACCTCTCCTGCTCATATTTTAGAGAATAAAAAATAGGCACAGACAATTTTCAATATACCTATGTATAATAAACTATGCTTTACTTCCACTATTAAATTATAAATATTGTAGTACTTTTATAGATTTCCCCCCATGTGTGATGAATCTATATTTCATCACCTAAAAATGTTTCTAATAATTATTTTTCGCAAGTTTGATTTTCTGAGAGAAAGGCATAGCATACTAAAATAGGAAATTACGTATTGTATACCTTATACAATATTGTGCCCACCACTTGGGCACTATCCAGCCAAGCACTTTTAATGCACACTGATTGTAAAGGAAATTTTAGTCATGCACCTAATTCTCTCCTTGTTGTTGTTTAGTCATTGAGTCGTGTCCGACTCTTCGTGACCCCATGGACCAGAGCATGCCAGGCCCTCCTGTCTTCCACTGCCTCCCGGAGTTTGGTCAAATTCATGTTGATAGTTTCGATGACACTGTCCATCCATCTCGTCCTCTGTTGTCCCCTTCTCCTCTTGCCTTCACTCTTTCCCAACATCAGGGTCTTTTCCAGGGAAATTCTCTCCTACTACATGGGAAAATATGCTTTGCTAGTGACATTGCATACTAGTAGACGAAGCATCACAATAAGAAAAAAATCCAGTGCTTTGCCACCTGGAAAGACTTTAAGATTTTATTTATTTATTTATTTGGCTTTTACCCCGCCCATCTAGATTCAAATGAATCTACTCTGGCCGGCTTACAGTCCGAGCAATATAAAACAAGAATTAAAACAGACAATATCCAAACAAAAAAGAGAAGTAAGCAAAGTCCAAGATGGGAAAACACAGGGAATTAAGTGATGGAAGGGGGGAAGGCCTACCTGAAGAAACAAATCTTCAGCTTCTTCTTAAAAACTCCCAGCAAGGGTGGCAGGCGAATCTCAGGGGGCAAGATGTTCCAGAGGCAAAGGGCCACCGCTGAGAAGGCCCAGTTTCTAGTTCTCTCCTTCTGGGCCTCTCTCGGGGTCATGCCGCTCAGCCACCCAGCCTGGCTAGAATGAGTGACACGAGTAGAGCTAGGTGAGAGCAGGCGCTCTGCCAGGTATCGAGGTCCTAAACTGTTTAGGGCTTTATATGTAAGCATTAATACCTTGAAGTCAATGCGGAAACAAATGGGCAACCAGTGTAAGGCCGCCAGAGTGGGGGAAATGTGATGATATTTTTTCACTCCAGTTTTTAGTCTGGCGGCTGTGTTCTGGACCATTTGTAGTTTCCGCATCAATCTCAAGGGCAGACCCACATAGAGTGCATTACAGTAGTCTAATCTCGAGACTACGAGCGCATGGACCAGAGTGGGGAGCACCTCAACATCAAGATAGATGTGTAGTTACCAACAGGAAAAGAACAGCAATAACACTTCTTTTATGATTTAGGCACAGGGCCTGTCCATATTGTGAAATTTGGTGCAATTCGACCAGTGCTTAACAGGTCTTTATCATCACTGCAATTTATTTTAACTCTTGCTGCATGTCTGCAAAAGCAGAACAAAGAGCTATTTTGCATCCCAATGAATCATCCCCCCAAAATTGCATGCCCAGCATTGTGCTAGAAAGATATGGGCCAGCTCTTAAAGGGGAACAATGGATCGTTTTAAGTAGAAACACAAAGTCTTTTTTTCTGTGCCGAACAATGCTATCAGGGAACCATATACCACAACTATATGCCAATATAGTCATAGTCACTATTCATGCCTATATCTGAAAATGTGATCTAGGAATAACACTATCTCAAATGCACTGGAAACTATGATCTCATCAGTGTGGATAGTGTACCAACACAGATCACAATACAGTGGTGCCTCGCTAGACGATGTTAATCCGTTCCACGAGGATCGCTGTCTAGCGAAAACATCGTCTAGCGAAGCACGTTTTCCCATTGGAATGCATTGAAATCGCTTCAATGCGTTCCAAGGGAAAACGCAGTCGTCTTGCGAAATTTCCCATAGGGAAACCTCGTCTAGCGAGTGAGGGTCCCCATAGGAATGCACTGACAGCTGCACTGACAGCTTTTGACCACTAGTCGGCGCACTCCTATGGGGAAACCTCATCGTCTAGCGAAATTCCCCATAGGGAAACATCGTTTTGCGAAGCGCAGTAGCGCTCGCAAAAAGGCATCGTCTAGCGATTTCCTCGTCCTGCGAGGCAATCGTCTAGCGAGGCACCACTGTAATTCCACACTGTCATAATGTTTCTAATTACTAGATCCAATCCATCATTTGGGGTTCAGCCTTTTGATACAAGCTTCTCTGAACTTCTTCTGGGTAGTCCTTGGATATCTGATATGCAGGAGTGCACCAAGGCTGCTCTTGAACCTGTACCAGCTTGCTAGAACTCGTTGGAGTTCACCTTCCATTGGTGCTGCCCTCAAATGCCTAAGATCACAACCTCACCATTACAGAGCAGCAGAGTTGGACTTTGCTTGTGGAACAAAATGATAATACACACTTTCAGTACAAATTATTGCACTATGTTTTTCATTTTAGCATTACAAAATTTTAACACTTTTATTCACATTGTTCAGTGGATGGACAAAGTATAGACCTCTGGATATCCATACAAAGTATGGACCCCTGGATTCCTCATATGTAGCTATGCCCCCTGAAGCTGATGAGAATTAAAGTCCAAAAACTGCAGTCCCTGCAAAGGGGGGGCGGGCGGCAGATTGGCCATTCCTAATATAGACATATTGTTGAATCAAGACTGAGGGTGCAACCACATTGACAAATAATGTGAGAAATGCTCCGCAAATGGGATGGTCTGATTATTTTCTGTGGACTACATGATGTAAAAGACAATGTAAATCAGGTTGAAGTTTACCCTCCAAAACCTGTAGTTTTTTCCTGCGTTGCTGGGGCTTCTACTTTTTGGAACAGAATACCTTTGCATTGGTTCAGGCGATGTGATACTTGAACCAATGTAGAGGGGTTTGTAGCCATTGTACTTAAAAACATACCAGCCAGCTACAGAAGCAGCAGTGGAGAGGCAGTACATCATGGGAACTGGCTTCTCCTTTCCTTCCTTTCTTCTTTCATTTTAAAAGCTTGCTAACCTAGCTGGTCCCTTCATGGATTGCTGCCTTGTTGTGGCGAAGGGGATTGAGTAATTCAGAGAAGCTATGGGCTATGCCGTGCAGGGACACCCAAGACAGACAGGTCATAGTGGAGAGTTCTGACTAAACGCGATCCACCTGGAGCAGGAACTGGCAAACCACTCCAGTATCTTTGCCAAGAAAACTCCATGAACAGAAACAAAAGGCTAAAAGATATGATGCTGGAAGATGAGCCCCTCAGGTCGGAAGGCGTCCAACATGCTACTGAGGAAGACTGGAGGACAAGTAGCTCATTTGGTTTGGCCAAAGCCGAAAGGACGCTCAGCTGTGGACACACCTGGAAGTGAAAGGAAAGTCCGATGCTGCAAAAAAAAAAACTGCATAGGAACCTGGAATGTAAGGTCTATGAACCTTGGTAAGCTGGATGTGGTCAAACAGGAGATGGCAAGAATAAACATTGACATCCTGGGCGTCAGTGAACTGAAATGGACGGGAATGGGTGAATTCAATTCAGACGATTATCATATCTACTATTGTGGGCAAGACTCCCGTAGAAGAAATAGAGTAGCCCTCATAGTCAACAAAAGAGGGGGAAAAGCTGTACTGGGATACAATCTCAAAAATGATAGAATGATTTCAATACGACTCCAAGGCAGACCTTTCAACATCACAGTAATCCATGTTTATGCACCAACCACCAATGCTGAAGAGGCTGAAATTGACCAATTCTATGAAGACTTACAATAAAGGTATTGTAGAACTGACACCAAAGAAAGATGTTCTTCTCATTATAGGGGATTGGAATGCTAAAGTAGAGAGTCAAGAGATAAAAGGAACGACAGGTAAGTTTGGCCTTGGAGTTCAGAACGAAGCAGGGCAAAGGCTAATAGAGTTTTGTCAAGAGAACAAGCTGGTCATCACAAACACTCTTTTCCAACAACACAAGAGGCGACTCTACACATGGACATCACCAGATGGGCAATACCGAAATCAGATTGATTATATTCTCTGCAGCCAAAGATGGAGAAGCTCTATACAGTCAGCAAAAACAAGACCTGGAGCTGATTGTGGCTCTGATCATCAGCTTCTTATAGCAAAATTCAAGCTTAAACTGAAGAAAGTAGGAAAAACCACTGGGCTAGTCAGGTATAATCTAAACCAAATCCCTTATGAATACACAGTGGAAGTGAAGAACAGATTTAAGGAACTAGATTTGGTGGACAGAGTGCCTGAAGAACTATGGATGGAGGCTCATAACATTGTACAGGAAGCAGCAACAAAAACCATCCCAAAGAAAAGGAAATGCAAGAAAGCAAAGTGGCTATCCAACGAGGCCTTACAAATAGCAGAGAAGAGAAGGGAAACAAAATGCAAGGGAGCTAGGGAAAGTTACAGAAAATGGAATGCAGACTTCCAAAGAATAGCAAGGAGAGACAAGAGGGCCTTCTTAAATGAACAGTGCAAAGAAATAGAGGAAAATAATAGAAAGGGAAAAACCAGAGATCTGTTCAAGAAAACTGGAGATATTAAAAGAACATTTTGTGCAAAGATGGACATGATAAAGAACAAAAATGGGAGGGACCTCACAGAAGCAGAAGACATCAAGAAGAGGTGGCAAGAATACACAGAGGAATTATACCAGAAAGATCTGGATGTCCCGGACAACCCAGATAGTGTGGTTGCTGATCTTGAGCCAGACATCCTGGAGAGTGAAGTCAAGTGGGCCTTAGAAAGCGTGGCTAACAACAAGGCCAGTGGAGGTGATGGCATTCCAGTTGAACTATTTAAAATCTTAAAAGATGACGCTGTTAAGGTGCTACACTCAATATGCCAGCAAGTTTGGAAAACTCAGCAGTGGCCAGAGGATTGGAAAAGATCAGTCTACATCCCAATCCCAAAGAAGGTCAGTGCCAAAGAATGCTCCAACTACCGTACAATTGCACTCATTTCACACGCTAGCAAGGTTATGCTCAAAATCCTACAAGGTAGGCTTCAGCAGTATGTGGACTGAGAACTCCCAGAAGTACAAGCTGGATTTCGAAAGGGCAGAGGAACTAGAGACCAAATTGCTAACATGCACTGGATTATGGAGAAAGGCAGAGAGTTCCAGAAAAACATCTACTTCTGCTTCATTGACTACGCAAAAGCCTTTGACTGTGTGGACCACAACAAACTATGGCAAGTTCTTAAAGAAATGGGAGTGCCTGACCACCTTATCTATCTCCTGAGAAATGACCAAACTCCGGGAGGCAGTGGAAGACAGGAGGGCCTGGCGTGCTCTGGTCCATGGGGTCATGAAGAGTGGGACACGACTTAACGACTAAACAACAACAAACCTAGCTGGGGCACCTAGGCAACCAAAGGGGGGGGGTAGAGGTAAGTAAGTTTTAAGACAGTTCTCTTGTAACTCTGCCTGCTGCAAATCTGGACAGCCAGTGCAGAGCTACTTTAAGGATATAGAAATAAGGCTGAAGTGAAAATTCCTCCTATCTCCTGTCTCCCTGGCAATTCCTTGATTCGTGCCCCCCCCCCCCTTTATTGTCACATAGCTGGTCTAGCATCAGAACAGCAAGGCTTTAAAAGAAAAGGGAAGGGAAGGGAAGGGAAGGAGGAAAGAAGCAGACCCAGCTAACAGGTTTGGGATTCAGATGGTTAATAAGATACAAACAAGGCTGATTTCCTCCCCCTTCTATGCTTACCCCTGTGTTGTTGACTGAAGCAGGTTAACCTGGGAAAACTCAACTTCCTGGGTATCACTTCACAGCAGATCTTTTCACATTTTGTTGTGTAGTCACATCCTTAGCCATGCTGCGAGCAGACCCACTCAATTCAGTGATACTAGCTTAACTCACATATCCCTTTGATTTTATTAGGTCTACTCTAAAACATCACAGGATTTAACCTGGTTTTAATATATAAGTCTGAACAAGTCTTTACTGTCATACAGTGCTGAAGTGATGAAAAGTCAAAACCAAAACCAAATCTTTGTATTGAAATTGTGCAGCCAGCTCCTTGCAATGCTTTCCAATGATCTCAAGTTTCTCAGGCTGCAGCCAGAAGACGACTCATTCTACAGACAGTAACACCTGTTTGAACTCTAGGTACTCCCTCAGCTTTTCTGCCCAGGTGTTCCTTTTGTCACCCGCATGATAACAATCTGCAGGTGCATAGAACTGTTGGCAGGCACAGCATACATTTCCACGTGATGCAGTAAGGAAGGAAAAGCTTAATCTACAAGAATGTAAAACACAGCAAGATATCAGCTGCTCATTTGAATCCCCCCATTTCCTGAAACATAGCTTATCCTGTCCTTTTGCCAATGCAGCTGGGAATACAAGTTCTGTCTTCCCCAGATGGCTGTTTCCTTGCCTTTGTAAAGACCTGAACCAATGAATTTTTTAAAAATGCTGTTTCATATAGGTGGGCATGCTAGGATCAAGACCAGAGTCTGGAGAACAACTCTCAGAACAGCTAAAGAGCATGGCCATTACTCTTGGGGTAGGATTTTGAAGTTATGGTCCAAAAAAGTACCTTTTCAAAACTCTGAGCAGGATTTACATTTCTTAGAAAGACATCTTGACTTGGATAAGGGGAAGGACAATTTTTACTGCCTCTCAAAGAACTAGGCATCTGTTTTTATTTTGCCTTTGTGGTCTTGGAAACTATTATATACAGATTCTTCCATTAAGAGAATTGCACAGAATCATTACACAAATGTGCAACCTGCTATGAAGAAGAGTCTTGAATATTTACCAAATGTTCAGAGTTGATATCTTTGAAAAATAAGAAATACACAATTCTAAGACTCACAGTTACAACAGTATACTATTTTAATGGTCATCACTCCATTCTGCAGAATCTTGGGCTTTGTACTTTGGTGGGGTACTCTGAATTCTCTGCTAGAGAGTTTTCATGCAGTCTGCTGAAATAAAGGATGCGCTAAGTGAAGATTTTTGTATTTCTTTTGGTTTGGATTCTTTTTTAGTGTGTTTCATTTTCATGTTTCTCATTTTACACAAAAAGGACTGCCTCTTTTGAGTCTCTCGTTTCATGTTTCCCCATTCGTGTTTTCTGGCACTTGCCCCAAAAGAACTAAAGAACCCATACAAACTACTTCACAAAAGCAGAGGCAAAGCAACACAGAATCAGTATACTCCAAAAACAGGCAACAGTACATGAGAAAAATGACAAGAGAAAACATGTCCCAACCTGTACCAACCACCCATGACCACCGACCACAAAGCCCAGTGGCACACTGTAACAGTCACAAAGTCTGCTCCCCTTCCCACACCCTCCCACAGAAGCAGACAAGACAGTCCCCTAAAATCCACCATAATGTGCACCTGTATCGGAATAAGTACACCATAAATTTACCAAACAATAATTCTAAAAAAATTAGTCAAACTGGGGAACCATCTCTGCTCTCCTAAGAAACAAGATAAGCAAGCAAGCAAAGGCAAAACTTTCAATCAAAGCTCCCCCAAATTAGGGGGGCAGATTTTCTATCTCCCCCAATGCTTTCTCTTCTTTTCTTTGAGTGCAGCAGGCAGCAGCAGGCAAGCCAGGCAGCAAGAGAAATAATACAAGAAAGTAAAGATTAAAGAGGACAACAATGTTCCTAAAGAAATTGGAGAGGGGGGATCAAAAATAATCCCAAGGAGGCATATACTGTAGGCATAGGCAGGCTGCTTGGCAGTAGCAGCAAAAATTAATCTAAAGAAGTGGAAAAAACTCCCCATCCCTGCACAGCCACAAGGAAGAACTGAAGTGAAAAAAAGAGTGCATCCCAAAGAGTTCTGAATAGTCCAGAGTCCAGACCCTTTTATTGATTTAAAATTCCTGCTCCTCCCCATGGAGGTTCCAATAGGATGCACACAGCAATCAGTGTGATGCCATTGAATGAAAAATATCCTAGGTAATTTGACAGAAAAGGGGTGAAAGGAAAGTTAAACAAAAGTGGAAATATGAAAAAACATGAAACTTCCATGTATCCCTCTTTCATTAATAGGAATCATTCATGTTTAAGGGGCTCTCTCTTGCTAATTGATGAAAGAGCACAAAAATAAAAAAGAGTGTCTGTTTTGTGTTGGTCCCATTTGTATAAACTCCAAAGACTCATGCGTAACTGAAATACAACATGGAATACTAAATACCTCACTAAAATACAGGTCCCAGGATTCCCTAGGATGGACTCATGGCAGTTAGAGTGCATCAGACTTAGTAGACATACTCTGAATGGCAGAGAGGGTTTGAAGGAGAGAGAAAAATGATTCATGTTGCGGTCTGTACTAACTTGTGTATACAAGCTTAAATGAAATGAAAAATGAAATGCTTCTGAAAATGAAAAAGAAAAAAGCCCACCAAGGTTTATATAGCACTGAAGCTGTAAACATGTGGCTTTCCAGATGTTGTTGGATTGCAACTCCCATCAATCCTAGCTAGCATGGTAAATGGTGAGAACAGTGACAATGGGAACTGGAGTTCAACAATTTCTGGGGGGCCTCACATTTACCATCTCTGCTCTGGATAGTGGATGAAAAGTAGGACTCTTGCTGAAAAATCTGCTTCAAGGTGATTTCCTTGAAAGCATGCTACAATGTACTTGGTTATAATAAATCATAATGTAATCAATCATAAATGGTATACAGGTACCATTAAGATATGTACAAGTTACCCCCCAAGGACTTTTATATGACCTTAACAAGTAAGATTATCACCATGCTGGACCAATTACATTTCATGTGCCCTTTCTCTCCACATGTGAAGAAATACATAAATTTATTCCCATGCATCTGAAGAAGTGGGCTAAAGTACACGAAAACTGATGCAAAAATAAAGATTGTTAGTCTTTCAGGCGGCACGAGATTCACTTTCATTTTTGCTGCAAGGGAATACAGACCAACATGACTCCCAATCAGGGAAAATGAAAGAAAAGACAAAGTAATTTAAAGATAAAAGGAATGTGCACATAGGTGTTCTTTGTAATGGTGATCAAACTGTAGTTGGGTGGTATAGTAGAGATTACTAAACCGGACTGATTATCCAACTCTGTATCAAAGTGGCCTGAAGACTATTTCTCAGGAGACGATGCAGCTGGTACTCCAGGTGAACCTAGAAAATGGTGCTGTAGACATGGCCACAGATGCCACCTGAGAAGCTAACTGGAGCCTGACTCCTACAGCTCCTCTTGGAAGGTGTGACTCATTATAAAGCAGACCAGCCACCCAGCCTTAGATCAACTGAGCTGCTCTCTTGTCAACGTCTCTGCCTTTTCCACGTTCAGGTTCAATTTATTAGCTTTTATCAAGATTGTCCCTGACTCCACACACCTTCTAAGAATGGGAAGGTTCTGTAGATTTTAATAAATGTTCATTCCAGGAACTTTAGAAATGCATCTGTTGGGACATGGACAATTACCTTAAAACTGATCTACATCCAGGTAGATGTTTTATAGACTGCCAGGGCCACACTGCTGGTTTAGATTTGAGGAATTACTGTAAGAGAACAAGGCAGGTTCTATTTTTGACGTTTCAGCTAGGAAACCACTTGTATGTTATGACCCAGCTTGATTTACTGTATGAAAATAAGAGTGCTGTAATTTGTAAAAGACATTTATTACATGTGTGCGTGTGTGTGTGTGTGTGTGTGTGTGTCTGTTTTAAAAAAGCTCAGCGTCTCTGTCCATCCCCATCTGGTTTTATTTTAATCTCACTCTAGTCACATATGAAATTTTGCTTAGCTGTCTTCATTTTCCTAGTCAATCTTGATTAATGACCTTCAAAGTAAAAATAATTGGCCTGCATCAGGCTTGTTTTATAACTCTTGTTCGCAAAGAATGTGAAAGCCTGGAAAATGAGCCTAAACAGAAGGAATGCATTACGTTAGCCTTTGAGAAAGAGCAGTCCTCCAGTTGTGTTTCAGTGTATATTTTTATAACAGGCGCCTCCTTGACCATCCATGATACTGCTGATATGCAGTGCCAAAACCTGACGTCTGTTTCATCAGACTGACCAGGTCACCGCTTCATTCTCATGCAACCCTGTCTCTGAAGGCCACATCAAGCTGAGGGGGGAAAAAACATCATGGTGTTTAAGTCTGCGGTCTGCAATGTACTTTAAATAGACAGCAATCCCACCTAATTCAGTCGGATTTTACTTTTGGGTGTGCATGCATATGATTGCAATTTGATGTCCGCAACTGAATAAATTAAAGCATGCTGCTGCTAATGCCTGTTTGGTTGGATCAAGTCTTTATTATGCCTAGAAAAACAAAAGTAGCACAAGAAGGAAAAATTCCAGGCTGAGTAATAACTTTACTGAATCTCTGAAAAATTACAAAGAATGCAAGCTTTTGAGTTCTCCAGAACTCTTTTTTAGCCTTAGATGGTATAAAATCTGGGGTATGGGTGGAGGAACTAAAAGCAGTTCAAAACATCTGGCCAGATGTAATGGCCATGGTTCTTGCAGGTACACTGATGGAGGTTGCAGATTCAGTGGAAAGCAAAGATATGAGCATTGTCTTACACGCTAGTCCATGGAAATCAATGAAACTTAAGGTAATCAGAACTCCACATTTTCCTTCTCTTGATTACTGTTGGAATCTCTTCCTCCTCCTCCTCCGAAATTCTTTTCTCTCATCTCGTCTACAGAATACACCTTATAACATAGATTTTGAGTTCTATGGGCAGAGTTCTACTGACAGAATAGGATGCTGCTCTTACATCTCTGCTATGCCTTCCTCCAGTAGCTCTCCTCTCTCAGCATGACAAGACTCTAGCTGGACCATCTGGATGTCACTTAATAGACTTTGAAGAAAAGTAGGAAGATCAAAGAATAATCAAGTAAAATGGGGCTACTTGAATACAGGACAAAATTTTTGTGACTGTGAAGAAATTCAATCAATGCAGCACTTATGTGCATGCAATTTATGCCCTACCACATGTACAAAAGAAGATCTAGCAAATGGCTGAGATAACACTATTGAAGTAGCCTGCTTCTGGTCAAAAATAGTCTAATTATCTTAACATTTTAATTTGTTTTTAATTTTACCTATGTTTCATATATGTACATAAATTTTAATTGTGCAACACTCTGATATGAAGAAAGAAAGAAAGAAAGAAAGAAAGAAAGAAAGAAAGAAAGAAAGAAAGAAAGAAAGAAAGAAAGAAAGAAAGATCTAGAATAATAGTACCAAAGTAGCATGTATGTGTTTGTGGATGGGGACCTGAGAATCAAAGGATATTACCTCCCCTTGCTTTCATTCACAGATCCAAACTCCTCCTTCAAATGGACCTTATCCTTCCACTAACAGAAGCACTCCTTCCATTGGTTGGAGATGTGAAGAACACTTACTAAATTCTCTATGGTCAACTACTTAGGATGTCTCACCTAGAAGTGACACACCTCAATGAGAGTAAACAAGGGACAGTATCACCCGCCCTCCATCAAGATCTCTGTAATCTGCATAAAGTAAAGGTAAAGGTTCCCCTTGACAATTTGTCCAGTCGTGTCCGACTCTAGGGGGCGGTGCTCATCCCCGTTTCCAACCCATAGAGCTAGCGTTTTGTCCGAAGACAATCTTCCGTGGTCACGTGGCCAGCGCGACTAGACACGGAACGCCATTACCTTCCCACCGTGGTGGTACCTATTTATCTACTTGCATTTGCATGCTTTCGAACTGCTAGGTTGGCGGGAGCTGGGACTAGCGACGGGAGCTCACTCCGTCACGTGGATTCGATCTTACGACTGCAGGTCTTCTGACCTTGCAGCACAGAGGCTTCTGCGGTTTCTCAGTACAAAACTAGCTTCCTGTCCATTGGAGAAACAAAGCACAAAATGGCTGGCTGATCACCATCTTTCATCACCATTATTTTGCAGAGTTTTCATTATTTGCATTAAAATATTATTAGGATTGTTTACACAACTGTGCTAGGTTTGCAGGGAAAAGATTCATTTTCATTTTTTTTATCAAGGGTCCCACAAAATGTCCTGCAGGACAAGAAGAATTTTGTGGCTATCCCTTGTTATATATGAGGATGAAACAAGCAAGGAGGTACATCCCTCAAAAGAGCATATTTGGATCCAGCCATTTACGTTTGGCATGAGAAGCCTTAAAACCAAATTGGCTGTCTCCCATCTGCATATGGTTATCCCTCAGGAGTAGAGATTTGAGAGGGTCTCTTGCAGTGAGACCCTCTCAAATCTTTTTTGGAGTGGTGATGGACGTTTCCTAATTTGTGCTCTGGAATCCCCACACTGACAGATGGCAGTGTAGTCCACATCTGAGGAAATGGTGGACATTTGAAGAGTGTATAGAAAATGTGCACACTTCACAGAGGCACAAAACACTGCTTAGGCATGCTTTAGTGCACGTGAAGAATGTGCTCAAACAATGGGTACAGTTTAAAATATGTATCCAAACATGCATGCCATAGGAAAAAAGGGCAAAACCCCCAAACAAACCCAAATAAATATAGGAGAGCATATCCTATTCTGAAAAGAGAAGAAAAAAGACAAATGAAGAGAAGAAGTTGGACAAATAATGAGAACTCTGCAAAATGGTGGTAATGTGGGATGGCGATCAGCCAGCCATTCTGTGCTTTGCTTTCCAAAGATAGGGACGGAATGCAGACTTTAGATGTTGGCATGTCTTTTAGAACAGAGTTGGACAGGAGTCAGCTAGCAGGCTGGGGCACCAAGTATCACCGCCCCTCCCAAATTTGGTAGATCAGAAAGACCCCTTGTGTCATATAGAGGGTATGGGAGAGACTTTTGCCATGCCCTGCATGGCAGGGATTACCCAGCATCCCTAGGGCCTCTTGTGCATGTTTTTTAAAGATTTTTGTCGCCACTAGAGGGCGCAGAGAGGCTTTTTTCAATTAAAAAAAGATAAAAAGAAATTTGAGGGAGAGCAGGTCCAGCCCTCCATGTTCCAGGGGTGGTTTTGCGCAGTCCACAGGCTTTGGGAGTTGTTCCCCTCTTTATTTGAGACATATGCACCTTGAGTCATTTCCACCTACTCCATCTCAGTAGCCGGGATTGCTACTGTGAAATCCTAGCTCTCTATGAAAAGCTGTTCCATTCAACCCATTTTCACCCCCTCAGTCACAGTCCTTTTGCTGCTGCTGCTGCTGTCATTGTTGTCACCATTGCCATCACCATTATTTATTACATATGTACTCCACCTTTCCACTGTAAAACAGCACTTCCCCAAAATCATCTTTTGAGTGGAAGGAATGGAAGCATTGCCTGTACCAGTGGAATTGTCCTTTGCTGTGTCGCAACCAAAACTCTTGCAGCACCCTGAAGATTAACAGATTTTAAACTTCTTGGTCTTCAAGGTGCTATATGACTCAGTTTAAAAAAATAATAATAACTTAACACAGTTCCCCCTCTGGAAATGTCTGCTTTTATATGTTGCCCATGTGTTTGCAGTCTTGGCAGTACGTATAAGTAGCTGTAGCAGAAAGCTACTTAAAAAAAATGTTTCCCACAATATATACATGTATGTGTGGCTATATATATCCCCCCTTCTGGACACATATATTTTATTTATGAATGAATAAATAAATCCATAAATAAAATTATCAGCCATTTTAAACACAATACAAAGCTAAAGAAGTGTTGATAGGATTTGCAGATGCTAAAACCCTTTCCTTTCTATTCCCCCCTCCTTTTTTCTTTAAACTTAAGGCATAACAGCAAAATAATTAATGGAGTAGAATGTTATGCCTGTGCACTTCCTTTTTTTCCTCCGAGCAGGGTAATTACTGTATTTCACGTAGCCATTTAATTATGTAGTCGTTCTGATTAAAATTCAATGGCATTTCTCAAAGAAAAAGTGCTCTCATATCCATAAGGCTTCTCTCACAAATTGGCATATTATATTTTTGAAGAAAGAGTGCGTGGGGGAGGACAGAGTAAATTTCAGTTCACCTAGCTGCCTGAAATGCCAGTGATCTGTAAGGAATCTTTCAACAGACCTCCCACAATCTTGACGGGATGTTTTCTATCAGAGTGATCCACAAATATTATCATTCAATGACAATACAGTTTCATCAAGGTACATCTCAATCCGCAGGACGCAAGCCCCACACAACAGACGGAAAATTTGGCGTCGGGAAGTGCCTACTGCGTGTGTTACTTACTGGTTATTGCGGTGGTCATACCGAGTCCCGTATGGCGGTGTATTAACGAAAGGCATGCGAGCCACCTTCTGTTGAAACATCTGCGACAGGGAAATTTCAGGCATTATTCCAGATTTTTTTTTTTCAAATGCTCTGGACCAAATTTTCTTCAGGACTATAAAATTTGGCAGGCAGCCTTGTGGCGCATGATTTTTTAATACACTGGGACGTGCCTTTGTCAAAAGAGTAAGAGAAAGGGCTCATTTGAGACTTCTTTCCATCGTAAAAAGTTCACAAAACATACGACATCTCAGAAAATAGCATCTCTTAACTTTCTCCCTCCCTCCTGCTTCCTCTTCCTTCTGCCCTTCTCCATGTGTAATATTTTCTCCTTTTTGAGAAAGAGATGCAGGGTTTTGTTTTTGTTTTTTTGAATTGAACAATTCCCACTGTGTGCCTGTGTGGTTTTTTGTTGTTGTCGTTGTTTTGGTGACACACTTTTTCAAATAGCTTTTTTCAAATAGCTTTCTCAAAGAGACAATGCAAGAGTTTCAAAAAGTGTTAGACTATAATTCCCACAGTTGACTTACACTATATATGGCTAAAGATACTCATGACAGAGTTTTACTTGTAATATGAACAAATAGAAAAGAAACAAATCAAGATGCACAGACTTGATTTCGCATAGTCTATCATACTTATATGTAATAAATGTCATATTGCTCTGGATTCCTTGCAATCTTACAATTAATTCTAATTAGATGCCATATTAAAGAAGAACACTTGTGCCTGGTAATGACTATATACATTATCATTATGCAAATAGGCAAGTTTCCATTATAAGAAAGTTGATGTTCTTTGCCAAGTCTTATTAGAAACTTTGATATGCAATTCACAGGTCAAAAACATTTGCAATTCACAGGTTAAAGGCAATATCTCGCTCTCTTTATTCCGTAAAAGCTGGCCAGATAGCTCAGTGAGTTAGGTATCTGGCAGTGGAGCCCAAAGTTGAGAGTTTGCTTCTCACTGTGTGAACCATGAGAAGAGGCAGCCTATATACAAGCTGCACAATGCCAGGGTGCCGACAGAAGAAAAGAATGGTTAACCACTTCTGAGTGCTTTATACCTAGAAAACCCTGGAAGGGCTTGCCATAACCGTGAATTGAGCTGGCTGCAAGTAATCATTATTTTATTCCATATAAAAAAAATTGGCTGGATGGGCAGTTCAATCCTGTTATGTTGTAAGTTGCTTCTGACTTACAGTGACCCTAATAGGGTTTTTGAGATATGTGAGATGTTCTGAGTGGTTTACCATTACCACCCTCCAATGGGTTTCCTTGGCTGACTGGGGATTTGAACCCCTGATTCTTAGTCCAACACACCATCCACTACACAGCACTGGCCAGAAGAGTGTCCATCAGCACGTATTGTGATAGAGGAGAGGGGCTGTGGAGAATTGAGGAGAGACAGCAAAGAGACTGCCCTGGGTGTCCTCAGGATTGGCCACTCAGAGGAATCACTTCATATAATGACTGGACTGGCTCTGAGCGTTTACATTATTTTATTTTGATTTGTTTATTTATTTACTTGATCCATATACTGCCCAACTTAACGAAAATCCACTGCTCTGGGTGGAGAACACAAAGGAAATTAAACCCACAACAACAACATCATCTCCCAACAACAATATAAAATAACAAAATAATATAAAGAGCGACAAACACAACAAAATCATATGGTGACATCAAATTAGGCACCAAAATAAAGATCGCAAATTGCTATCTCAGAGGAAGTATAAAGGCCTCTTAATAAAGTTTTACCTTGACAAGTTTTCTGAAAGTACCCTTATTATGGTAAGCAACGTATTCCATTCCGACAGAAAGGCAAAACCCACAGTCAGGTGATTTCAGATTCCATTGATTAAAATGAGAGTGTAGAACATGCTCAGCTGTCTACTGAAATAAATAGAAATGAGTGCAAAACCTTGGCTAGATCATTTCCAGAATAAGCAATATTTGTATAAATTTGAATGAATACACACAGACAGAAATGTAAAAGCAAACTGATATTATCTGACATGGCACAGGGATCCAAAGAAACTAAGCATAACTCAGAGATTAATATCCATTCTTGTGTTCAAGTTCTAGAGAACATTTGTAACACTTTTATACAGACATTTTGCCAATCTGAAATGATAACATCTAAAATTCAAAAGAGACAAATGGTTGAATCCTAATATACAGTAAAATGCCTTCCATAAACTTGCACAAACTCAGAATGACTGCATGCTTCCCAACAGAGTTCTGTTTGAAAATCTTACACTATTTATATAAAAGTTCATTGCTTATGAATACACAAATACATTGGCAAGATAAAGTGGAATCCATAGCCATACGGTAATCCATTCTTCTTCTGTACCAAACTGATATTTGATTCAAAACATGAACAGATGAAAAGATGAACAAGCCATTATTCCTTGGAATTTTTTTCCGAAAAGCAAAAGCTTCAAAACTTCCTCAAAAGGAAAAAGAGGAAAGTATAAAAGTGGACCTACAAAGTCAAAGTATCATATAAACGTTGGCTTGTGCCACTAATATTTTGTTTCAAATGTACAGTATGTTGATCTGGGTGCTAAATACTAATGCAACATGGATTTTTAAATGGGTGGTTGTAATCCCCATATCACACTGAGCATAAATTTGTGTAGCTAAAATCCTCATGTACGTATTTGTTCCCATTCTGCACAACACCTGACTCCTTCCCACTCCTCTGTTGCTGTCTCCCACGTGCTGAATTGTAAACTGCCAGCCCTTTGTGGGGAGAAGATGTGCCTCTTCCCTGTGCTAAAGCACAGGACACACTGATAGCACTAAACAGACTGTTCCCTCCCATATGAGTTTGCCTGGAGTTTGAAAGCAACATTGGAGACCCTGTTGGATATTCTTCCACTCCAAGGAGATATGTTGGTGAGTATATGGCACAGGGCTTTTCCTGCAGTGAAACATCCTCTCAAGGGAACTGAGGCGGGCTCTATCCCTGGTGAACTTTCATCAGGCAGCTGATACTGTACTGAAAGAAAAGTTAAACAAGAGAAGGAAGCACAAAAGAACACGAAAAGTTTCATTTGCCCTTCTTTCTAATACAAATATTCGTGTTTTAGAGAAATTCAAAAGATCATGAAAAGTTTTGATTGCCCTTCTTTCTAATACAAATAATTCACATTTTAGAGGCTCTGTTTCAGGAATGAACAAAAGAACATGAAGATGAAAAAAATAGTCTCTTTCATGTTTTATTCTTTTTGTTGTAACACCAAATTCCAGTCCCTGCTGGCTTTACCCAACCACTGGCTATGCTAACCTGGTGGGTGAAGTCTTGAAAGAAAGCTCTGAAAATGAGTATTTCCTTTTCCATATGCATATTTAATTTTATTATTTATTTATTAAACCTTGGAAGAGTTACAATTGTTGTTGGTGTATCAAAGTCCATGCTCACCCACTTATCACAGCAAGTAGTATTAGATAGATAAATGCAGGTTGTACACTGACTCATCAGCCCATAAGAGTGGGCAACTGTGTCAGTTTCTGGGCTCTTCAATTTCCCATTCCATTCATCCACAACATAAACTTTAGTTCAACTTATTTCTACATCAGTCTGCAGTTTTCAAGAAATTCTGCATGAAAATCTGTACTACACTTCATTGCTGTACCAAATTTAGAATAACAGCCATTTTTGCAAGCCATTTCTTCCTCTCATATAATGAGTTTGTACCAAATAGGTGCATTTTTGTGTGCAAATTCCTCAATTATGCCATTTTGTCTCCCTATTGCATTGTAAAACACAAGGACGTCTGGCTGTTCACATAGAACTATGTTTCCATTCATGTGTTCGTTTGAAAAATATGACTTAGCAAGTCTGCATTAAAATGTGAACTATACAAGCCTGCCTCCCACCGCCCCTCGACAGCACATCATGCTACACTCTCTTTGATGGCTTATAGAGGCTTCACTTTGTGTTTTATCCACACACATTGGGTTAGACTGTGTACTTCACAGCTCAGCCCTCAGCTTTTCCCTTTTACTCTGAATTCTTTCCCAAGAACAAATTTTCTGCAACCTAGATTAGGACAGCTGGCAGGAAACTGTGTAGAATTCTGTACCTAGTTTGCAGCTCCTGAGCAGAGTCTGAATCCCACAGTCAAAATTCAACAGACAATGCAAGGGCCACAAAGTGGTGAAAAGAGCGACTGATAACGTTGCATGCACGACGTGGGGAAGAAACCGCAAGGCTGTTACTGCTTGCTGAACATTAGGCATTCTGCATAGCCCTCGGAACAGGAGATGTTTCTGCTGTAAGGAGAAAAGGTAACTTCTGATGAATTGCAATGTTTGCTAATAGATCCAAACTGCACAATGTGCTTGTGCCTCACATTCCTCCTTCTTTTGCTAGGCCATATGCCCATATTAGCACCTGGCGACTCTGTAGTGTAAGCACAGTCAAAGGCTAGCGGTGGGCTTTTGTTTTGCCAGGATGTGCTGCCACAAAGTTGACTTTGCTTCCCACACAGCCTCCAATTTTGTGTGTGTGTGTGTGATTATTGCCCATCTGCTGCCCTGTGCCGCATGTATAGGAAGACAGCATATGGGCCAGACAGCAAGCACACAGAAGGCAGAGAGGTAGGGAAGAAGGTCTGAACATTCTTCTCGCTACCACATGCCTGGCTGTTATTGAGCAATTTTAATTATAACTCAGAAATATTCCCCTTTCCAAAACAACAAAGATATAGTAATCAAGGTGGGGGGGGGGGAGAGAAGACACCACAGATGAGTATTACCTTTGTCCAGCATTCTTTCAAACAACAAACAAATGTCCTATTTGAACAGAATTTGGGAGAATTATTCTGGACTATAAATCCCAGAATGCTCCAGCCAATTGTGTAAGTGGCCATGCTGGCCAGGCATCCTGAAGGCTGTCATGCAAACAAACAAACTAGCTCTTTGAAGCTCTCTTAAAAGCCATAATAAAACCATCCCAAGCCTGATGAATTCAACATGCAAAAGCATTCTTTGGCCAGTCTTGCTGTTTAAGAGGAATAATCAATGGACTTTGCCCTCACTATTGTATTTCCTAAAGTATCTCTATCTCTCCCCTCCACCCCCATGAATGAAATAGCAGTTGGGTACCCTAGCAAGGGTCCATTGTGTTGTCAATTTGCTTGCATGTGATGCAACCAGCCACCTTGCTGAAGTTAAGTTGGTCTATTTTTGACAATAACTGGATGGGAGACTGGCTGAAAAGCCCAGTGCCTGCCCCTTTCAGTTCTGTGACGGAAGATAAATAGGAGACAAATATAGCAAATAAATGAATGGTTAAGTTAGAAGATCCATCTTGTGTCTCCTTAAAGGTATATGAAGTCCAGCATCTTGATGACAGCAGTAGATGAATCTTTACCTTTGGAAAAACCATAAAGTAGAGCTTGAAAAAGTTGCCTTTTTGGACTACAACTCCCATAATCCCATAACCACCAGATAGTCAATGTTAGATTACCCTGCCTCCTCCATGAATGTGTCTCACCCCCTTTTCAAGATATCTAAGCCAGTGGCAATCATAACATCTTGTGAGAATTAAGTGCATCTATTAATTATGCACTGTGAAGAAGTGCTTCTTTTTCTCTGTCAATCAATTTCATTGGGAGACAGATATTGTGAAGAAGGGAGAAGACATTCTACCTTCCAACTCTGTCCATGTTCTGTGCCCAATTCCACAAATTATTGGAATACCACTGGTTGTTGTCCGGTGTCATCAAACAATTCTGGCAACCCTGTGAATTAGTTACCTCCAAAATGTCCTATCATTATGAGCCCTCCTTTATTCAGTCAGTCCATCTCCTATTTGGTCTTCCTCTTTTCTTGCTGCGTTCAACTTTTCCCAGTGTGACCGGAAAATAATGGAGTGGGAAGTAAAGTTACCTTTCTCCCTGGGTGTCCTCGTATTTAAAGGTGTTACTCCTTCTTGACTGCAGAATAATATCATATTTTTGGATTTTATCTCTGTTCACATCTAATGGGTGCGAAATCTAAACAGTAAAAGAAATCTGACAGGGAAAATGACTGATTCATTTGAAATACATATAGTTCTGGAAGAGAGCTTTATGGACTGCCAGAAAGATGAACAAGTGGGTCCTAGATCAAATCAAACCTGAACTATGTCTAGAGGCAAAAATGTTGAAACTGAGGCTGTCCTACTTTGGGCACATCATGAGAAGGCAAGATTCTCAGGAAAAGACAATAACGCTGGGAAAGGTGGAAGCCAGCAGGAAAAGAGGAAGACCAAATACGAGATGGACTGGCTTCCTAAAGGAAGCCACATGCTTCTTTACAAGAGCTGAGCAGGGCAACTGAAGACAGGACGTTTGGGAAATCTCTCATTCCTAGGATTGCCATACATCAGAGGCGACTTGATGGCACGGAATATGAAGAACACATCTAATAGCTTTCACTTATTTGTTGGCTGATCAAGTTTTAGGTTTTAGAAATGAGATAAGGGCATTCTTCACACACACACACACACACACACACACACACACAAACCAAGGAACATTCTACAATTGTGCAGTACAAATCATTCAAGCTTAATTTTAAAATCTCCTCCCATTTTCTCCTAATGTTATTGTCCATGTGTATCCAGCATTTAAGAAACTCTCCCTAATCTGTCTCTTACATTGTTGAAGAGCTTCCTTTTCATGAAAGTTTGGCTTTGGACTCTCCTGTGGTTGACTAAGGATAGTTCATTGGCTCTGTTTTCAAATTCCCCGACACCCTTTGGAAAGTATGTTTCAATTATCTGACTGGTTTCCACATTGGTGTTACGTGCTGGTCTCCCTGCACTCCCTCTCAGTGGAACTGGAGTTGAGTTCATCTTTTTTCAACCCTGACTTTAGCCACAATCAAGTAAGGTAAAGGTAAAGGTTCCCCTTGACATTTAGTCCAGTCGTGTCCGACTCTAGGGCGCGGTGCTCATCCCCATCTCCAAGCCGTAGAGCCAGCGTTTGTCCGTAGACAGTTTCCATGGTCACGTGGCCAGCGTGACTAGACACGGAACGCCATTACCTTCCCAATCAAGTAGTACCCAATAATGTGTGCACTACATAGCTTCAGTCCAAAGCCTGGATATTTAATTTTAAAATAAATAATTTATAGTTCCAAGGCTCCCAAAATAGTTAGCTTCTGACTAGTTTTAATTTTAAAAAATAACAAATTCCTTTCTCGTTACTGAAAAGTAACTAAAATGGTTACTTTGAGTAATTTTTTAAAAAATGCTAGAATGCTATAAGCCACTGTCCTGTGGTGCTGACACCAGACACATATTGTACTATAAAAGTAACTAAAAGCAGTGATAGCATTGCAAAAGGAATGACAACATCTTTCATAGAACTGAAATAATTTCATTTAGTTATGCCTTAGTTATAGTACAAAAAGATTTAATTACAAGTTCCTTGTGTCCTTAGTTCTGTCTGCCCAATCAGCATGCTTCATAGGGGTGCAAGATAGGGCCTTTTCAGTAGCTGCACCCAGGCTCTGAAACTCCCTCCCAAGGGTGGCAAGTTCCTGCTGTCCTTCAGTCATCAGGCAAAACCCATTTTTATTCTGGCTAGGCTTTAGACACTTGACTGGCTGTGAAGGAAAGAGCTTTTAAGTGATATGTGCTATACGTTTTTTAAAATTGTCTGTTTTAAATTCACCAGTGTTTTCATTTTATAGTTCATTATAATAGCTGAAATCATGTTGTGTAATACAGTGATGCCTCGCAAGACGAATGCCTCGCGCAACGAAAAACTCGCAAGACGAAAGTGTTTTGCGATTTTTTTTGTGACTCGCAAGACAAATTTTTCTATGGCTGTGCTTCGCAAGACGAATTTTTTTTGCATTTTTTAAAACTTAAATTTCAATGCATTCCTATGGGAAACCGCGCTTCGCAAGACGAAATTTTTGCAATACAAAACGACTTGCGGAACGAATTATTTTCGTCTTGCGAGGCATCACTGTACCGGCATTAGGAAAATGGGCCACTCACAGAGGCCACTCAAGTTAGATTCCTTGTAGGGTGGTTACTGCTCCATCAACAGAAAGTGGAACAGAGATCTCCAAAAGGAAGACATGGAGAACAAGGAAAACTAGAAAAAAAGGCATTCTTCACAAAAAATGAGGACACTTTGCATTAAATTTTCTTATGCTAATTTGAACAAATATATGCAAGTATCATAACAATTAGACCTCACTACTGTAATTTATTATTGCTTACCATATTGCATAAGACATAGGATTTAATAATACTCTAATTTGTCCTGTGCTTTGTATTTTGTATTTTCTGCAGCTTACTGGAAACAAATATGTATAGAAAGAAAATAAACATAGGTCACTGCAGTTTTGTGGAAATACCTAGCTAGGCAACAATCAGTTATTTCAGAGGAGTGATCAAAACAGTGCTTTCAGAATGTCCAATCCTGGGACTGACCTCACACCTGAAGTTCATACAGAATCAACGTGCTGAAGTTTATACAGAATCAACGTGTTATGCCATGTTCTTTACTCCATGGAACAATAGTTATCTCAATGTGTGTGTAGTTTGCTTCTGTTCTTATAAAATGTTCCACTCCCAAAACCATTTTACTTAAAAAATGAGAGAAGTCTCATTAAATACATTTACCAATCAAAGCCTCTACTGTACTTTCTCTGCTTTGGCCAGGGAAACTTACATGCCCCCTACTTTTGTCCTCACAATAATCTGATGAGACAGGTCATGTTGAAAGAGTGTGACTGCCTCTTCCGCTGAGCTTTAAGGCGAAGTATGAAGTTAACCAAGGTCTCCCATGTCTGACTAGTCCAACATTCTAACCACTACACCATGCTGCTGTAGTTAACTTCAAGCTCTGTTCCACTCTCAAGAGTCTGCAAATCTGTGGAGAAGAGGGAAGCCTATATGCTTGCAGCTGTTCAAACAGAGGTCTCCTCCTGGTTCAGAACCCTTGGTAGCAAAGTATTCAGAACCACGTGGAAGTCTCCTTGTGTAAAGCTTCATGTTCAAAGGCCTTCCCATTGCAGACACCAGTGCTCTACACATGACACCCCTGGGAAAGGACCTACGCAACTCAGTGGGGAGCGGTGTGGGTAGGAAATGGGGGAACAGATGTGGGGAACCAAATCAAGGGAATTCAAAAGCTCAGTTTCTTTCTCTGCAAAGTCAACATGAGACAGGAAAATTTCTCTATGCTTACCTCTTGCTTCTAAATCCCTCCTCACAGTGGATTGTTCTTTGTTAATATTTTAAATCTACATTTAAAAATATTTAATTTGCTGAAGAGATGGGTTACCTTGGTACTTTAAGAAAAGAATACTATTGAGGGTTGTATGTGTCTAACAGAATGGAATATATATGGAGCTCTGGAGATGATTATTCTCCTCCAGAATCTTTTTCCAGATGTTACTGGCTTGGCATGCTGCCTTGCTTAAGTGTCAAGCCTGGTTTGGGTTTTCTTCCCTGCACTTTCTCTCTCTTTTTTTTTTAAAGCTTCGCCCCGGTGGTCTCAAAGAGTTACTGGAATACTTGTTGGACATGTTTTGTATCAGTGTGTACACCAATAGTGACATTGAGAAGAAACAGGTAGAGGAATGGAAGGAGATCTGGATTCTGTCTTGTTTAATTCTGATAGCAGTCTCCCTGTCTGCCTAAGCAGCCCTGGAGTTTTCCTTAAGACCTTCTTTGGCTCCTTTTTGGGCTTTTCGCCTTCCTATGGTGTAATCGCTCGCTCCCTTCTACACCCATTCACTTCTCACTCCCAAAGGAGGGTTGTCAGAATTCCTTATCTGTTGATGAATGAAAGGAATTTGTGTCTGTGCTGCCTGGAACTGGTTAATGTGATTCTGGACAATGCCTGGCCAAGAACACACACACACACACACACACACACACACACACACACACACACACACACACACACACACACACACACACACACACACGAAAACGTTTGTGGCTATTGCAATCTGTCTTAATAAAAATAGTGGTGGAAGAAAGGAAGGGACTATGGAAACTAGGTTTATCACATTCCAGTTTATATATTATTCAAATGACTAATCAAGCCAAAAGTATATGAACTGATTAAATGTCCAGCTGACTTGTCTCTCCCTCAGAAAAATTAGCAAAGGAACAAAAAAAGCATATTTTTACTTGCCCATGGAATTCATGCACAGACACTGCAGAGAGAGAGAGAGAGAGAGAGAGAGAGAGAGAGAGAGAGAGTTAATAAAAACTGTTGTGGCCATCAGAGTAACAATCTTTCTTGTGGTGGAAGGAAGAATTGACAGACAGGCAGAGAGGAGGATGGAAGAGAGTATATAAACTAGGTTTGTGGTATTCCACCTGCTCAAAGCAAGTCAGCCTGATTTTGAAATATAACTTTGTCAGCCCTAGTTACTGTGGGGAAAACAAGTTACACATAGCTACATTACCTGTAATCATTACTTCTAAGAATGGTCTCCCAGTTCCATGGTCCTCCGTTACCATCTTCTGTACAACAATCAACCAATACCATGCTCTCCAGTAGCAAGGTCTCCTGAGGACATTTTGTGTAACATCCAAAAGGTGACCTGCAATTAGAAGTATAAATGAAGTAAAAATTAATTGGCATGAAGGTCAATAAAACAAAAGAACATGAGTCAGCACACTGAAAGCAAAACCCACAGATCAGTTGAAGAGGTTAAATGCAAATCAAATGCCTGGAGAATAAAACACCAACAAGTTATTTATTTGGTAAAAATATATTCTGCCTTTCCTCCAATGAGCTTAAGCCATTCTCTCTCTATCTCCCCCCCCCATGTACTCACAATTTATTTATATATTTATTTTCCTTATATCTCATCTTCCTCCCCCACAAGGCACAACATGGCTTACAACATGAATTAAAACAAACAAAAAACCAATATAGTTAACTGGCTCTTTACCTGAGGGGCATACAGAACTGGGTTGACCTCCCTGTATCCTTTAAGACAGTGGTTCCCATCCCTGTGTAACACAGGTGTTCTTGGACTGCAACTCCCAGAAGCCTTCACCATTAGCTATGCTGGCCGGGGTTTCTGGGGTTTGCAGTCCAAGAACACTTGGGTTACCTGAAGTTGGGAACTATTGCTTTCAAACAACTCCCTTTCCAAGTCAGTGATATTATCTGTGCATTTCCAGATCTCCAATTAGAAAAAAATATTTCCACCAAATTACTGTTTTAAAGCAGGCAATGAGTTAAAATAATTTAAAACCATGTAAATCTCGCAGGTATATATACACTCTAAAAGTGACACAAGCTTGCTTCAGTTGTGCCTCAAGAACAAATCAAAAAGGAGGTCAGTCAAGGCCAGCAACCCTTTCAAGAGCATTCTGGAAACTGTAACCAATTAAACATAAATTAGATTAGAATGACATTATTAATTCTAGACCGTCTGAGGAATGGCTCCTTATTAAAATCATATGCTTTTGCTTATGTGTGTTTATCAAATTCAGATTAATTATTCAGGGTATTTCTATGTTATTACTTACTTAGAATGGTTTCTGACTCATCTGTTTTCTAGCAATGTTGCTCAGCTGTAGTCATTTAAATGTTGGGAGTACATAAGTTGCTGTGGGACTGTCCTCTAGTTCTCCCAGATAAACATAATCTTAAAGTACATTTATGAGTATCTAAGGTCATCTTACTCATTACCATTTTTTTGTTTTCCCAAAAATCCTTATACCATGTCCTCAAGAAGTGCTTGGGCTCCATTATGCCAACCCAGAATGGCCAATTGTTAAGGAGTAATGAGAATTGTCCTGTATTTGGGCCACGGGCTCCCCTTCTTGGTCTTGTGCAAAAAGATATTGTCCTTAATATTAGGCTATGCACCTATTTTTATTTAGGGGAGGGGGATGGAGGACCATCAATTTGCCTAACAAAATCTCCTCATAATTTTTTCATCACAAGTATGCCTCTTGTGAATTTAGATGAAGTTTTCAGGAAAAGAACACTAACAAAAATTTCCCTCCCAGGTAGGGAGTGTTTTCAAAGTTATCCCCTAAAACTGAGGCTCTTGCACTTTGGGTACATCGTGAGAAGATAAAACTCAGTGGAAAAGTCAATTATGCTGGAAAAAATTGAAGCCAGCTAGAAAAAAAGACCAAATAAGAGAAGAATTGACTCAGTCAAAAGAAGCCATGGCCTTGAGTTTGCAAGGGGCATTGATGAGAGGACCTTCTGGAGCTCACAAATGCAAGAGGCTTGAGGGTACATCAATAGAGAGGTCCGTATTGTATCTCCCTGTCACGTAGACGTTGATGATGTGGAGCCTCTCAGAAGGAAACAGATAATACTATTAATTTAGCATTGATCTAGTTGACTACAAAAAATTGAAATCCAGACTTGTTACACTTAAGAGAACAGAGTCCTACACCTGGCTTAATAAATGCATCAGTTTCAGCTACTCCCACATTATAATCTTTTAAATCTCGTTCTTTCAGCCACAGACAAATTTGAGAAATTTGACATCACAGAAAGATAGAACAATGGAGTTGGAAGGGGCCTATAAGGCCATCAAGTCCAACTCCGTGCTCAAGGCAGGAATCCAAGTCAAAGTAGATCTGACAGATGGTTGTCTAATTTTCTCCTGAACGCCTCCAGTGTTGGAGCACTCACCACCTCCCAAGGTAATTGGTTCCATTGTCCCCCCCAGCCCGGAATAAAGAGACAGACACAGGTTGTTGGGTTAAAACTTGGGCCACAACTTTATTAACTATTTAAACTAAAAAAAACCAATCTACAAGGGGGCCTACCGTAGTGCGATATTATCTCCAAATCCAGTGTAGCCTTTACATCCGGATCATTCAAGAGCAAGGCGAGTTCATATTTCTGAATTGTGCTGTCATCTGTACAGCACGTATTCAGGTGCCTGGTGATAGGGTTACCCCCCAATGCCCCAGCCCACTGAGCCTCATGACCCTAGGTGAACTGCTGCCCAGGAGGTCCCCCCATGGAGAAACCACCTCTCGTCAGCAGCCCTATTGGCACCACCTGACAGGGAGATGGAATATTTTAGCACCTTGTGACTTCCATGAACTCACCCCTACTCTTCCCCTCGCACTACCCGCCGTTGTGACCAGGAATGTGTCTTTAACTGTCCATTATGAATTAATTAATTTTTAATAACAACACCCGAGCAATAAGAATGAGATGGGCAAAAACACACCTGCATCCCTACAAGCCAATCTAGAATGCAGGCCAAAAATTCCCATCCGGCTCCATAGGCAACCAGCTAATCTCATTCTTATCTTTAGGGTGAGTGGGAGGGTTTCTCGGCTGATGCAAAAGAGGCCGGGCGAAGAGGGACTCTTATTTTTAAAAGTTCAGTCCCTCCGCCCTCTTTGGGGGCGGCATCATCCACCCTGATCCGTTCTCTGGACAGGAGGACAAAGCGTTCCCGCCACAGCAGCTTTGCGCCTGGCGGAGCGACCATTGTCACACTGCCCTAACATTAATTTTTTTCTGATATTTAATTGAAATCTGGCTCCTTGTAAGGCCATTATTATGTGTCCTGTACTCTGGAATGATCAAAAATCATCATGTATATTTTCATAAAAAACAAATAGAACATTCTCACCTATGCCTTTTCTAAATTGTAACAGAGTGCTGAATTGGAGAACATTCATTCAAAGAAAGTAATTTTGACCAAATGCTAAGGTTTTCTAACTTCTATGTGTTTTTACTTTTGATTCATCCGCACTTCCTTTTATCAAACTGGTTATTAGATACACCTTTTGAAAATGTCCAAGTGGATTTAATTTCATTGCTAGAACAAAACTCTGATTTATCGTGCACACAAATCTCACAACAATAAGTAACACAATCCCTATTTTATTTGTGCAAAGTATAAACAGCAAGAAGGTTGCTGCTAGCTTCGTGACAAAACCTGATGTAGCTAAGGACATACAACCTACAGGGCATCCTGCTCAAACAGAGTTCATTGCTAATCAATTATGGCACAAAAAAATACATAAAGGTCATTATTTCCCATACATAGTTTTTATTTCCCTCTACATATCAATGCTGCATCAACTGTTAATCTGAAAAACCTCATTTAATGTCAGCTTCCTCACAGTTATGAAAATTCAGGTAATGTCTTCCTGCTACTAATTGTATTTGAGAAAGTGTTATTAATTTCATATATCAAGTTTGCACTGGCCATCTGTTCCCTCCGAACTGCTGCGTCTCCCTCCATCTGCCCTGTTTTTCTTCTGCTAATCAGGTGGCAAGGACTCAGATGATCAGGAAGTTTCACTCTGACTTCTGATTTGTCACTCATCATCAAGCCAGCTGTGCAGTTTATAGACTTTTTAAAAGGATGGGGGTCAAACTTCAATTTTATTGTCCAATTGTTGGACAATAACCAAAACAACAACCAAGAAAACTTTTTTAAAAATCAGCCCATAAAAGCTGTAAGATTGTATTTTCTGCTTGGCAAAATATTCTTCACTGACACTAATTTCACACAATATGTTGGTGGGGTCCCCAAAACAGGTGAAGTTGTGTAGACATAAATTTATAAAGGTTTCTAGAATCCCTCTTTTTTTGATAAGCTGCACATGTTTTGAATCTTCTTATGAGCTGCTTTGACCCCATGCTAAGGAGAAAGGTGGCATATAAGGCAAAGAAACAATCAAATTAAATTTGCGTGCTTGTAGCATTACACTAAAACATGTCTTGCATCTCTGAATTCACACATAGGACTCATGAGCAGTTTACTGATCTTCTAGTAAAGTGGTTCCCAGTCTTGGGTCCTAGACGTTCTTGGACTACAACTCCCAGAAATCCTGGCCAGCACAGCTAGTGATTAAGATTTCTGGGAGCTTTAGGCCAACAACACCTGGGGACCGAAGGCTGGGAACCACTGTTCTAGTAAGATAGGACTTGGGGAATATATGGCCTCCCAGGTGGTCCTCCAGTTAGATGATAGTATGCTCCCTACCTGCCTTGTAGGAGATCAGAAAGCATTACATCAGTTTACAAATTTAAGCATGCACATGTAACTTTCATTAAGTTTATTTATGAGAGAAAACATTGATTTTTGTTTGTTCTTTCTTCAGACACATTGAATTGCTAGAATGAGTAGTCAAGGGGACTGGCAAATACCTCCTTCCAGGAAGGCAGTGTTCTCCCATGCCAAAAGGAGGCAACAGTGAGATTGCAATTGAAAAAACTATGCTTGAACCTCACCATACGGGATGTTGTTCTTCAGTCATTAAGTCATGTCCGACTCTTCGTGACCCCATGGACCAGAGCACGCCAGGCCCTCCTGTCTTCCACTGCCTCCCGGAGTTGGGTCAAATTCATGTTGGTAGCTTCGATGACACTGTCCAACTCTCACGTCCTCTGTCGTTCCCTTCTCCTCTTGCCTTCACACTTTCCCAACATCAGGGTCTTTTCTAGGGAGTCTTCTCTTCTCAAGAGATGGCCAAGGTATTGGAGCCTCAGCTTCAGGATCTGTCCTTCCAGTGAGCACTCAGGGTTGATTTCCTTCAGAATGGATAGGTTTGTTCGCTTCGCAGTCCAGGGGACTCTCAAGAGTCTCCTCCAGCACCACAATTCAAAAGCATCCATTCTTCGGCGGTCAGCCTTCTTTATGGTCCAGCTCTCACTTCTATACATTGCTACTGGAAAAACCATAGCTTTGACTATGCGGACCTTTGTCGGCAAGGTGATGTCTCTGCTTTTTAAGCCGCTGTCAAGGTTTGTCATCGCTTTCCTCCCAAGAAGCAGGTGTCTTTTAATTTCGTGGCTGCTGTCACCATCTGCAGTGATCATGGAGCCCAAGAAAGTAAAATCTGTCACTGCCTCCATATCTTCCCCTTCTATTTGCCAGGAGGTGATGGGGCCAGTGGCCATGATCTTAGTTTTTTTTATGTTGAGCTTCAGACCATTTTTGGCGCTCTCCTCTTTCACCCTCATTAAGAGGTTCTTTAATTCCTCCTCAATTTCTGCCATCAGAGTGGTATCATCTGCATATCTGAGGTTGTTGATATTTCTTCCGGCAATCTTAATTCCGGTTTGGGATTCCTCCAGTCCAGCCTTTCGCATGATGTATTTTGCATATAAGTTAAATAAGCAAGGAGACAATATACAGCCTTGTCGTACTCCTTTCCCAATTTTGAACCAATCAGTTGTTCCATATCCAGTTCTAACTGTTGCTTCCTGTCCCACATATAGATTTCTCAGGAGATGGATAAAGTGGTCAGGCACTCCCATTTCTTTAAGAGCTTGCCATAGTTTGCTGTGGTCCACACAGTCAAAGGCTTTTGCATAGTCAATGAAGCAGAAGTAGATGTTTTTCTGGCACTCTCTGGCTTTCTCCATAATCCAGTGCATGTTAGCAATTTGGTCTCTAGTTCCTCTGCCCCTTCGAAATCCAGCTTGTACTTCTGGGAGTTCTCGGTCCACATACTGCTGAAGCCTACCTTGTAGGATTTTGAGCATAACCTTGCTAGCGTGTGAAATTAGTGCAATTGTACGGTAGTTGGAGCATTCTTTGGCACGGCCCTTCTTTGGGATTGGGATGTAGACTGATCTTTTCCAATCCTCTGGCCACTGCTGAGTTTTCCAAACTTGCTGGAATATTGAGTGTAGCACCTTAACACCGTCATCTTTTAAGATTTTAAATAGTTCAACTGGAATGCCATCACCTCCACTGGCCTTGTTGTTAGCCATGCTTTCTAAGGCCCACTTGACTTCACTCTCCAGGATGTCTGGCTCAAGATCAGCAACCACACTATCTGGGTTGTCCGGGACATCCAGATCTTTCTGGTATAATTCCTCTGTGTATTCTTGCCACCTCTTCTTGATGTCTTCTGCTTCTGTGAGGTCCCTCCCATTTTTGTTCTTTATCATGTCCATCTTTGCACAAAATGTTCTTTTAATATCTCCAGTTTTCTTGAACAGATCTCTGGTTTTTCCCTTTCTATTATTTTCCTCTATTTCTTTGCACTGTTCATTTAAGAAGGCCCTCTTGTCTCTCCTTGCTATTCTTTGGAAGTCTGCATTCCATTTTCTGTAACTTTCCCTAGCTCCCTTGCATTTTGTTTCCCTTCTCTTCTCTGCTATTTGTAAGGCCTCGTTGGATAGCCACTTTGCTTTCTTGCATTTCCTTTTCTTTGGGATGGTTTTTGTTGCTGCTTCCTGTACAATGTTATGAGCCTCCATCCATAGTTCTTCAGGCACTCTGTCCACCAAATCTAGTTCCTTAAATCTGTTCTTCACTTCCACTGTGTATTCATAAGGGATTTGGTTTAGATTATACCTGACTAGCCCAGTGGTTTTTCCTACTTTCTTCAGTTTAAGCTTGAATTTTGCTATAAGAAGCTGATGATCAGAGCCACAATCAGCTCCAGGTCTTGTTTTTGCAGCTCCAGGTCTTGTTTTTGACTGTATAGAGCTTCTCCATCTTTGGCTGCAGAGAATATAATCAGTCTGATTTCGGTATTGCCCATCTGGTGATGTCCATGTGTAGAGTTGCCTCTTGTGTTGTTGGAAAAGAGTGTTTGTGATGACCAGCTTGTTCTCTTGACAAAACTCTATTAGCCTTTTGCCCTGCTTCATTTTGAACTCCAAGGCCAAACTTACCTGTTGTTCCTTTTATCTCTTGACTTCTACTTTAGCATTCCAATCCCCTATAATGAGAAGAACATCTTTCTTTGGTGTCAGTTCTAGAAGGTGTTGTAAGTCTTCATAGAATTGGTCAATTTCAGCCTCTTCAGCATCGGTGGTTGGTGCACTGTGATGTTGAAAGGTCTGCCTTAGATCCATATTGAAATCATTCTATCATTTTTGAGATTGTATCCCAGTACAGCTTTTCCCACTCTTTTGTTGACTATATGGGCTACTCCGTTTCTTCTACGGGATTCTTGCCCACAATAGTAGATATGGTAATTGTCTGAATTGAATTCGCCCATTCCCGTCCATTTTAGTTCACTGACACCCAGGATGTCAATGTTTATTCTTGCCATCTCCTGTTTGACCACATCCAGCTTACCAAGGTTCATAGATCTTACATTCCAAGTTCCTATGCAGTATCTTTCTTTGCAGCATCGGACTTTTCTTTCACTTCCAGGCGCGTCCGCAGTTGAGCGTCCTTTTGGCTTTGGCCCAACCATTTCATTCGCTCTGGAGCTACTTGTCCTTGTCCTCCGCTCTTCCTCAGTAGCATGTTGGACGCCTTCTGACCTGAGGGGCTCATCTTCCAGCGTCATATCTTTTAGCCTTTTGTTTCTGTCCATGGAGTTTTCTTGGCAAAGATACTGGAATGGCTTGCCAGTTCCTGTTCCAGGTGGATCGCGTTTAGCCAGAACTCTCCACTATGACCTGTCCGTCTTGGGTGTCCCTGCATGGCATAGCCCATAGCTTCTCTGAATTACTCAAGCCCCTTCGCCATGACAAGGCAGCAATCTGTGAAGGGGATATGGGATGACTACCACCCAATTTTCAATATTTTATTTTTGGATAAAGCATTGGAACACATGGTGACTTCACAGTTCCAGGGATTCAAGGATGAGACAGATTATCTAGATACTTTTTGCCTTCAGGCCTGTTTATGGGATGGAAACCATTTTTGACACTTTGGTTATTTCATATAATTTTAACTTTCATAGCTTTCTCTTACATTGTCCCAGGAGTCATAGACTGTTAGAGAGTGGTAGTACCATAGTTCAGGGGAATATTCTAGAACTCTCTAGAACAGAATTCTAAGTACCTCATCAAACTACAAATCCTAGCCAATTCTATGCAATGGAGGCAGTTTGGTTAAAGTTGTATCAAACTCTCTTTTTGCATACAAAACAACTATGTATATCTAGCATAGAGACACATTTAGTTGCATCCCACTTCAACTATGATGAGTTCTCTACATTGTGCTGTCTTTCAAATATGTGCAGGAATCTCAGATAGTCCATAAATGACTTTGATGATGATGATGATCCAGACCACTGGACTACTACAATCATTACTGATCCCCTGCAAGGTTAAGATTAGTTTAGGAAGCTGCAGTTTCAGATATTTGTATTTTTAGCAGCATTTGTGAATTGTAGTTCAGATATTTGTAATTTCTAGGTGTTTGATTAGTAATTTTAGATTTCTGAGTTTAGGTATTTATAACTTTATGGTTTTACTGGCTCTCATGAGGGAAGGTGGAATGATGATCATGATGATTGTGATCATGATAATAAAGCAAGAAGAGATCCTGTATTGGTAGCAAGTATCTTTCTTGCTTCAATGATTCCCTTTATAATTCCTATATGGCCTGTAAAAACCTATGCAATTTAGGGTCTCAGTATTTGAATGGCTGAATTCTTCCCTATGTGCCTGCTTAGGTTTGAGATTGCCCAAAGAGGATTTCCTCTTTTTTTTGTCATCATCATCATCATCATCATCATCATCATCATCATCATCATCATCATCATCATTTGCATATTTAGTGAGAATAAGGAAACAGGGCTGAACTAGTGTGTGGTCTTTATTCCTTAATTTTATGGATGATTCAGATTGATTTGCATTTTATGTTTTAAATATATTGCATGTATTATTATTTTGAAATAGTTATCCACCTTGAGCAGCATTTATATTGGGCAGAAAGATAAAATTTTGATAGGTTAGCTAGCTGTTGCATACAAAACCAAAAAATAGATGACACATTAAAGTGATCATCAAATCCTACAGCTTTTTGGAACTGTTTTAGTTTTCTTATGAATTTCATTGTGGATGTTTAAAAACAACAACACCAATCATGAATTTTATTAATTTGGTAGGGGTACAGAGGTGAAGCGGGGTTAAGTTAAATTTGCTTTGCTGGCTAGATCTGACAGGATGCCTGTGCATTATTCAGGCTTGCATCAAAATGAGGTTATATATAAACCTATCCATATGGAAGTGCCTTCTCTCACCCTGTACACACATACATAGCATTGGCACATGTGACATTTTTCCATCATAAATGAATTTTTAAACAGATCCTCAAAGAAGACCCCCTCCTCTCTTCCACTCGCCTAAATGTTATAGTATAGCATAAAATATATTTTGCAGTACCTTTGCAAATAGAAGCTATGATAGTCTTGGGAGAGAGGTCAATGGCTGGTATTATCTGTCTGCTGCCCCTGCTGGAGGAATTTTTATCCATTACCCTGTATGCTTAAAAACACCAGGATAACTTCCTTACTACTGTGAATTCTGTGAGCTCTAAATCACAATCTTATCTCACGAAATGCACAATTGATTTTCAACAATAGCTGAAATCCAGTTTTACATTGCAACAAGAGCAAGCCTACTGAATCAGCAGGGATTTGTGAGTCAACTTCTCTATAATTTCCATTGATTCAATGAGCCCACGAGTTTGGGCAGATCCAGAGCACAATCAGGCCAGTTTAGGCTGGTTATGGCATTTACGGCGATGACGCACACTTCCATCTGAGGTGACCAGATCAGAAGTTGGACCCCACACAAAGCTTTTTTTTTTTTAAAAAAAAGCAGATATTTTGTCTCCAGAAATATCATCTTTTAACGTTTTGTTGCTTGCAAAATGCCAAGGATTGTGGAGAGCGAGGAAAGGAAAGAGTAGGATGAAGTGATGAGGGACCATAGGTTGTATTAATTCTTCAGAAAGGCAGGGGTCTTAATCGTGTGAGTTTTGCATGACTTTTCAGCCAAAATATTGACAGGCTCTTAGCTTCATAGCCAGTATGCAAAGAGTTATGACAAGAGTGGGTAGCTATAGCCCAGGAGTCACCTTTACCCCACCTGTTTGTGGTCCCTCTTTATAGGCAGTAGTGACAGTACAACAGCATTACACAAAAAGCTGTATTTTCCTATGAAAACAATGTGTCTAGAGAGCAAGCACCTTGTTTTATAGAATCATGCTCTTGGGGAAAAACTCTGCTTTAAAACGAAGTGTACACCCCTTGCAATCCTTGTTTATAAAGGAATAGTTGGGAGATTTTTCCATGGTATGATGCTGGGTATAATTCCAGGGGGCTCAGCCAAGCAGTGCTGCTTACCTACCCCCATAAGTTCTTCACATCTGATTGATGATGTAGTGGGGGTTACTTTGGCTGTACTTGTGCTGTAGATGTATTTCTTCAGAAGACAATAGACACCTTTCCTTCTTTTTGTTTTCTAGTTTTCAGTTGACCACATTACTGACTTCTTTCAGCTGTTTGACTGCTGCTCAGCCCCATCTCAGAAAAACAAAGCTCAGCCATTGTGCAGTTCTATCAATGTGGCAGCCAATCAAAACAGCACATTTGTCTCCTTCCATTTTTCACAATAACTAATATATAATACTGTGTTTCTACTGTGTATGTGCACATTCTGTTGACCTTTAATAAGCATGCGACGATCCTCCAATTCATCACAGGTGCAGCAGCTAAACAATAATAATAAATGTGGGAGGGGTAAGATTGGGTGAAAAATATTTTTAAAGAATTAAAACTCTGACTTCTAGGGGACCGGTTTCCACATGCACAATACATGCTTTTAATAGCTTTTCTTGGAAGGGAGATGACCCTACAGCCAGCATTTTCTCTTTGAGCCATATGATCTATGTTTTATTTAAAAGTAGAGCTTGTACTTCTGAGACAGGAAATATGTACCTTTAGAATATTTTTCAAGATTCCATTGTGCCACCATATGTTGCCTCCACTAATGTTTTGGAGGCGCTGACCGCCTAAAGGTAACACGTATCAAGTTTACATACAAGCCACATACTGCCACAGGGCAGAGACAAGACCATTTATTTAGAAGATCACAATAAGATTGTTTTTAAAGGTGTTAATTCAGAACTTTGCTCTTCCACTAGTATTTAAAATGACACACACTCCAGCAGAATTCAAAATGAAAGAGCCGGGAGCATAAAAGAAATCATTGTATTGTGTTTTTAAATAAGGGTTGGGAGAGGCATATCTTTGCTAAGTGGCCTTGCAACCTCTCAAATCAAATATTTTGAATTACCAATCAAGATTTTCCTGTACCTAAGTATGAGAGAAAATGAGATAGGGACAGTGATCCAGTTACAAATGATTTAGCATAAGAGCTTGTTATAACATTTGTTCTGGATTATCTTGTGCATATTTAAAGAGTGGAGTTGTAATTTATATTTTTTTAATATTTAAACTTCAGTTAAATTTGGATTTCTTTGCAGTAATTTAATATACTTCTGCTCCCTGTTTGCTTTCAGATAGTCTTCAGGAAAGGGAAGAAAGATTGGAAAGGCTCATTCCGTCCAGGTTCAAGCCTATCTATTGTCTTTCAAGATAAAGCAGAAGAGGTTTCTCAGGCAATAAAGCTATCCACACTCAAGTAACCTTCCCTTTTTATAACCAACCACACTTCAACAGTCCTGCAAAATACTGTTTAACTCATACAATTCATATGCTACAATAATATTAACGTAGCTAATATCTATACATCCTATTTTCCGCATCTGCAGAGGTTAGGACCAAAACCAGTAGGGTTAAATGACAAAAAAATGAGACTCAGACTAAATATTAAAAATGAAAATCAAGGCAAGCTGTTTGGCAGTTGTACAAGTTAGTATGGAAGGTGGTGGATTTGCCAGCATTGGAGGTTCGATGGCCATCTACCAGGGATGCTTTATCTCTTGATTTCCTACAGTTGGACTAGATAATCCTTGGGAGATCTTCCAACTCTACAATTCTATCATTTGCTGAAATCCTGTCGGCACAGCTTTGCACAGACTAGGCTGATGACATCATCAGCTGCAGCCTTTTATCCATAATTAAAGTTTCTTATCTCCCAGTATGAATACCAAGTGTGGCGTAATGGATACAATGATAGACTAGGACTCAGGAAACCCGTGTTTGAATCCCCATTTGGCCATGGAAACAAACTGGCAGAGCGAGAGCTGGTGAAACCACTCCTTAAATATGTCACTTAACTTCAAAGTCCTGTTAAGGTTGCTATAAGTTGGGTCCAACTTGACAGCACGTAACACACTCATTCCCATTAGGTTCTAAGTCTCCTTGGGGATCCCTTTAAAACTGGGGAAGCCTTTGGGGGCCTCGGAATATCGGGGTAGCCTTTAATGTCTGAAAATCACAGCTGTTGATCCTGTGGCAAAGAATTGTGAAGGTACATGATAACAACAACTAGTAGACATACAAAATCAAAAGATTAAAACACACACACACCAGTGCAGGATGTAATCAGTGTCAAAAACATATAAAAATAATTGTTCAGAAAGAATCTGGGGACTTTCCAGAATCTGAGGCCAAGTGTTCATTTAAAAAGCCACTTCTCTTAAAACAACCTCTCCTCAGAAAACACATTAAAAAAAAATTATGGAAGAAATCTGTTTCACTGCTGGAGTTCTTCTCCTGGAGGCTTGTTGTTGTTTTGCAGCTAATTGAAAGTTTAATTGAAGCTTCTGACTGGGGGAGTGTGACCATGGAAATGAACTTCCTTTGGGAACTACCATAGCACTAAATTCTGCTCCCTGAAATGAACCAAGGTAAAAAAAATAAACCTCACAGCATGAAAACGACAATGGCAATGACAACAATGGCACATGGAAAATCATGGATTTTACCACTGTTCTAACAAAGTTAAGTTGGACAGCATGTAGGCAGCAGGAAAAATATGAATAAGATCAGCCTGGAATCAGGTACATTATAGAGAACAAATGGTCCATTTGGAAGAGCCTTGGTTTAAAAAAGTCAAGATAAAAACTTAAAAAATAGAACAGCCCTTGCCTGAAAGATATCTTACAAAGGTACCAGTCAAATACCTTGCAAAGTCAACATGCTGTTTTTATAGACATGTCCATGAAAGCTCATATTTAAAAACATAATATTTAGTCTTTAAGGAGCCACCACGTTTTTGCCTTTTTTGTTTGTTCTTTTATTTTTATTACTTTTTATGTGTAATGCTTGCACAGACTAACACGGCTACCCCTTCTACATGCTGAAGACATCTGAAAGGAAATTTTTGGAAACCTGCTAAGATTGTTCTCAACAAGAAAGATTCTTGTGTCATACGTTTGGGATGTTTTTGTTTAGTAGAGAATTTCAGTTAGATATACGCATTTTTAGGTTTTTACATTATCTACGTTTTTTAGACTGTATTGCGGCATAAACCATAAGCCATGCTAAACAATCAGGTAATTGTTTATACTGGGGGGGAGGGGAACCTGGTCTACAAGAAGCATCTGTTAGTTTGGGCTGGAAAAACAAAACAAAACAAAAACTTCCAAAATCTCAGCTTCTGAATATAAATATTTTATTTTATTTTATTTTTTATTTTATTTTTCTTGTGAGGCATCTGCATTTACCAGGGATAACAAAGGGACTCCTTTACCCGCACTTCCACTTTACTAAAGAGTTCATGAGGAAAAAAATAGCATTGCAGTTCAATGCACTTAATATGAGTATCCATGTTAACCTAATACTTTCCCCCTTCTTTTTTTCTTTTTTCATCCTTTTTTAAATGGCAGTCTATAACATTCTTTCTTTTCAGGTAATAGCTATCAGGATTTATTTAAAGAGCCCCCTTATTGTTCACAAGAGAAATAAAATCCTTACAATGATAGCGGATTAAGTTTCCCCCCACCGAGGCCTAGTTGAGTCAGTTTGCATCTTTGTGTGTGACTTCCCTCTTTTGTAAGATGTGATCGCTAGCTCGTGTTTTGAAGCCCGCGGGGAAGAGATTAAGTTCTCTTCAGCTGGCTGTCCAAGGGTGTGGCTTTTTAACATTTTGGCTAGCAGATGGTGACAAACCCAACAGGTGCACTCAGCTCATTGCGCTGAGACTTTTCTCTCTCTTTTTTTCTTTTTCTTTACATCTGCTAGGCTTGCGAACTGTGTTCAGCCGCCCCCCCCAACTGTACAGATTCACTGCCCCCCATCTCTGACACCAGATGGGACACTCACTGTGATCACTGATGGAAGTGGACAAGGTGCTGAGAGATGAGGGCGGTTGACCTTCAACGATTAATCTTTTATTTACTATATGCTGCAAAGGGCTTGGTATGACAAGAATGCTTTGATCTGAATATTAAGGGATGAAAAATGAATACAAGCAATGTTGTGATTAGGTGGTGTAAGATGTGGTGAGCCGCCTAGGAAAAATCATTGACAATGAGTGACAGGGTGTCTTGGCAATCATAAATGATAACCGATACAGAGACCACAGACATCACTCAAAAAGATGAGACGATAGAGAACAATGATCTGCATAAATTTTATATCAACTAACTTGCATGCATTGGTACAAATTTAGAAATAATTATTGTAATTTATTTAGATATACAATATATCTCACCACAGTGGGGGAAACTGGAAATATCACCTGAGTGCCTGCTCAGATTCATATCTGATGATGGGGAAGTTCAAGGACCTTGCTGTTGTTTCCTATGAATCTTTTATACTAGTTGTAGACTGGACAGAACTAATCATCATCATCATCATCATCATCATCATCTTAGAATTGCAGCATTGGAAGCAACCCTATGAATCATTGAGTCCAGCCCCTGTCAAGGAAGCACAGTGGGGAATCAAATTCTCAACCTCTGGCAGATGCTTAAACCACTGAGCTATCCAACAGTTCGTGAAAAGCAGCATTTTGTAAAGAACTGTCTTCTTACAGGTCTTCATTCTCTGTAAATTAGAACACATGGCAACACAAATAGCTAGTAGAATATTGTGGCCAAGATTGCAAACCAGGAAGCTCTTGATTTACATCTGAGTAGGTAACTGTGGGCAAGCTACTGTTCTGTCAGTGTTAGGTGCATATTTACAAGAGCAGACTGAGATGCCATCAGGAAAGGACTCTGGGGAAGACACTGAGGGCCTTGCTTAGAATGAGAAAAGGTCTGCTAAAGACAACATGACCAGTGGCTAGGTCATGATAATTTGAAGTAAGTAAAATGATATATGTTACCATTTACAGGGGAGGGATGAAATACCATGGAGTGCAGCATCCAAAATTGCACCACAGCAAAGAGTACAATAACACTAACCTTGTAAAGGTTTTTGAGAATGTCTAAAAGAACTTTGAAATCTCAGATGTACTGTGGAAGTCTGGGATGGCCAACTTTGTGGATTCTCCAGATATTCTGAAACCAGAGTTTAGAACCAGATAGGGGAGGGGAAGATATGGAGTAGAGAGAGAGTTAGGCTATCATGAGAGAGAGGGACAATGAACAGGATGTTGGTTGTCCCTAAGATATCCCTCAATTCAAACAGCCTAGATAGCCTTGGCCTCAGGTTCTCTTTGCTGCAAATTTGTCTGTGAAATGCACATGAATGGGAAATCAACTATTCAGGACTTGATCTCGGAGGATCAGTTTAATTTGTCCTGTACTGCAGAGACAGCCTGGCTGAATGAAAGGGACGGTGTGTTAATTTCTCTCAGCTCTGTCTGCCTGGGTCTTGTTTGCAGTGTTAGGCCAGACTTTGAGGGAGGCAGTGGGGTAGTCTGCTTGATCCCATTCCCTCACTAGGTGCTCCTTCCTCAGTCTGCAGAGTTTGGTGTGTATATATGAAAGTGGGTGCCACAAATTCCCCACACCAATTGTGTGAGTTGACATGTACAGACTTAAAATGAAAAACACTACTGAGATTTTTTTGGAAATGAAATGGATGTTGTTTCCATACTGTGAAGAGCAATGTGTGCTTCACATGCCAAGCAGTCTTGTGAACCTCACTGTTCTATTCTCCAAAGCAGGGAAATTTCCCTAACCCGAACCCTCTCACCTTCATTACTGAGGTGGAGCAATGTGCAGCCAACAGTACAGATACTCCTAAATTCTGACCTACTGGCAAATTCCTTCCAGAAATAGGTTGCATGGTGAATGGGTGAAATTTCACTCACCTGCCGGTGGTGTCAGGGAACCAGGGTGGGTGTAGCAACCTCCTATATGCCCTGTATATGCCCCAGAGAAAACAGTGCCCACTCACTGAGCCAGTAGCCTGGAAGATGCAAAGCAGTCTCCTGAAAGGGGACAGGCCACAGCACAGCAGACAAGCCCATGGGTTGCACGTGAAAGGTCCCTGGTTCATAACCTGACATTTCCAGATAGAGCTAGGAAAGACTCTTCAAGAAACACCCAGGAGTCAGGCCACTGTCAGTCAGTGTCCAAAGATCTAGTGAGTGAGATGAACCAGTGATCTGACTTGGCTGCCTCCAATGTACCTACAGTGAATCATCCACCTGTGGTGCCCAGGGACCATTTCCTGCCTGCTGTATTAGCATACATTTGACCAACAGTGAACGAAATGGCTTCTTGCTCACAGCAGCGGAAGCTTCCAATATGATAAGAGACATTTTATGTAAGAAGTGGATGCCTCAGCTAATTAATTAACATTATTCCAGGAGACTTAACAAAAGTTAAGAGAGATCAATGTTTAGTAAACAACAACAGTATTATGAACATCTGAGACACTAAAAATGATAAGAACTAGCAGTTGGAGTAGTAAAAACTGAATGAAGGAAACCTAAGGAAGCAACAGGGGTGTCAGTGATGTGGGCTGTCTTGTGATGACAAGTGACCTCAGCACAGGTTCCTCAAGCCTCACAAAATCTGTCATCTCTAGTCCAATGCAAGAGTGAGAACTGGAAAATTCCTTTATTTGTCATCAAGGGCACCTCATGGTGCTTTACACAAGAGTCTTCTCCATTTTAGAAGGCAGATGGTCAGGCAGGCAGGCAGGCAGGCAGACAGACAGACAGACAGACACACACACACACACACACACAAACAGGGGGGGACAGGAGATTGTCATTGTGACGTTCCACCCAGTGTTCCCTGTTTGTTTCCCCCAAACACAGGTTCACTCTCTGGATACGTTTATTCTCTTTTCCGCTACCACCAGTGGATCTCTCATCCACACTGCACCATATATACTTCAGACACGTGCTGCCAATATAACTTGTTTATTTTTCTTTTGGTTGTTAAATCACAGATGTTCTTTTATTATTGTTTAGGATCATTCATTAAACTTCTTATATATTATTACACGTGTGCTTATTCAGGTATTGTATTTTCTTATTCACATTAACCATCTCATTAATACTCTCTGACTATCTATTTAGATTTTCTATTCCATTTATCTCATTATCATTCTCTCTAACTCTCCAACTCTCCAAATCTCCTCTCTAACTCTCCCTCTCTCTCTCTAACTGTCTCACTGTCTAACTGTCTCATTGACTCCGCCCCTCCTGTCTTCTCATAGGCTCCTGCCCTTGAGCTTCGGCTATGATAGACAGGAGTGACGTGGGCATTCTGCCACAGTCATTTGTGGGGGAAAGGGGGCAAAGAATTCACCCAATGGTCCCAGTCCTTTAAATTACGAAGTAAGGAAACAACTATCCTTGGATTTTGCACAAAAGAAAGTCTTTGCTGATGGGAAGACTCCTTGCCCTCTTGCGAGTGAGGGGGAAAAGATGTGCATGAGGGCAAGGCAGCTGAGGTTCCACATTCCAAGGCAATACGAGACAATAAACTCATAATTAAAAGACTGGGCAAATAAAGAAATCTAATCTTGAAGCATAAAATGCATTAGGCAAGGTGCCAGGTGAGCAGGCCTCAGGAGAGCATTCTGAAGACAATATGTCACTACAGAAAACATCCTTTTCTTTGTTGACATCACCTGGTTACTTACTGATGCTGGTGGAAGTTGGAGATGGGCCACTGAGGATGACCTCAGCCAGTAGTTAGGTCCATGCTGGAACAACTGGTCTTTCAGATAAAGGGGAGACAGCTTCCAGCAGGGCCCACTTTGCAGGTTCTGACCGTATGAAAGCAATCCAATCCAATCTGTTCACAGCAAGATGTGGAAACCATGCCTGTTTCTGCAATTCAGCCTCATGGAGCAGAATGGATGTGATTTTACTCTTCATCAAAGCGTGGCATAGTGGAACATTTGGTTTAGCTCTTCTCTCCTTGGAATCGCATCAACCTGTAGGAGGAGGCTGAAAGGATTTGGTGCTTATTGTGCCAGGATGCTCTGGAAGAAAAAGAAACTGCTGTTTCAATGTGACACTAGGTCCCACAGTCCCTTCATAGGTTTTGTTGTTGGCCAGAGTCCTACTGTGAATTTATGCCACTGTTAAAAATATTTGAGGTGCCCTCTGCTCCAGTGCGGAGAACAACAACTTGAAGTTGGTTATTTGGGATCGGTATGTGGTGGGAAGGAAGGGTGGAACAAAAATAACTGCTGGATAGCTCAACGGTTTAGGTATCTGGCTGCAGAGGTTGGGAGTTCAGTGCCCCACTGTGCCTCCTTGACATCTTAGTTCTGGTAAATCTTATTTTTATCCTGTTCTGTGGATAGCCAGCTCAAGACATTTTCATCCAGACCAGCAAATGGTGCTCCCCTGCTTCTTCCACACGCTAACCCAAGTCAAGTGCACAATCCTGGAAGGCGACCAAGTAATATTTGGTTCCTGCAGCAATCTCACAAATACCTCTCTTCAGCCCTCATGTAGAAACATAACAACAACAAAAGAAATAACTGGGATGGCATGTGAACTGTGTGTGGGGAGTCTTCATTCCAAAATGGTGGGGGCAACCCCTGGTGTGACCAGGAGTTACCTATGGTAAATAGCTTGTGATTCACTGTCCTTTGATAACATAGTATGTCATGTGAAGCAGCCACTTTACTCTGCCAAATGGTAGGGCCAGGTCTGCTTCTGCAGCTGTTAAAAGAGAAAGATGCCTGACCTAAAGCAAGTGGAATGGTACATAATCCTATCCCTATAATAGCTTCTTTTTGCACTGCAGATATAGAAAGCACTTCTGTGATAAAAGAAGATGCATTGCTCAATATTGCTTTCTTAACTGTTTGTGTCCTACATAACTTCAGGATTTTAAAGGAGGATTACTAATTTTTTTGTTTCATTTCTATGCTTCCTTTCTACTGGTGAGGGGAACCCAGATGGCTATTATGCCCAGTCCATTCTTGGAGGGAAAAGGTGTATCCTGTATGTGGACTATGCAACGGTTGTCCATGTGATGGAGTTGAAACAGTATGGGATATGTAGTCAGAGAAATGTAAGATGGAGTCAGACAGGTTCTGTGTGAAGATGATTTGAGAGACATTGGAATGTATTTTTCTAAGTGCTATGAGAGTGTTTTTCTGAAGATTGGTACAGCATGGGTCGAGATAGAGCTGAAGGTCAAATCAAGGGGCCCGTGGAAGACTCAACATTCCGAGCTAATTGGAGGAGAGATAAAACACCTGGACTTTCATGGGAATCAAGGGAGGAGGAAGGTGTTACAGCCCCTTGAGGCTAATTGGTTAACAGCCAGAATTGTGAAGAAGAAGGAAGGAGTTAGAGAATGTAGAAAAATGGACAATGGGTTATGTGAGAAGAGGAGAGATTCAGTTCTGTTCTGGGATACGATTCCATGATGATGGGAGAGAAAGGAACTTGATTGAGAGAGGATGTAAGTAAAAAGAAAGAAGGAGGTGGGGCTAACCCACTATAGCCCACCTTAGCCCAGCTTAGTAGTGTTTATTATTTTAATGAGAATTAGTTATTTTATTTAACTGTAATAATCTTTGAATATGTTCTTTATGCTAAAGCTTGTGCATTATAAACTGATTCTATGAAACTCTATTTTTCTAATAAAAATTAATTATAAAAATCCTTACAAAGGACTGGTCTCTTGAACAGCAGGGTCTGGCTAAATCCAGGAGGTGGAGAGGGCCACAAACTAACTATCTTTAAGAGTTCTACCTAACTGAGCTGTTGTGAGTTCTAAGGAATCACAAAGCCCATGTGTCTGTACTTGCAAAGTACTGGGTAAAAGTAAAGCGTTCTTTTAAGGTCAGACTTGTTCAAAGGGCTTACGCTACGCACTGCTGAGGTCTTGGGACTTGCCCCAGCACAAAGGTGGTAGGTAAGTGGCCTGTCGAACTCTGACCGAATGCTAAGCACTCCTTAGGGAGGCTTGGGCATCACAGTCCATTCTTGGTGTAGAAAGCCTGGCTATATTAAAAATGTGCCCATATTCAGTAGACAGGTTGAGATAACGTATTGTGCAGCTGGTCCATAGACGTATTTGTAAGATATGTGGGCCCTGCAGACTGAGCTGCAGTTCTGTGTTTCTCTCCCTCTAGATTTTTTCCTTTTCTTTCTCTATGACCTGCTATAAGGTCTGCTCTCCCTGCAGGGTTTTCTCTTTTTTGCTGATGTTCTGGATCTGTTGCAGGGTCTCAGCAAACCTGGCAGCTTTTGTGAGACTAGCAGCTGTCTGCAAATCTCATGGCTCAGGGGCTCGCCTGGGTCAGGAGCACATCATGAAGCAATGAATTGTACGTGTCTCATCCTGGGGGAGCATCAGAGCAGAAAAGATGTGAAGAAAGCATTCAGTCCCGGAAAGCCTGCCCAACCAGCTGAAAAAGTACACAATACGTTTGGCTAAGATACCAGCAGAAAGACCTGCTAGGGAGAGGGTGGGGAGTGGGGAGAGAATGAAGGGTTAACTGCTACAGTGAGCTGGTAGGCAAACTGTGTGCATTTGTAATAGAAACTGTCACCGAGGAAAGAAAAAAGTTGTATCTGAAGAAAAAACTCAATTTCTATTGAATGTGTTGGAAGGAGCATCACAATCCTTAGCAGTCGAAAGAAACGTGTTAGGGGTAAAGAGAATTACACACTGTGATTCAGTGTTATGTAAAATTTTAGTGGTTTATTTTGCACTATTTTCACTACAGAGTTTGCTCTCTCACATGTTTTATTCTGATTTGCTTTTCCCTTGGGGAAGGACACAGAGTTATCCAGATCATTAAAGTCTCAGGGTGAGCAGATCACTGAAATTCTGATCCCTGTCACTTTCGTATGTTACATATGTTCTTTCTTCTACATAAACCTGCACTTTCTTAAAATAAAATTGAAAAAAACAACAACAGCCATCTGAATGTTTATATTGAAATAGTTACATCACATTTGTTCCATGCATTTGATCCTTAGATGCTCATTTTCATTTGCAAAAATACTGATGCTCCTTTTTTGTAGATATTTAGAGCTCCAAATTATATTACTAAATCTAAAGAAGTGGAAGGATAGCTGTTAATGGCCCCAGAGTTCCCCTCCATGACTCAGAGGCTCAGTTGCAACAAACACAAGAGTTTTATTTTACAACTGGGATATGAAAACAACAAAATGAGGTACAACTTTTGAGAACTTGAATAGCAGTTTGTTTGATCAAACCCAAGAACTAGGAGGGGGGAGTCTTAAGTCTCTTTCTTCTCTGCATGAGGATGGATGAGGAAACCTGGTTCCTCTAGGAGGTTGAGGATGTCTCGCGGATGGGCCAGGCATAGGGTGTAGCAGCCAGGGTGGAAGATTGCCACCGTCATCTGTCCTCTTACAGTGCTCTCCATCACCTCTGGCTCACCTAACTCTGCAGTCTTTGGAGCTGCTGTTGGGTGTGGCAGGTTAGCCAAAGGAGCCTCCGGATGTGCATCTGGCTGGATGGTTGGAACAAGCTCTTCCTGTGCCATGACAGGAGGCACAAGAACAGGTCTTTGCCAGGGGGCCTGGACCTGGGAATCAATCACCACTGAGGCTTTACCAGGATCCTTTGGGCCTTCCCACAGCATCAGCATCTACACTGGTGTTGACCACGCTCTCCCCAATACAAAGGTTGCTGCTTCTACTGAGTGGGCCATACCCTCTCTGCTTCTTCAGTTGGCACGATCAGTTGGACCCACTCTCATTTCCAAGGACCTGCCGTTCTACTACTTCCCAGCCAGCATGTGCCCCTGGTCCTGGCTCCTCTGGCACCTCAGCTTGGCAGACCTCCTTCCCAAGCCTGCTTGTTCCCAACAATCTTTTCCCCCTGCCTCTAGTTCTCCCTTGTCGTCTGACCAGATAGGCGGGGTAAAAATACAACAAATAAATAAATAAATAAATAAATAAATAAATAAATAAATAAATAAATAAATAAATGTATCTTCTTCCTCTAGTGGGTCTCTCTTCCCTCCATTCGCTGCCCCCCTTTCTGGTGGCTGGCAATCTGAGATGCCTCTGGTGGTTCATCCTGACTGTCCCAATCCACCAGGGAGCTTCAGATGATGAATTCTTTTGTGGGGGGATATCTGGAGGTTGGGGGCTGCTTCCAGATGGTCCAGCCTTGGGTGTGGAGTTCTCGCTGATCCGACAATAACTGTGTTCAATAACTGTGTTCTCACGAGCATATGAGTCAAATTTAGATTGAGTTTTAGATTAGAAGGACTGTAAAAATACATTAAAACATACTAATATAGAACCACTTATGTGGTTCCCCTAATTTTTTTTTAACAAAATAGTAAACTACATAGACAAACAACAATATGTTGGAAGTTAATTCTGGGACTACCATCAAACACATATAATATTACCAAAAAAACTCACTGTCAAATAATATTCTCTTTCAATTAAAAACACCAATACCATCACATGTGTAAGACAAAAATGTCATATATCCTGCAGTTAAATCTCATGTGTTTGCACATACGTATTACTCTGGCAATAGTTTTTCAGAGCACCATACCTCTGATTCAAGTATGGTTAGCAAATAATATCTGTAAAAAATAAAAAAGGAGGAGGCATTTCAAAAAATATGGCACTATGTTACATGTTATCATTTAAGCTACTTGACTTTGACAAACCATCTGGTGGACTGCATGATGGGATACATTCTATGTTCCATAATGAACTTACACATTTCACTGCCATAAGGTGATGTGATGGCCTCTGGTTTTCAAGGCATTATTAGGCCAAAGTATAGAGTATATAGCTATCAAAGCAGCTAAGAACTGGACCTTTTCTATTTGCATAGGTTGGATTATGAGATGCTAGGGAACTGAAGAGAGAAACCTACAACAGGTTGTTAGCTTTCCAAAGGCATCTGACTACCTAGTTTTGGAACTTTGGGACTGATCCAGCAAAGGACATAATTCAGGATGTGGGAAAAATCTGTAGAGCGGCTTGGTTGCTTGCTTTCACCTAGTCTATAACCTGTACTGTACTGTACTCTAACTCCAAGAACACACCACCCAGTATGGCACCATTTCAATCTCTTCCATTGGCATTTCCAGTCCACCCATCCCTTTTTCTGACTAGAAATATACTTCCTAAGGTTCACCTCTCATTCTTTGGCCTTTTCTAGAGACCAGGGTCTTCAACTAGGGGCTTTTATATGTAGATTTCCATAGTAAAAATACTTTTCTTTGGGCCTTTCTTGCTGATTTTGATACTTTATTCAAAGACTCTTTTACCAAAGGGGAAGAAATAGCAAATTAACAAATATTTGTGCAGATTTATCCCAAATAAATATTTAAATATTTCAGTACTTTATAATATTTAAATATTTCAGTACTTTCGATGAAGCCTACACTTTTTAGCAATCTATAATCTGGTGTGGGGATGAAAGGTACTGAAACACTGTGGGACTGTCACCGCTATCTAATCATAGCCACACCTTACCTATGAATATTCCACAAGCTCCAGAAGAAGCATTTCAATATTGCTTGAATTAAAGCCAGTGCTGTGCAAAGAACAACACTTTCCTTTTTAGCAGGGTCTTGGAAATCCTTTTTTAGTAAAATAAATTACATAGGCAAACACCCAAATCTTGAAAGTTACCACACTTCTGCTGACCGAATTATCAGCAGAAAAGGGTTCTTCTAGCTTTAATAGCTGTATAAAAAGAAGACATCTCTGTAGATTTCATGCATGACTGAAAGCAGGGATAAAAGGCTGCTTCTGCTTTTCTGTAATTATTAATAAAGTTCAGCAAAAACTGAAAATAAAACTGAAAAAGAAAAATCAAAGCTCAGGATGAAAAGTTACGAGTGAAAGAAATGGAGAGACAGCCCAGTCTGATGGATACACCCACCTCAAGTTCAATAATACATAAGGATCTATTGTTTCTACATTGGAAATGATTCTAAAGATTTAAATAGCATTTCAATAAAGATTTAAATAGCAAGGCTCTCATCTTGGAGATCAGCAACGCTACATGCTGCAGCAGATGAGATCTTTACCTTTAAAAACTACATAAAATCCATTTGTATTTTTGTATACTTTTCTCCTGATACCTACATTTTTATGTACAATTTTGCTCAATATATGCATTTTTTCATGATTTTTTTTCAAATAGAATGCATTTTGACTTTATTTCCACTGATAGCACACATTTCTGGATGGAACCTTCCCTCATATAGACCCTTCTGTCTAGGATTTTAGACTGGCAAATTCCATTTCAAATTTTGGAGAAATATGAATTGGAAAGAAAAACTGGGTTGAAGTTCATATGTCAATTTGCAAATGCGAAATTAGGTGAGCTTGCATTAAAATGCAAACCCAACACACTTCTCCCTCACCCCTAATTAAATCCTAGACATTGTAGCCTATTCCCCCTTTTTCGGTTTCTGGTCCATTGCTTACAACTGCATTATTTAGAATGCAATGCAATCCGCCCCACCCCCCGCCCCTGTTTCTTCCCTGCGTTGTGCTTCTTTTGTTAATTATGATGGCAGCAGAAAGGGTTCAGAGATACTAGCAACTCCCCAAGAGAATTGCAGGTAGCTTGCAACTCTCCTTATTCGCTGAGAGCCAGCATGAATATGTAGTCACCTAGGAAGGGGATAAATGTTCAGGAAGCCGATGGATCTGGACCATCTTAAGCTACACTGAGCAGCTGCTGTGTCTGAAAAGGATGTAGACGAACAAGGAAAGCTTGACATGAATGAACTTTGCTCTTAAATATAGTGAGAGATTATAATGTTGTAATCTGCATACTCACTCCTAAAGTATAAAGGGAACATTTTCATTTAGAAAAAGAAAAATGATTTTGGCGGACTTTCTTTGGCCTGCATTAATTAATGCATAAAGAAGTTCTGACTTGTATAATAATTATTTAGCAAGGAGATATGGTTAATGGGAAGAGTTTGGAGAAGTTTTTTTCAATTTTGTTTTTGGGAAATGATGTCCAGGATCCTCCCGCCAGAAGGAGCAAGGGTTATCCTGGCTGGGAAATTCTGGAGGTTGTAATCCAAAAAGTAATGGAAAACCAAAGCTCTGACAAGAGAGATGTTAGAGAGATGATTGTGAAGATATTTGAGGCTGTGCATCTGAGCAGGGAGCCTGGCTTTAATATCAGTGTTCTACTTGCTTGGAGTACAGAGAACTTACACCCAGATAGAGCATCAAGTGACATCTGTGTTTAGCTTCTGGGGGGAAAAAAACTGAGGGCCCGGTTACACTGATGAAATAAATTGGGAGCTAGTTCAGGGTTTTATAAATCGAGTTAATGTTATGTGGCTTTTGTTCCACTGTGTGCATCCTCATAGTCAGCAATGGCAGCGGCATCAAGGGCTGCATTTGAGCTCAATCAGCAAGAAGGGCTGGTCAGCTGGGAAGGAGCTAAGCTGCCAGTGGTTTTGCTTAGCTTGCTGAAGAAAAGCATCCCATCACTATCTTCTGCAGCTGCAGGAAGGGGGAGCAGATTGTGTGGATAAGGAAATTAGGGCAGGTGGCTGTGATCGGAGGAGCTAACCAGTGCCTGCAAGTCACCAGGTTTTCCCAGTTTCCTCACCGGTGTGTACATGCACACATACTGTATATACACAACACATCTGCCTGCCTGCCTGCTACCTGAAGCCTCCTTCCACCTTCCCCTGCTTTGCCATTTTGCCTCCTGGAGCTGCTGTCTTTGTAGCCACCTGCATTGTCTCCCCTTCCTCTCCCCTGCCAGTCTCCAGTTTTCATTCTCACCTGGGGCAGGGAAGGAGGGGAAGGGGGGAAGAGAGGTAAAACATTTGTTTCCCCTCTCCACTGGACTTCCCAAACATTTTGGCAGACCCCCAAGACACAATGAATACTCTGACACAGACATTCACACATGCAAATGATTCAAAATAAATTGGATTCACGATTGAATTAAAATAAACCATCCTCTCCTGGCTGTTAAAAATAACTCACTTTTCAGCCCCCTCCCAAAAAAAAGTGAGGTGAGCTGTGTGTCATATAAATTGATATCTTAAAATTGATTTAAAATCTGCTTAAGCAGGGTTTTTTGTAAGTATAATCAGGCTCTAAATCCCACACCATTCTTGATTATATAATAAGGCTTAGGAAAATGTTCTCTTTTTTTTCACTACAACTGCCAGAATCCCCCAACCACCATGGTCACTAGTCCTTCTGGCTCAGGTATTCAAGGTATTGTCGTTCAAAAAATGTAACTTTTTAAATTCCTTTGTTCATTTAGATCTTCATGTGTATGCTGTCTGCAAAGGAGATTGTGTTCATCATTGCTCACTATTAGAGATGGGGACAAATATAAAAACGGATCGGCTTTTTAGACGAAAATAGCCGATTCGTTAAATATTCATCCCTTCATATTTGTGGGTCCCAGAGACCCCCATGAATATGAAGGGATGAATATTTACCAGTTTTTATTCGTCCTTCATATTAAAAATAAAAAACCATTCTGCCTACCGGCTGCCGATCAGCTGAGCAACTAGTTGCTGCCTGCAACCTATCCTGCTATTCATTATTTCTTGGTTAGAAATTTATTATAGTGTGTGACTAGTTGTCTGTAACATTGTTACTACCCAACTTAGGATGTTTATGAATGACAGAATATAAACAGAACAAATTAAAGTTAGTCCAAGATATGAACAGCATTTATGGTGACAACATTTGCATTGTCACGAAAAAGAAACATATTTGCATAAAATTTGTATTTGCTAGCGTATATATGTATAAATAAAAATAAATAGATAGATATTATAATTTAGATATAAACAAGCAATGCACTTCATTTTTGCAGAGAAGACTACAGTATGAACAGGTGATCTGTCTTTCTGTTCAGTCTGCTGTCCAGGTACAAATAGTTGATGAGCACTCAAGGTTCTCACTCTCCTGTCTTACACTTCTTTGGCCAGAATCCAACTACCAGTTCCAACTAAAGTGGATCCAGTAAATCAGTGGGTTTTCTGCAACTGCTGACTTAACATTCCACTGTTGGTTCCATGGGTCCACTCTAGTTGGGACTAGCAAATGGATTTAGGTCTTAATCTTTAAAGCAGACTTTGGGTGGACAGCTCTTTAGAGGATGCTTTCAAACAGAGGGCTATCCTCCAAGGAAACATCAAGTAGAGAACTGTCTTTTGTAATGCAGGAGACATGCGTACTCTAATAAAACACCAAGAATCCCCATTTTTCCAGATAAATTTTGACAAGTTCACAAAATGATGTGAACAAAGGCTGAAACTAACTTGTAGTTGGTGAAATGAGAAATTCAGCATAATCAAAATGTCTGAAGTCACTCATTCCTATGTAGTCCGAAGTAAATTGGAGGAGTAAGTAAATTGGGGGGGGGGGGTTAGGTGAGAGGAAGAAGTACAGTGTAATGTAACCTCTCTGTAATGTGAAACCAAGGCTAGACTCAGAAAATACCTTGGTCAACTCTGGAGAGAATAACAGAAGAGTAGGGATGCTAAACAAAACTCACCGTCGCTGAGAGAGTGACTGAATTTATTTATTACGGTCAGGTGACCAGCTCATAAAGCATATTTATGGCTAAAATATACAAAATGCAGTTTAAAAATATACAACCAATTCATAAAACATATTATGTGGCTAAAATATATAAAATGCAGTTTAAAAATGTACAACCAGTTCATAAAACATATTAGGTGGTTAAAATATACAAAATGCAATTTAAAAAGTGTACAGCCAGTTCATAAAACATATTATATGGTTAAAATATACAAAATGCAATTTGAAAAGTGTACAACAGATAATTAATTGTGTACTGGTTGTAAAATATGGGGAGAATCAAATACAGCATTTTTATAGCTATCCTTTGAACCATTGGATCGTCTAGGGCAAACTGGTTAGGACAGGGTCTTTGGGTTATAGGGAGTCCTTCCTACATATTTGTAAAGATTTGTAAACAGTTCCTCCCTTCGGTTGGGACCACAACATTTCTCACCATTGCTGAGAGAGGCTATCAACACACAGCAACAGCCTGTCGAGGATTCTCCAACCCCAACAAAAGATTGTGACTCCACTGCAAGACCCAGCAGGCGGCAGATAGATCATGAAGATGCAAAAAGCCCATTCAGTGCTACTGTTTATACAATATTATGCAGGAAGGCAACAAGGTGAATGCATTTTTATCACTAAAAATTTTAAAGAAATGCACAAAAACAGTCTCAAAAATGCACATGTTCCTTCTGAGTCTGATTTTTTTTTTTTTTTTTTTCTCTCACAAAGTCTTGCTTACCCCATGAGGATGAACCATGTCAGGATTTAAATTCCTACAGAAAAATAAGTGCATTGGGACCAACAGTTAATTCAAGCCTTTGTAAATGTGAACTGTGAGGTATTTTATGGGCAATAACATAACAGAGTTTTAAAAGGTACTTATTATTTTTTTAACTACTTGCTGTGTATGTTGCATATTTGGCACAACTGTGTGGGCTCAAGTATATTTGCATAATATAAATAACCTGAGCTATTAAGATATATTTAGTAACTCCATTAGAGCTCCAGCGCTAAGCAGGTAAGAATGTACGGAGAAAAGTGTTGTTGTTTTTTTTTAAAAAAAAACCTTATTAAACATTTATACCAAGTGCATTTTGATTTAACTTGCATAAATAATTCACATTTCTAAAAATCTTTCTTGGTTTCAAAATCAACCTTTTCCATACATGCTGTGCTAAAAATAAAGTCTTAGTGCTGGTGGGCACTGACATATTCAATCAGTATAACGTTGTCTAACTGGCATGTTAGTGTAGCAAAATGGCTAACAGTGAGCAACGGTGTGCATGTTTATTCATCATTAGGTCTCACTGCATTTAATAGGCTTACTTCCAGGTAAAAATGAAGAAGAGTGGAGGCTAGCACTGCATTTTTCCATAGAAATGTAGGCAGCAATCCCATGCACTCACCTAGGATTAAGCAACGGTGAACATCTTATGAGCCACTGGCCAGTTATACAAGACTTATGGTGCCCTCAATAGGGCTTCAAGACATGTGAATATTTAAGGAATTGTTTCACCAGTGCTACCCCCAAGCAAGTTTCCATGGCAAAGGACAAATCTGAATCCAGATCTCCTAAGTCTGCCACTCTACCCAGTACATCATATTGGTTCCCACTTGCTGGAAATATAATAAGATGTAATTCTAAGTATTGATTTGTCGACTGACCTGTAAGAAACTGAGCTGCTTTCTTTTAAATCCTGAGTTTTAATTTCACCACTAACATGAACATACCAAGAGCACAACCTTATACCTATTTACCTGGAACTTACTTATGAGTAGACATTTAAGAGTGTGTGGATGAAAAACCCATTAGGGAAACCAGTAGTGGGTCATAGAATCATAGAAAAGTGAAGTTGGAAGGGGCCTACAAGGCCATCAAGTCCAACCCCCTGCTCAATGCAGGAATACAATCAAAGCATATCTGCCAGGTGATTATCTAAGTTTTTTATGAATGCTTCCAGTGTTGGAGCACTCACCAACTCCTGAGGTAACTGGTTCCACTGTTGTACTTCTCTAACAGTTAGGAAGTTTTTCCTGATATTCAACCGTAATCTGGCTTCCTTTAACTTGAGCCCATTGTTGCGTGTCCTACACTCTGGGATGATCGAGAACAGATCTTGCCCCTCCTCTGTACGACAGCCTTTCAAATATTTGAAAAGTGCTATCATATCATGCTTCTGCTTTTGCAATATGAGGATAAAGCACTGGTGGCTTGTATTGGGGGTGGGGGTAATCCCACCAGAGGCCACAGGGAGAATAATTACTGACCAAGCTGGTTGTACATTTTTAAACTGCATTTTGTATATTTTAGCCATAAATATGTTTTATGAGCTGGTCACCCGACCGTAATAAATAAATTCAATTCAATTACTGACCAAGCTTCAAAGACAGTTGTAACAATTGATAGCTAATGTATGTGAAGCACTTTCACCATATTGGAAATGCTAGTCATTATGAACCAGCTAGTTTCTCATTCCTATTTGGCTGATCAATTCACAATTGCTTACTGGAAGTACCATGTCTATTGCAGATAATGATGAAGGATGATTTTGCAACTACCACTACCAAGGAGCTCCTTGTTATTAATCTCCTGGTGAATTTAATCACCTCCCTTTATCAAAAAAAGATTGACTCCTGTTTGGGGAAGCTCCCAGTCCTTCCCTCTCCAAATCCAAACCAAATCAAACTTTTGATGACCTTTGTCTCTACCAATAGACAGAAAGATGTGATGTGGGAGTCATCAGTGGCCTTGTGAACTTTCTAGTGTCTCCCTTCTGTTGCTGAACAGAGCTCTATATGCTGCACAATGTATTGTGGGGAAATGACTCTGTCTCCTCTAATGTGATGAAGGAACACCATTCCATTACTAGTGTTGAAATAGGATTCAACAGCCAGTTTAGTCCATTTCTTTGCCCTCCCAACCCCGGAATAAAGACGTGAGACAAGAATTATGGATTAAAACACGGGCCACACTTTATTAATCGTAATCAATGTTGCCATCCTTTGGCAAAGGGGGGCTTGCCATAGTACGGAATCAGGTTAAACTGTAGAGGTCTCAAAAGACCCCTTAAGCAACAAATAGGCGAGTCCCTGGCCCCAAGTTTTCGCGGTCTTAAAAGACAGTGAGAACCCGGCCGGCCACAATTTGACCACCCGCGGACTTCAAGCCAGCTTCTCCTTGTTGACTGTTGGTCCGGTTGTGGCCCCAGTGCATCTTTCCCCACAAGCACTGTAATCACACGATCCACAGCGCTGGGAGGTCAGATGGGCTATAGCTTACCTGAGTTTGCAATGGGACTCACCAGAAAACCTGTTATATCCACACTACCTGCCATAGCATAGGGACTAGCCATGCTAAGTCCCATGCCCGCCATTGAGCCTATCAAGCTCAGCAAGCAGGCCCCCCTTGATGTCTTCAAGGAAGACATCCAAACCGAAATCAGACAGATGTACACCATAATTCCAAAAAAACTCAGGCCTATCCAAATGGATCCTCTGGTGACCAATCACTGATCCAAGGCCGGCGCAGACTGCTCTGCAAACCTCCCGGTTAACACTCCTGCGTGCTGTTAACGGGGAAAAATTCTTGGCATCTCTCCATGCCAACCGAGGGACGATCGTCGACGATACTATACGCACGGCTGGATATGTGGCCTTCAACCATCTCAGGTCACGCAAAACGTCCAAAATTAAAGCCTTTCTGCAAAACCTGGCCAGACGTTAGGAAGTGTTCTAATATACCTACGATAATTGGATGAAGACCACCGACCCAAACGCTTGATTTCATCTGTATTGTATCCCAAGGCTGCAGCTGTGGATGCTGCACCAATGCTAAAAGAATGTGTGCCAAAACGTGATCCCTGCACGTCAACTCTGTCCAACTCTACGTAGAGTCTGTTAACTTCCAGAACTGGTACTTTGTTAATGGCGAATTATCTCTATGCTTAAAGAAATAGCCTTGATCCTGTTCCCTAACTTCCAAGTACACAATCGTGGCCTTCACAGGGCAGATGTCTTCTATATGGCAACGCTTTAGTGTAAGTTGAGCACTGTGGGTGATCATGGAACAAAGGGAAGACAATTAGCCTTAGAGAAAGTACAAAGAAGAGTCAACAACAGATGTCCGAGCCAGCGGAGCCTCAGGCAACACCTTGAGAACTCTTTTTATTAACTTAGCACGATTACATAGAATGTTGTGAGAATTCAGATAGGATACTAGTTACCTAATCACCACTAGGATTGGCCGGAGAAACCCTTTGATCTAATGCTCTAACTCTAAGCAAAAAGGCAGAATGAGAGGTCACCCCGCCCGCTGGGAGCTGCTGCTCTCTGCCAGGAGTGTGTGCACTCACTGAAACGGAATGCAGCTAAGAACCTTGAGCAGGGGCTTCCCACAGAGCACCCCTACCTAGTTGATCGGCCTTGGATCGCCGAATGTAAATTCGAACCGTATTGTCCACAACCCGAACATCATGCCATTGTAAATCTACCTTAGTCTCGTCATTCTTACCAGCCGCAATTACCTCACAAATCCTAAGGGCCCCAAAAAACGTCAACAGGGACGCAGCTCTAAATAAAACTATTTCATATTCGTCCCTGCACAACAGCTCCTACTGCTTACAGATGCGTTCTAACAATGCAGGTGATATGGGAGCCCTGGTGTCCTGAACTCTAACCCTTTCCTTAGACCACCCTTCAATCATTTTCTTAATGCGGTAATCTGAGGAATAATCCTGATACCCATTAATCCTAGTGTAGAAGGCGAGCCCGAACAACCTACCCTGAATAGTTCCAGGTGCCAATCCCCTTCTATTCAAATACACAATGAATTGTTGAAGATGATCCACTGGTGCAGGCCAGACAGGCTCCAAGTTAACCAGCTTCCTAAATTCCTGAAACTCTATACTCACAGCCGAGTACCCTTTCCGTGTCCTCGGTGCTAGGGCCAAGCCTATTGTCCTTTCCGCGTCTTCACGCCAATCTGCCAAACCTCTGGGGGCAGAATCTCCGGGAACTCGTTGGCTCCTGGATCTAGCTCCCTGAACCGCTCGATCTGTTGATGCAACAATGCATCAGCTAAGCTACTGTCTATCCCTGGAACGTGTCGTGCCTGAACCAAAATGCTGAATTTCAAAGCCTGCAGTGTGAATGCCCTAACTAATGTCATGACCCTCTCTGAATGAGACGTAAGGTTGTTTACAATGTAAACCACCGCCTGGTTGTTGCACCAAAAACGCACGACCGAGTTTGACCACTCTTCTGCCCATAGCCACAGTGTGCCCACTATTGGGAAGAATTCCAGGAATGTTAAATCCCTGGTAATACCGGACTTATGCCAATCTTCAGGCCATGTGCCGGTACACCATCTTCCCCTGAAATAAATTCCGAACCCTAAAGAACCTGCAGCATCCGAATGGACCTGGAAGTCCGCCTTAAGCCCTATCTCACTTCTCCAGAAAGATATTCCATTAAATTCTGCTAAAAACTGCCTCCAAACTTGTAGGTCCTCCCTCATACCTTGCGTAACCCTAGTCCTATGCAAAGGGCGATGCAGGCCCTTCATCGCATTGCAAAGCCGACACAAAAAAGTGCGTCCTGGCGTCATGACTCTGCAAGCAAAGTTTAAATGGCCTACAATCTCCTGAAGCTCTCGCAGAGACACTTTTCTCCTCTGTAATAAGGATGCTATCCGACTCTTGAGGTCAGCTAATTTGTTGTCTGGCAGCTTCGACGTCTGTTGTACGGTATCTAGCTCAATGCCAAGGAAAGTGAGGGACATAGCCGGTCCCTCTGTTTTTTCCTCCGCCAATGGTAAACTTATCTCCCCCACCATTGCTTGAAAGGTGTTCAGGATAAATGCACACCTCCCTGTGTTCCTTTCACCACAAAAAAGAAAATAATCAAGATAATGGGCCGTAGACTTACAGCCCACCTGTCTCCTAAGCTTCCATTCAATAAACGAGCTGAATCGCTCAAATGCCGTGCATGAAACAGAGCAGCCCATGGGCAAAGCTCTGTCAATATAAAAGGATCCCTGAAATTGAAAGCCTAACAGATCAAAATCCTGCGGATGAACTGGCAAAATCCAGAAAGCTGATTTAATATCACATTTTGCCATCTCCACCCCTACACCGCACTTCCGTATCATGCGAACCACCTCATCAAAAGAGGTGTAGCACACTGTACAAAGTTCCTGAGGGATGGCATTGTTAACCGACTCTTCCTCCGGGTAGGACAAATGATGTATTAATCTAAACTCTCCCTGTACCTTTTTTGGGACTATTCCTAAGGCCAAGACCCTTAAGGTTTCTACGGGAGGCGTCTCGAAAAGCCCCAGTACCCTACCTTCCTTTACTTCCTTATTGATTTTTTCCTGAACCACATTTTCCATTCCACACACGGATTTCAGGTTCTGCGTGAAATATGCTTTGCGCTCACCAACAGCCGGGATCCTAAAACCATACTTAAAACCGTCTAATAAGTAAATAGCGTCCACCTCGCAGGGGTAATCATGTAGCCAGGCTTCCAAAACTGCAACCCTAATTGGACTGGGGCCCTTTTCCAGAATTACCCCCACTGCTCCTGGGTTGTTTACCACCTCCTGCACCCCTATTCTGACACTGAGCACCCGCTCTAACACACAACATTTTGGGGTGCTGACTACCGCTTGCTGAACACTCATGCCTGAAACGGCATGGCTTCCTGGTACAAGTGCCTCTGGCATTGTAATTCCATCAGAGCAGGAGGGGTTGAACCACCTGCCCCGCTCCTATGTGGGGATTTTGAGTTTGGGCAGCCTTTCTGTTCAGATGTCCACTATCAAACCTATCCCCCAGATTAGGTCCGGCTGGTGTCATGGACTGTAGCCAAAGACCCGGTAGGGGTTCATCCCATCTGAGATTCTGATGAATCGTGCTGCGCATACAAAATGATTCATCATAGTTAAGCCAGGCCTGCCCAGCAAAATCTACATACACTCTATATATTAAATCCAAATATTGAAAGAGGGATTGCGCCCGACATGGTTGGGCCTTTACGACAACCCCAGCGTAAATTAAGAATCCCAGTAGCCAGTTGGACCATGTCCTGTCTGGCTTCTTCCTCCTACGTCGCTCCTTGTCTTTCTCATCCTCCTTGTCTAAAACCTTTTTTTTCACATTTCTATTTAACAACTCGAATAGATCGACATATTCGCCTTTTTAAATTTTTCCCTAAGTCGCCGGCGTGAGGTTGTCCCCTAATGGCATCGAGTAATTGCCGAATGGCAATGCTCTCAGAGGCACAGTATTATAACCCGTGTCTGGAACAGATGGATCCAGCAGATCCCTACACCAGCTGTAGTGTTGAACGGTGCTGAAAATGCAACCTGGGGATGTGGTGCAGTTCATCCGCCAAATTGCATGCTAGAACAGGGCCACGAAGCGTTCGGGGCCCTGAAACCCTGTGTGTCATAAGGTGTATAAAATGGAGAATTAAATTGTCTGCTGCCAGCCCAAGGCCAGGCAGGAATCGGTGACGGAGTGCCCGGTGCAACGCCTGACTCACCTGTTGAAGGTGTCTCCAAGCTGGGGTCCTCCCTGCCATATAGCTGGTCCGGGTCTTCCACGTCCACCACTTCCTGCCTGTTGGGAACCACAGCTGCAGAACCAGACACCACCGTGGTTGACGCCCTTCTCCCTTTGACCGTATACCATGATCGTGGTGTAGCTGTTGCCCCATATGCATCACCTCTGGATGTCCCTGCCGACTGCTGTTCCGCTTCAAGAACAGCAAATCTAGACATCAGCTCATGGCTATAGCTTTAAGTTTTGCCCTACAATGACTCTTTGCCTCCCTAGCTGAACGGCGTGGCTGAGCCTCACAGGACTGAGGTGCCTGTCGCTCCAACCTTGCAGCCTCCAGAGCAGAATTTTTTTCTTGCAGCTGCTGCCATACAGGCCAAGATTCCTCATCCGATGAAGATTGAGGTGGAGACACTTGCGGAACAGGCCGTTTCCTGGCCGGTTGCTTCCCTTTCTTGTTGCCCTGACCTTTACATGCGGCCATTCTGACCCTAGCGCTCTAAACTCTTGAAAGGCACCCCGAGTCTCACCATCTTAGGTGTTAAGCTCAATTGATGATCCCACATTGCTTAGACCACTGCAGAAGTGGGGAAAAAAGTAGCTGGCAATTCTGAGCTATAATCACTACAGTACTGCAACCCAACCTTTGCACAATGAAGCACTTTATAAATTCCCAAAACCACTATGAATCACTTTAATTAACTGTGCTATAAATACAATGAACTATGCTTCCCATAGTGATTACCTGTAATCAAAATTATTTATTCAGATTAGAATTGATGAAGTCAATATCCAAATAATTTTAGTAAAACAGCTACTAGCTGCTTTCTAATTTATAAAAATATAATTAATTTAATGCTACACCGGAAGCCCCTAAGAATTAATTGCCAGACTCAAATTAATTTACATGAGTCTACCAAGCTATCTATACCTAATAGAATTAATTATTTATTCCTATATACTGTATATGTATATCTTATTAAAGTCTAAATAATTTTATTATCTATCTATTTATTTATTTTATTATTTATCTATTACTTATCGTATTTATATCCCTGATCTAGATAGGCTAATGAACATAAAACAATTCAAAATCAGTGCCTCGTGACCCTAGCTATGTCCCCAAGCCACCAACCAGTGGCGCTATTCCCACGAAGCACCACCCAGATGCTATAAACTCCAACCCCAGGAGAAGGTAGGGTGGTATGGGGGGGGGGTTAAAGAGATCGGAGCGCCAACAGCCGTTGAGCCTAAGAGCCATGCCGCACGCACCCCAAGCTGCTGCGGATCCTCCAAACTGCTGTGGATCCAATAGGCCGCGGTGCACCTCGGCCGCCTTCTGCCTACCTGACCCTCGCAAGCTTCGGATTAACGGGCCACCGAGCAATGAGGCGTTCTCGACACTGGCCCTTCGGCCGAAGTAAGTCTCTTATATTATTATCCCCCTAGAGCTACCCAGCAACTAACCCAGCTCTGATCGCCCTGAAGCACGACCCGCGCAGGCCGCATGGTCGCGATCCCCCCTTTCACAGCGCTACCCCCCCCGCAATAAGAAATTTATGTAATCTTAACGAAATCAATTAATATAAATTAATTTACAACAGAGGTTATGGGAAAATTCAAATTTGGCTGAGTAAATCAAATAAAATTATTAACCAGACCACAGAGGGTAGCTGATGCTACCCCCCAAGACTCCCAAGCGATGTCTTCACAGGCCTCCAAACGATGACACAGTTTGCAACAGCGCAGTGTAGCAGAGCTCTCTCCTTCACTGGTGCCAGAAAAGGAAGAGGGAGGGGAGTGGGGGGAACGTCCCTTAAATAACCTGGTGCTCCCCCCTCTCACCCCGGCCGTTCTCAAGAGACTAAGAGTCTCACGTCATCCGGGGAGGGAGGCAAAGATAAGCCACGCTGCTGAAGCATTGGCTCAGCAGTGGCTCGATCAGTGCATGGACTGGAAGGGACACCACCTTGTCCTTCAGCAAAATATCTTAGGCAATCCTTGTCTGGAAGCCTGCTTCTGCATACTGATGACCCCTGTCAACACCTGGATTTAACACTGAAAGCAGCATGGTTCAAAATATATTTACTCCAAAGTCTGAAATGTGCAGAGTTTGGAAAAGTTACCTTTGTTTCACTACTATTTCAAGGATCCCACTGCCACCCCTAAAACTAACAGTACCATTCCTGAAAGTGTAATCCAGAAAAGTAACTTCCCCATACTCCACATTAGTCTCAAAGGAATCGGCATGCAGCTTAACATGACTGCTCTCCTTGCCACGATATCCCAATTGGAAATTACTTGCTGGTTTGCACCTTTTTTTCTAATACTGCAGTAAATAAAGAGGGTGACAGTAAAGCTCTTTCAAGCTATCTACTAGACTGATGAGCCACAGTTAGTAGCCATGTGGGAAAGAATGATAATTTCATTCCTCGGCTGACAAGTCTCTGCATACAGCCTTCTTCACAGTTTTTTCAGCATTGTGATTTTAGGTTATAACAAGGTGTTAACAAGAGAAAACATGTTTTCACTAAAGCTGTACACAAAGTGTACCTCTTGCCCTGAGTCCTTCTGTGTGTTTATTTTTTCCCCCATAAGGAAGTCTGTTTCTAGAACAAATAAACAAAATTTTAAGGGTATATGTGGGTGGCGGCTGGGTGGAAAAATTCTTCTAAATGTGCATTCCAGCCCCCCAAAGGATTTCTGGCAAGTAACAGAAGGCTGGTTTGCGCTAAGACACTGTTTACCTTTTGGGTTTCGATCTTTTTTCCTTAAGTACACAGACCTCAACAAGACCTTCTGATAGTTCTAAGATTCAAGAAGGGAGGAAATATTGTGCTTTATCTGTTTGCCAAGTCAGTAGCATCTTATTCCCAGAGGCCATATCCTGAGGCCAGGGGGGTAATACAGGGGAGGAATCTTGTGATGTCAGAGAGATGGAAGACAATCTGGAAGTGCTTGTGGGCCAGCTGATTTTGGAAGTGGGCACAAGGAGAATCTGGAGAAAATGACTTAAAATCTGGATAAAACATAGCTAACCAAGTGATCTGGATGCAACACAACCTGGTTGTTCACAGCTCCACATCCAAAGTCAGAATAGCTATGATGACATCTGATAGGAGAGGGAGGCAGAACAGATGAAGGGGGAGCAGAAGCAGAATGAAGATTCTGGGGTGATTTGGATGAATATCCATCTCTCAGTTAAGAGTATTATGAGGAAGGGTGACATGAAAATGAAAGCTATCATAGAACTTGGAGAACGGGAGAAGGAAGTATATATTATCCCAGGCTTAGGAGGTGGTAGAAAACCTTCTTGCCATGGGGAATAGTCATAGCTCAAGGGCATAGCAAATGCTGTCAAAACATTTGTGAGTCATTGCATTTTAGACAGCACTGAGGTAGATGCAGCTGTGCTTCTAATAAAGAAACCAAGCCCTCTTTATGTTTTGTGTACGAGTAGACTATCTGAAGCCAATCCAAATCAAAATGTTCTGATATAGTTCTACCTTCACATCAGTTCTTTGTGTCTTCTTAAAACTTTTTTCTTCTGTTAGTTTAGGAACTTGTTAGAATAGAATAGAATAGAACAGAACAGAACAGAACAGAATAGAATAGAACAGAACATGTGTTACAAAAGTGATTAGTGTATAAATGCATGCAACAAGGGTAGTTTGAACCTATTTCCAGGCCAGTACATTAGGATCAGTTCATTACTCTATATATTATTTGTTACCTAATCAATTAATATAAAGGAAACTACTTGAGATGAATCAGAGATGGGAGCCAAACTGGCCTGAAGCAATCCTGTGGTGCCACCATGATAATAAGATAATATCTGCATGGAAAATATAAAAACCTATTATGGGTTTTGCTGTTTTTTTCTTCTTGTTGTTGTCTGTGACCATATGTCGGGCGCAATTGGTGTACATATGGACAGAGGACACTCTTCACTGTAATCTATATCACAGGGACCAAAAATAAAACATGAGCAAAGAGCTAAAACATAAATGCTGTTTTTAGAGGGCAAATTTAAAGCCTTTGTTGGAGCAAAAATATTGTTGCATTAATTAATGGCTTTGCAGCACATTCTGGCATGGAACGATAAAGAGAAGACTTGTAGACTTTTCTTTATATCCCCTTCAGTTCAAAGCTCAGTGCAAATGGTTACATAGGGTAGAATCATAGGCGGGGGGAAATGAAATTGACTCCTCCACTCGATGGCTATCAAAATGCATGATTTAGTATATACACGATTGTCCATAGCTCATCCATAGTTACACTGCATGCAAGTTATCTTGCAATCTCAGAGCTGGAAGGGAATCTGTGGATCATCAAGTTCAGGAGACACAGTGGGGAATGCAACTCCCAATCTCTGGCTCTGCAGACAGATACTTAATCCATTGAACTTAATCAGAGCTTGGAACAATAGGTCTGAAAATTAATTCGTTGTGTTAACAACAATGGCTTCCCTACAGCCATTACCTAGCCTGTCTCCCCTTTCCTTTCCTTTTCTCTCTCTTTCTTCTTTTTCTTCTTTTCTTCCTTTCCTATCTTGGACTCTGTGATTAATCTGGATTTTACCTTAGTTTATTTTTATGTTACATGTAGACCGCCCAGAGCAGACACGTTCTAGATGGGCGGTATATAAATCTAATAAATAAATAAATAAAGCATTAGAACTTGGGAGATCGATTTGTTGCTGTTAATATTTCATAAAAAGCCTGGACAGAGACATAGCATACGTACTTACCATAATACATCACAAAGCGTGTTTGTGCTACTTTTAAAGCATTACTTTTAAAGTGTTACTTTTAAAGCCTTAGACGAAAGTGTGCTTTCCCCCATCCACTTTAAGTTAGCATATTATTTTCAAGCTCTGAAATAATGAAAAGACATTTAAGATAAGTTAGAAAGGTTAGCTTCACACACACACACACACACCTGCAACTTTCTGAATGCTTCAATGAGCATGTCTATTGGCCATCATGGCTAGGGGATTCTGAGAGATGTCGTCCAGAAAAGTAACTTTTCCCAAACTCTGGTGTTTGGTGCTGTAGTTCTGGGTTTGCTAGGTCTCTAGCACTCCTCAGTTTGAGAGTGAAGAGGGGATTTGAAGAAGGTAAGCTTCACAATGTCATGGCATGAAGTTGTTAAACCTTGAAAATAAATATTTTGAAAATCTGATATATTGGTTGATCCTGGAAGCATGGGTCAGCAGTAAAGGAGTAGAGCTTAGAGCAGGGGTGGGCAATTAATTTCTATAGGGGGCCACATGAAAAATCTGAACTGTGTTCAGGGGCTGAACCAACTTTACTTAAAAATAAAATGAAACAGTGATGTTATGATTGTTTTTATTTTAAACTTGTTAATCTTCACAAATACTAAAGAGTTTTTTTGCGGTATGTTAAAGATAAGCAACTGGTGGCGGGCTGGACAGGAGCGGCTCGCGGGCCGTATGTGGCCCGCGGGCCGCACTTTGCCCAGGTCTGGCTTAGAGCAAAGTTCTGTGGAGTGCATCTAGAGATTCAGATGTCCAGAAAAACTGAGGAAAATCCCCCCTCCCCATGTTTCAAATAATGTAGAAGCTAAAAACCTCTTATTTGGTGGTTTTTCTTTCAGAATCAGTGAAATGTCTGATAGAATAATATTGTTTGAAGTGATTCTAGAGGTCATCCAATCCAAATGGTATCTCAGTGCAGGCTATTCTGCAGGTTTTTAGCAGCACGCTTCTTTCTTTATTCTGTGCATGCTGCAACATACCTGACAGAGGAGGATTCAGTCTCTGCTTAAATGTTTATTTATTTGTGTATATATTCATTTTATACAGTTTAGGCCTCATGTTTCTCCTATGAATGTACTCCAATACCATGAAAATCAGACTGCCTTATTAGCATATTTGCCATGCAAGTTAGTTGGCCTTATTTGCATATTATGCAAATTGAGACTATTAATTGATGCTTTGTTTTCCTACCAGTACATTTCAACCTCAGCATCATTTGTCCTGTCAGGATTGATCTGAGGGAGCCAGGAGCACAAGAAACTCCCACTAGTGTCATCTGCAGAGGGAAATGTAGGGGAAAGTGAGAGCCAACTGCAGACATCAAAGGAAAAAAAAAGGTTTGATTTCCTTTAGAGACACTGATTTGAATACTTCATTATAACTAGGAAATATCCTAGCTTAATTCACTACCATACATACACAAACACCTAATTGAAGCAAGCACTAAACCAACATGGTACTTCCTGTATTTTGCTCCCAAATATAATTTCCCCCTAATTCACTAGTTGTTGTGGGGGTTTTATCCCCATCTCTGTGTGCTATATATAATTGGGAATGAAATTCATTACAGAGCTATGACAATTCACTTTCTGGACAACATCCTCCAGAACGCCTAACCCAGCATAGTCACTGACCGTATTGGCTGATGGATTCTGGGAGTCGTCCAAGGAAGAAACTGCCATTTTCTGTTTTCTAATAACTACAGACGTATCAATATCCTATGCACATTTCCAAGGTGTCGAGAACCTCCCAATAATTTCTGCTGCCCCTCCTCTTCCTTTTCTCTTCTTGTTCCCAACTCTTCCTTTCCTAAGAGTAGCATCTAATTCCACTTCTGGCTAAGCTCCAAGAAACCTTTGTGAAATGAAACTTGATTTTTCTGGAAGCTCAATTAGATTTGTAGCATCTGAACTTTCAACTGCAGCTTCCATAATCCTCCAGCCAGTACTCATTCCTGCAACTTCATTGCTTTTTAATCACTGTTTTCAAGCAGCTCTGCAAGCAGCTCTGAGGTGTTGATTTGTATATCTAAAAACTCCTAACAAAGGGGAGTGGGATGGTTTCACTCAAGGACTAACCACATGGATAAGGCTTGTTCCTTGCAGCAACTGGCCAAAACAATGACTGCATATTTTGCCTTGTATCTTTGTTTCTACAAGGACTGCTTGAGTCTTACTTCTCTTGGAATCTGAGCCAGTGGCTGGGTTAAAATGGGCACCAAGAAGCATGCCTAAAATTTGGGTAGAACCATCCAGGTAATATGAGAGTCCTACTTACCACAAAGTATAAATTCCTAAAATGTATGGAAATGAGAAGGTGCACAGGTGCACAGCAGACTGAGGCAAAGAGGCAGTCACGGAAGCAGCAAAATCAGGGAGCTGGACAGGGGACAGATTGTATTTGTCTTCAGTGTGGAAGGGATTGTCACTCTCGAATTGGCCTTCTCAGCCACACTAGACGCTGTTCCAAGTCCTCCATACAGAGCACATTACCATAGTCTTTCGAGACTGAAGGATGCCTAATACTAATACAGGTCACCCAGTCACAGTCTTCACCACTACAATAAGATATATTACATTTCTATTTAAATTATTGTAGTCTCTAAGCCTGTATTTGCATCTCTACAAATAAATAATTTCCTCTTTGGGGTGCATTCCTTATGCATGAATGCCTACCTTAATTGTTATTGTCTTTTGTAGTTTGATACTGTAGATTAATACTGGACTGGGAAAGGACAAATGGATTTTTACGGCAGAGAAGAGATGTTTCCTGAATATTAAAGGACACCGGAGAGATCTGTGGTTGCTCTTAATAGATGTACAGTAGCTTGCTGCCATAGAAGAGACCCAAATTTCTTGTCCCAGAGAGATTAGCCTCCTGGCTGATGAGTCATTGAAGCATGAAGAAATGGTCTTCGGACATGGTGCTCTAAATGAAAGGCCATACATCAAATAACGGTGCTGTATTACACTGAGACATTTATAGGATTGCCAAGCTGATATTCGCTTTCAAAGTTAAGGGGGAAATGGTAATTTAAGTATGATTGACATGAAAGAAATTATACTTTCAATGGCATTAGGTGTAGAAAAAAATAATTTCTCACTGCTAGAATTTTTGAGAGGGGGTGATTGGTTTTTAAAGAAAGATGTTTGCATTAATTTTCATCCGTTTCTTATATTTCTTTGCACATTGTTTTAATATTTCTCTCTAAACTCAGGCAAAGTATATTTTTCATACTAGCAGATGATAACGTTTGTTTCAATTATTTTGATATTCCCTCCTGTGAAGGCACTTTGTGTGCATAAGGTGGTATATTCAATGACGGCACGGCTCATGAGGAACATGGATGGTACATGCACGGTTGCCAGCCCCATTGCTACCATCAGCCAGGCCTTGGAAACCTCACTTTTTGGTCAATTTTCTAATTACACATGCTGCCAGCCAGTCATTCTGAGAGATGTAGTTTCTTCAAAATAACATTTCTAAAGTCTGTTACTCGTATCAACTAGGCAACACCTACTCAGTTACAGAGGACACTCTTCCATTTGAAGGCCTTTCAGTCCTCCCTATGAAAGTGTATTTGAAAGTGTCTTCCACTTGAAGGGCTCTCCAGTCCAAGCTGGATAAAGATAAAGAACAGAAAGGAAGGAGATCAAGGATCAGTGAGCACCTGGACATTAATTCATCAGGGACACAGGTCAGCCAATCACTCTCTTCCCCACAGGGGTGAGAGATATTGTAATTTTGTTTAAATTATAAAATTATTTTTATATATACTTCATGAAAATCAATTTCTTTTTTTTCTTTTTTTCAGAAGATGGACTCCTTTTTTGGTGATTTGTAAGTGGACAGACTGTTGTCAACATATGAATTCTTCTATGAACTCTAGCAAAGTCTGAAGAACACAATCTTGTCCATGGATACTTCTAATTTGCTTCAACAGGTCTCTTCTGGATTAGATACCAATATTGTTTGGTTATCTCTCATTTTTTTAAAACATTTTCCAGAAGTTTCTCAGGCAAGTTTCCTAATTGCTATTTGACTCTCTCATAGGGTCAAGTTGCTGGCGACACTTTTGTGTGTTTACACCACCACCACCAAATCACAGAAGAAGGGGCTTCCGTTTAACAAGCAAAAAGGGAATATGGCTAGAAAATGCTTATTGCTCCAATTCCCACTACCCACCACTTGCTTTCGGCTGCTTCTTTATAAAAGCAAAGCTTTTCAGCTAAGCTTCTGAAGCAGGAGTATGTTCCTTTGGGGCTGGGGGACATAACCCATTAGCACAGAGGCCTGTTTTCATGTAACATTTTGCTTTTTAAATCAGACCCCTCAATTTCCATCTTTTTAGGTTGGAGCTCGGTTGTAGATGACATATTAAATATGGGATCCCTAGCTGTTTTTGAACTTCCTTCCCATTCATGATGGTACCACCAAAATTTGGCAGCGGTACAATTATTTTTTCTGTCTGCATGTCCCTGCTAGAAGGGAAAGAGTGGCAAGGGTGGAGATGTCACCAACAGAGGGAGATTTTGCTAATGAAAGAATTCCTTTTTCTGTCTCAAAATTTCTCCAACTCACAAGTAATCTGTTTCATTGTGTGAAAGCCATAGGAGCTGCAGGACAGAAGGAAGAAGTCTTTCATTATCAAAAATCTCTTCCTGTTGGTAACATCAACCAGTGGTGGAGATTTTAGGCAATTCCTCCTTCTGTCCTGCAATTCCCATGGCATCCATGCAATGAAATGGATTACTTGTGAGTCAGACAAGATGCAGAACAGAAGGAGGAAATGTTTCCATTCCAAAAATCTTCCCCTTCTGGTAACATCACTACCCTTCTGAAGTGGTACCTTGCATAAAACAGGATTTTGGCCCATGTGCTTTAAGACTGCAACTTACTGTTCTAATACTGTAATTTACTGTTATCTGATTTTAACTGTGAGCTGTTGGAAGAAGGGTAAGATATTTATTTAGTTAATTCAAATTAAAAAAAATTGTTTATGTTTATGTACAAATGTGTTGCATTTTATGATAATGGGTATCAAATTATGTGTATCAAATTTGTGATTCTTTGTAGGTATACTACGATTACTAACCTCCACTTTTCATAGACTTTTTCACTGACACTTGATACAGATATAACTGTGGGAAACACATACAACAGAATGAAATGCCAAGCAAGCTGATTTTTCCCTATTGTGGATTGAGGATGGCCCAATATGTTCCTTCTGCTAAAATAACTTTAAGTTTCCAAGTGACTTGAGGCATTGCTTCTTAGCCTAAAGAACATTTATAAGATTTGAAATGTGTTTTTAGGTTCCATTCAATCTTATTTTTTTTTTTGTAAAAATAAAATAAAATAAAAACCAAGGAGACTGCTAGCTATGGTTTCAAGAGAAGATAGACTTATTTAATGGCTTCAACAGACTGTGTTGGGATACGTGGTTATGCTGACATAAGGAGAAGAAATTATTAGAATTTGGTTCGAAAAAAGAACATAAGGGAATACATGAAATGCACGTCTGCCATTCTGGCTGAGTATTGTATGGAACAGAAGCCTAGCAGCAACTGGGATGTAGAGCAATGCAATGTATTGGATGCCAGTCAGATTAGAAAGAATAAAAAAGGAGAGCTAAGAATTATATCACTCAGTCGCCACAGACTCTATATACTATTTTTTCCTGAGCGTACAGCAACTGTCTCCAAGCTGGCATCCTCGAGATATATTAGATCACAATTTCTATCATCCCCAATCAGGCAGAACTGACTTGCTGTTTGGAGATGATGAGCGTGATAGTCCAACACAGCCTGAAAGTGCCTGTTTGGAGAATCCTGTGTTTTAATGTCTGACAAAAGTATTGTTACGTTGCCTTTTGTTTTCACAATAACCCCATTCAGACAATATCAATAGAGGAAAATAAACACAAGAGGAAGGAAAGCACCTTAGTCCTGACTCCTATGTTGCTGCTGCCATCACCTTCCTTACATTATCTGGAGGGGCACATATTTCCCCTCTCCTTATCTTCAAAGGTAGATGTGAATGATCTACCTTCTCTTCCTGCTTGTAGAAAACTATTATGCTAGACCTTGGCAGTTTTACATTGCCTTCTCTTTGTTACACTACCTTTTCATATCAACCGGTCTTGCTTTAGACAAGGGAACTGTTGATATTTATATATATGTACATATTTGTATGTGGTGGTTATAATGTGTTTGCTGGGAGCAGAATGTGATATTTGCATAGAATGTGTCTTTAACCAATCAGATCGTATCTGTAGTCAGCCAGGCTGCTATAAAAGGCCGTGTCAGCCAGGGGTTTGTTAGATAGGGTCCAATATGAGATAGTAGCAATATGTAGACTACAATAGGGCTGACAGGGTCTCACACGATATGTACCTCAGACAGAAAAAAAGATATAACTGATAACAAAAAGACTGGGGGAAGTTGCTCTCCCAACAGCCTTTTTCCTGCTTGAAAATGAAGACTCACAGGGCTTACTGTTATTTGCATCCAAACTTGTTTGAAAAGGCAACTTCTCTTCTTTTCTGATTTTTAAAAAAAAAAATTATTATTTTTTGGCTAAATATGAACAATTTAGATGAACCAAGACAAGCCTTCTGAATACTGGTGAGAATACCTGTACCATCAGTACTGAATCAGGTAAAAGAAGAGGAACTGATGCTTTATCTGCAAGAGCCCTTTTGCAACCATGCTCCCTCTTGCTAAACACTAAAAAAGACTACACGCCCCTTTAAATCTGACCTCCCCCCCCTTTTAAAAAATATACTATACGATAAACCTGTATTGGCATTAGGCAGTAACTCAGGGGAAATAGACAAAATCAACATTAATGAGGAAGTACAAAATCATGAGAAAATATATATATGAAGTATTGCTACTAAAAGCAAATCAAAGTATTTCCAAATTTAGAGGAAAATATTTTTTTGGTCTTCAGAAATGTTTTAAATTAATTAAAGCATACCTTCTTTGTTTTGTTTGTTATCAGTGTGAACACTGAACAGCTTCCTTGCTATAGGCTTTTTGATTCCGGATGTTGTTGACAAACAAGTAATTATTAGGAAGTGAAATGTTACTTTGAGTGGTCTATTTTTGATTACAGAGAGAGGTGGGAGAGTGTTGCTTTCCTAGCATTTGAACTTGCACTGCTATCAATCAATCAATCAATCAATCAATCAATCAATCAATCCTGTGCTATCAAGTCAATTTTGACTTATGGCGACCCTTTCAAGGGTTTTCTAGGTAGTGAATACTTAGAATGGTTGATCATTCCTTTTTTCTCGGAGTGTGTTTGGATTGTGCAGCCTGCCCAAGGCTACACAGGCTGGATCTTTTCCCAGGAGGCATAGTGGAGACTTGAACTCCCAGCCTCTGGCAGCCAGACATCTACTTCACTGAGCTATTTACTGTGGGAAAATAAATTAGTTTTTAGCATTAGGAGACTCAAGGATCTAATAGAGGGATGTTTAACTGTAAGTTTACCATATGCAACAAACTTCACACTGTAACGCAGAAATCAATGGAATCTGATGAAGTGGGCTGCAGTCTACAAAAGCTTAAGCCAAGACTCCAAATTGCTTCAGAAACAAAATGAAGGAAAGATGGTAGATGCACCACTGTGCATTACAGGATGATGCAGTAAGCTTCATACTAAGGATGCAGTTAGCATAAATTTACAAGCTTCTCTGCCAGTTTTCTGAATAATTATATTTCAGCCTTCACGTCCTTCTTCTGAAATCTTTGGTGGCTCCAAAAAGCACACATCTCTCTCACTAAGAGACACCAATCTATATTATATGCCACCCATACTCTAAAATGAAGAGGTGCTTCCCCACAACTCACACAACACAGGACTGTAAAATGCTTTGTATACAAACACAAACATAAACATCTGCAACAACAAAACATCTTTCATGAATTCTGCCAGGCTAAGTATAGGAATGCCTGATAATGAAGAGTTATCAGGTGTCACACAGCAAATCTGTGGTTGTGGCTAGAGAGGAACACCATTTAGCAATAAAAATGGTTATGCTTCAGCATTTAGAATGTATTATCTAGTCATAATCTCTATTCACTTCATTTGTTTCCCAACTGCTTAACGTAAAGGAGACAAAACAGACCAGCGTCTTTGGCAATCATCGTAGAAATCTAGGAGTGGTGTTATTTGTAACCTCAATTTTTTTTCGCACAAAAATGAAGTTTTGTCATCGCTCATAATTGAACTGACAAAAGTGTTCACAGTGACTTGAAGGGTGCTTTTCGTTACCAAGACAGATTTTTATAATAATGAGTCTTTCCTGTGGGGGGCTGTGAACTGCTAATTAGCATCTATGACCTAATATTCTCAGCAAATAAGAGTAATAGCTGTAATTTCTAGCTTTATGTAGGGTGGAACTCTAATATTACCATCACTTCTGTTCCATTTGTAATTAACTGCAAGCAATTATTGTAGTCAAGGAGTATATCCTAATGCTCCTAGGTAATAAAAAAAAATTGGAATGATGTTTATAAAACTCATATGTCCCATGCTGAGTATACTGATTTCATTCACACCACTGTGATTATAAACATAAAAATTTTTAAATCCTCTTATGTCTCTGCACATTCTTATCATTCTTAATGTTTATGGGCAGCTATATTGTCCTCATTTTAATTCCCCCGAGTGACTACCCCTGATGGTTTTTAATTAATATTTTGATTTCCAGGATGCCGGGGAATACAAATGCTGGACATTGGGACCAAGCAGAAACCACAGGAGGCATTGATAGAATTTGTTTTCATCCCATTTAATTAAATGTTTTGATTTTGGTCTAAAAACATAGTGAACTTTAAACTGTAAGTCAAGATGAAACCGACACATTTGCCAGAGATAAAATGGCATGATGAGGCAGCATTTAAATCAACAGACCTTTTGCCACTGTGCCACAAAATGGGAGCTGACTAGCTGTGGTCTTCTTGCATAAACTAAGCAGGGATGAGAAGGTGCTGAGAAGGACCAGGTACCCTTTGAACATTGAGCTCATTCTTACCAAATGTTGCAGTCACCCAGTCCATGCCAGGAAACTCAAGTTCACGAATAACAAAAAAATCCACCGAAGGTGGTGAGTATTAAGGACAGCTTCATTCTTTGGAGTAATCCAAAGCATAAAACTGTAAAGACCAATAATGATTTAAAATTGTGACGAAATGGGGCATAAGAAGTATTTACACAAACATTGAGAAATATTTAATTTAAACAAATAACATTACATTTTAATGGAAGAAACAGGAATATGGCTATAATATTATACACATCTAATGTGTGATAATTAATTCTGCAGGTAGCATAAGGATATAAATCCTAACCAGGTTCATCCTCGCATGCTAAATGAGGAAATGCAAAAACAAAAAATTCCCCACCCCATAGGATTGTGAGATTTTGTTGTCGGATTTCTGTGTTTAGAAGACTGGTTGCGGTATTTGTCTGATCCTTTTTTAGTATTTGTGCCCTTACAGTTTTTAGCTTTAAATATTTTCTTTTCATGACATAAGCTACCTTGGGCAGCTTTCTTTCTTAAAGAAATTTGGGGTAAAAAAAATATTTTAAATAAAAAAAGGTGGGGTAAAAAAAATATTTTAAATAAAAAAAATAGCCTCTCTTGACCATAAACAAGGCATTTGCAGTTTTTTGTTTTACTTCCCTAGATATTACTGGACAGCAAGTTCATTTAGAGTTGTAGAAAGCTAAAGTGTGCAGTTACCTTTAAGAGAAACAACAGTGGTGTGCTGGGAGTGGATTTAAAACCAATTCCTAGGAACTACTAACAGTAAATTTCCATATCTAATGAAATGCACTGAAATCTCCAGTCCCAGTATGAAGAAGGATAAATACCTAACAATACCTCAGAGAGAGGGAGGAGGATGTGATGCATACACCTTTCGTAGTTAATGAAAGCAAAGCCCTGATTGTTAAAGTATATGAAGTCATGGTGATTAGGTATGGTCCAATAAAAATCAGTAAAGAGTGATCCATTAAACATTATTATTGCCCAGATATAAAAACAGGGAAAATGTTGATTTGTTGTTAATTGACTGGGAAACAAATTTATTTTGCCTTTTGTAATTTCTTAGTCACAACTGCTATTCATTTTTGATCTGCTGCACAGATTCGTGGAGAGAAAAGAGAGAACTGTTGAATTCTGAGCTGTAAAATTCTGTTAATATGGTGGTGGATGACAATACTTTCAATATTGTGCTAAACATAAATGTTTTGGAGTGACAAAGCCCTTAACCATTACTAATATATTCACTTCACTCATATTCTTCACATATAAGGTGCATTTTACCTTGTTTGGCTGTCAGAGACTGGGAGTTCGATTCTCCACTATGCCTCTTGAGAGAAGAGCCAGCTTATGTAGCCTTTGGCAAGCTGCACAGTCCTAGGGTATCTCCAGAAGAAGGGAATATTTTACTGTGAGGTCTTTCTCTCAGTCCTGCCACCTTTACAGGTGCATTTGGTGGGTACACGGGAGAGGGCTTTCTCTGTTGCTGCTCCCAGACTTTGGAACTCCCTCCCACAGGAGGCCAGACTGGCCCCATCTTTGCTGTCTTTCCACAAGCAGGCAAAGGCCTTTCTCTTCAGGCAAACTTTCCCTCAGTGACTGGCTGCCTGAGTGAGGTTTTTAAATGGATTGTTGTACCTTACTGGTTCAATTGTGTTTTAGAGTTGCTCGTGTTTTTTCTTTGATATTTGTTTGATCCTTTTTAGTATTAGTATACTCACTGTTGTTAGCTTTAATATTGTTTTATAATGATGTAAGCCACCTTAAGGAGAAAGGTGGGATAAAAAATATTTTAAATAAAATTAATTAATTAATTAATTAAAGGACTCAACATACTGACTGGCTCCTTGATATTCCTCTAAGAACTGAAGAGGTACACAAAGGAAAACAGAACAAGAAATTTGTGGCATGCTGTGTTATGTTCTTGAGGAGAGCTGCTTTTATAACCACATTGATTGATAAGGAAAACTTGCCTTGGTGTGATCAGATTGTATTTGGGTGGACAAACAGAGGAAGATGCTGGCCACCACGCAGTAAGTTTCCACAGGATTGTCACTATTGTTTTCTTGACCATGGAACTACAGCTATTAAAATGGCTATGTAGAAAATGAGTATGTGATACAGCTGTGATTTTCTCATGGAAGCCATGAGAGTAATCTGATAGGGTCACCAGGCTTTGGAGACACTGGTATCAGAAATGGGGCAATTTAAATGCAACAGCCACGACCACCCCTAGTACATTAGAATATTTGGGTAATACTCTGGTAAATTTCTGTGGTAACACTTAGGGTGGTCATTGTGACAAAAGCTGAGAGTTTTCAATTAAAAACTCTTGAGAGAAATGATGTCCCAGCTGGAATCTGGCCCAGAAACATAGGTCCAAATGAATGATTTCTTGGACAGATTAGGATGGGCCACACAACCCAGCTGATGCCAGATCTATGATAAAGATCTGTGATACGAAAGGTAATACAAATAGGTAAATATTCTTCAGTGAAAGGCCAAGATGAGACATAGAAAATTATGGTAGTTAATTTTCTCTAGACCTGTATGAAAATAGCCACAGCAGGATATAGCCGAATGCTATTAAATATTAGAGATAAAACATGGATCAGGGTTGTTTAATCCAGATTGTTAGTTTTGGAGCACAGTTTGGAGAAGTTACAGATTTCAGAGTCTATCAGAGGCCATGCTGGCTGGTGGATTCTGAAAGTTGTCATCCAAACAAGTCATTTCCCCCAAATCTGGTTGAAAGAAAATTGGATCTATGGGAAACTGCCAAAGAGAAACAGATTTCCTGCTCTTTCCCTGACATAAGAACTGGGGTATTTGTTAGTGCCATCAACCTCTGGCTTGCTAGTTTTGTAGATGAGTCAGGGTGTAGTTCTGCTAGAACAAGCGGATGCATAAGAAAGAACAAAGTTACACACAGCTAGGGATTCCCGACTATAGCAGCTGCTGATTGTTCTGTCATGTTGTTATATCATATCATATCCACACATAGAGTAATGGTCCACACATTCAAAGCAATGTTCTCTTTCCTTTTCACAGTGCAGAGGAAGAACAGAGATGGAGAAACAATCCTAAACCACAAACAATTGAACAAGAGTCTAAACAAGAAGCCTCCATACCTAAAATCCACAGTAGTTATTGGTATTCAGGATGTCTCCTGAAAATCAGTCAGTCTGAGGAAATGTATGACCCTTTGCAGGTAGTGTTGAGAGCCTTCAACAAGAAATGTTGTTCCGTATTGGCACATTAATGTGATACAGACTTAGAAGCTTAGAAGGGGGAGCAAGAAATATAAAATAATGTTCTGCTTCTTGTTCATCCATATTTTTTTCCAGTTACTCACACACTGTCCATTTATTGGTTGGTTATAGTACTTGCCCTCACAAGACAGAGCACTGGAAATGTTCTCTCTCACACACTCACTGTCTCCCCCCAGATAATTTCAGCTTGCTATAGTCATATGATTTCCATCATTAGCAAAACTATTTGTGTTGTATTTCCATACAACTGCCATTTCGCAGCTTTAAGCTCAGGTTCTTAAAAGACGTGTCGACAATGCATTGTATGAGAATCTTCTGGTAATCAAATTGCTGGAAGACAGTTATAAGCATCTTTGCTCATCCTGAACTGCAGAGGAAGAAGTGAATGTGGAAATTCTGAGTAATGCAATTGATGGTCTTCAAGCTTTTAAATAGGAAGACTCTCAACAATTGAGATGTATATGAGTTCAGAATCTAATAAGCTGTAAATACAATAGGTTTCAATATGATATTTTATCAAGTACTCTGCCTCGCTTTTCACTCCTTTCAGCTTTTATGAGCAGCATTAGCATCTAATCAGCAGACAAGTTGGAAAATTTTATTGTGACACATAATCATTTTTAGCTCATCATATTTCTTTTTTCATAGTCCTTTGCTCTGAATTTGCTCACAATGCATATGGTTTCCAAGCTGTTTGTCCCCCATTTATTCTTAACAGAATTCTATTATAGCAGGATGTTTACCGACAACTTATTTATGGCATAACAATGCAGGCACTTCTATAAGCACCTACAATATTAGTTTACTAAATTTACAGCATCTAATGGACTTTTGAATGTGTCTTGATATACACGTATCTTTAAGTAATACTGGTAATTCTAGAGTGTAGTGCCACTTTTAATACCATTGCAAATGAACAAAAGCACAGTATTCATTTTGTAAAACACCTTATTTTCATAATGCATGCGTGAGTTCTTTTAAAATTCTACACATTTTGTGACATAAGCAAGGAAATAATATGACCATAGAAGCAATCAGGCAAAACATTGCTTATGGTTACTATAGGTATGCTCCTTAAACATGTCTCTTGGATTTTAGTGGGAATTCTTCAGTAACACAGAAACATTGTTGTACAGTGGATTGAGTTCTCAACTGAAGCAGGACAGTCCAGTCTTTGTGGTGCTATGAAGCTTATTTGTTAGCTGTAGCAAACCATAATAAAATGACATATCTCTGCATATGTTTCTTCTGAGGAGGTGGCTGAAAAATATTATAGTGGGGCTGAGGAATCTCAGGGCCACAGAGTGGATTTCTCCCTGTCAGACCTCCTGTATCTGGCCTTTTGAAGCCACTCCCCTCAGAAAAGGGGGAATACAGATGGCAAAATTATAGAATTCTAGAATTCTATAGTCAGAATAATTCTGAAGTTACTCTAGATCAGTCATTCCCAACAGGAGGCCATTTGGGCTCCTGGGGGCCCTGGCACATTTGAAGGGGACCACAGACTGGAAACAATTCTTCACACACCACCTTATAAGGTTCTTTATGTAATTTATACAATCCTGATTTAGTCTATATTTCTCTCATATTGTGTTTATAGCTATGGCCAGGTTGAAAATGACAGCTCTAGTCCACCCTCTGCCAATACCAGAAATCTATCTAAAGCTGGTTTACTGGTGGCCATCCAACATTCATTTAAATACCTTCAGTCAAGGAGACCTCACCATCTTCCAAGGTAATCTGCTCTTTGGAATTTTTGAGCAGCTCTTACCACAAAAATATCTTACTAATGGTTTGTCAGAATCTAATTTCTGGTTAATTGAATCCTATCTTCTGAAGCAGTAGACTACAAGCTTGCTCCATTTTTCTTCGGACAGTTGGCTGTTAATCCAGAACGGCCATACCAACACATTCAGACTACCTCCAAATGAGGTTCCTAAAGGAGTACCTCCCTCTTCATTACTGCTCAGCTGTTCCCCAAAGCAGTAAAGGGCCACATGTGCAAAAACTGCTGAATAGCAGCAAGGGTGCTGCTGCTTTGGTAGTTCCCCAGTGCATGAAAGGGAAACTGAGCTGCCAGCCAGTGATCCAAAAAGGCAGGGATATCTTCTTAGCTCACTAGCTCAGATGGATTTCCATCACTCCTCCAGCTGCCCAAGTAGTTTGTGTTTGTGTTTGTGAAGGGGAGAGAAAGTGAATGTGAAGTACCTTTACCTTGCCAGCTTTATGCTCTGGCCCCACTCATTGCCACTATGCATGCCCTGCAGCTTTTTCACAGAGCCAGTGTGATCCTTCAGCCAAGAAATGGTTTCTCACCTTTTTTTAAAAGTCAATTTATTTGCTTGCTCAGTTAACAACATGCATATACCACCCAGCAAGATTCCTCTGGGAGACTTGCAAGCAAGCAAAAGCAAGAGAGAAATACAGGACTGAGCTGAAATATTGCTACAGTGATGTTTTAGCCAAAACTGTGGATGAAATGGAACAAGAAATGTCTCTCTGAAGTCCTTCCCAAAATGTACACTTCATGTGATTTTCCTGTGGTTGTTCAAAGCCACAGGAGAAGCTAGGCATTATCACCACCACAATGCGTGAAGTGGATAAACAAGTCTTATTTTCGGTTCCTTGGTTGTGTTTGTCAGCTCAGCTTCAGAGCTGAAGGAGAGACAATGGTGGGCTAAGACTCAAAATGAATTTTAATATTTGCAGAGAAGGAAAGAGACGTGCACGGAGCAAGATGGCAAATTCAAATACAGTGCACGGTAAATGGCCAATTTCTAAATGCCCAGTTGGGATAATAACAATAAAGATGATGATGAAGAAGATGATGCTGAGATGGGAGGGGAGTGTATGTTCTCTTCTGCTTTCCCACCTCATCATAACTGTATTTCCCTGTGACAAGAATAAAAGCAAACTAACGAATCTCTTGGATGCACAATTGTTTTTCCATGGATGAGGGATTACTGATTGGCTTTTTAACTTGGGCTTTTCCAAATAGTTTTTCAGTTATTTAATTTACTCTACATGGAGCCTATTGATTATTCAAGTTGGCAGTCAATTTTATAGGGCACCCCGCTGTTTCTTTGCTTAATGTAGTCAATGATAGTAATTGCTTGATCAGTGCAACCCATGAAATAGGTTTTGTGTCTCTTTTTTTACAATGCATTGATGGCTTTATCTGACGTAGTCTTGGCAGGGCCTGGGTTTTACAGCACTATCCCGAACTCCCAGAGGTCTGTAGATTAATGGCAATGGCTTTCAGTCGGAGCTGCTGATACAGCTCTCCAGAATGTATTCACACATCTGGCATGCCATGCTTGGCACGGGTGCCAGGTTTTTGTTGTGCAGTTACCGAATGGCTCACCAGTGCCTAGTTAACTGTTTTCACTAAGGGAATGAGATAAAAAGCCATTCACAGAGATCTTGGCACCTTCTCTCTGTTCTCTGGTAATTACAATTTTTTAATTTTTCCATTGCAGTTTTTATGGAGACAATTGACAATTAGAAACAACTCAACATGCCAAATATTTGTCCTGCAAAAGAAAAAAAAACCCTTTCTTTTTGGTCTGATTCCCATACTGACAAGGTTTTCCTGCAAAGCTCTTGTTTTTAATTCCCTTGCACCAGTTAATAGAATTGACTATCATTTAATAGTGTTCTTGTGCCCAGTTAAATGTACCTAAACCCACTGAAGTGAGTGGTTTTAGGCAAACTGGACAGGGACTCAGATTTGCAGCCACATAAGGATAACATTTAAATGTCTGTCAGCTTAAGCATAGTGCCCAAATTATCCCACAAAAATGAAATTTAGGTCTGCCAAACACATATTTCTGCCCAGTTACTATTGGGATAATGTTTTATAGTTGTTGGTTTTTTCATCTTGAGTAGGAGTTGCATTTTTCTGCAGTTAAATTCTGCATGTATTCAGTGAACACATGATAGATGTGATGGTGCTAAGTTAGATAGCTTTATCCTTTTCCTGGCAACTCTGGGAGACATAAATTCAGGTGAACACAAGAAGGAGATTATTTAGCTGTGTGCAGGTAGGGGTTTCCACTTGAACAGAAACCAGGTCACAGGTTTCTTGATGCACAGGGACCCAGGGACAACTTTCCACTCATTTGTGCATGGAGGGTGCATGGACATTAGAAGCCTAGCCAGAGGATTAAGTCCACAAAAAGCAACCAAACATGAATGTGCGAAAGGGACTAGTGTGACAGGGTTGTCACACTAGTCACTCATAGATTCTGCAAATATACAAAGGCTCTCTGGAAAATTTTGGGAACTCTTCTAATTGGGCTAGGTTGTGACATTGTATTGCTCTCTTGGCTCTGTGGGGCTTGATTTTAAATAAATATTGCAAACACTGTTAGAGAAGTTGCAATAGTCTGTTTTACAACAGGTAACAAAATAGCAACAAGAAATATATCCCAAGCTGGATATTACAGCTAGTGTGTGTGTGTGTGTGTGTGTGTCTGTGTCTGTGTGTGTGTGCACGTACCATCAAGACACCATTGCAGATGTCCTACCAAGTCTCTGAAATCACTCAAAATTTAGAAATCTGGGTGTTATTGTCTCCCAAACTGTTGCTTGCAAAATCCAACACACCAGGAGTTCAAGACCTGGAACAAGTAAAACTTGAAAACCTTAGTTGCTAAAAATTGCAGCTCTATTCCTCTGCAACTTTCTTTTTCTTTCTGAATCAGAAAAGCAAAGAGCATAGACCCTTCCTTTAAGATTCTCCACCCCCTAGGCTAAACCAATGTAGGTTCCATACATTCTTTCCTTAAATACCTTTATTTTGAATTAAATACCATCATTGGGATCTCATGGAAGGGATACACCTATTCACTTCGAAGTAAATTCCATTATACTGAGTAGAATGCACTGCCCTATACTCACTGCCTTCCATGAAGTCTCATTAAATGCTGTGGAACTTACTTCCAAGTAAATCTCCATTAACACTAGGCTGTGAGGATTGTAATCTGCCAACAGTGATTTGTCAGTAAGCCCTGTTGAACCCAGTATGATTTACTTCTGAGAAGAACCACTTAGGATCCCACGCTGCAATTCTTTTGAGATTACTGCCTGAAATACCATTTGTTCTTTGAAGATGTCTGTCTTGAAGCTTTTTTCATGATCCATTATATTCCAATAGCCATGGGATGTAACCCCAGTGAGCTGGCCAAGAAATGTAATGAAATGTGCAACACAGGTGCATAAATCCACAGACAATATAATTGTAGAGTGCACATAGACGATTTACAATGCCTATGGTGACACCCTGCCAAAAATGTAAACATGTGATGGATTCTGGACCAGCTGTGATGTGAACTGATTTTCCTCAGCTGAGTTTGACAGAGAGTATGGACATGTGCAGCCCCTATATTAATTCATTTCTCTCCAGGTAGTAAACTCTAAATGCATAATGCATCTTTGGGTAGTAAAGGTCTACTGAGAAGACATCTGGAATGTGCTATTTAAAATTCCTCCTCTGTCTTTAGCTTCAAAATCCCAGTTACAGTGGGAAATAATGCATGAATAGCATAGCTCTCCATGCAAGATTAATAAGCCATGTCCCTTTGTGTTTAGGATAAATAGCTTTAATAAAAAAAAATCTTACTGAAAGAAAATTACAGGAATAGCACAGCCTGCCCTTCTTGGTTTTCAAAGTGTATTGTCATTGTTATCAACATTTTCTTTGGATTGTTTGACCCTTCCCCCCCCCCCCCCGCACTTCACTTGAAATCCATTCCAAAGAAAAGATTGTACATTCCTCTATGTAAAAGTTCAACACATATGGGGAAATTTATTCGTGCAGATAGTTCGTGAAATCATAGGCTGGGACGCCTTTGGGAACCACAGAAAATGTGCTGTATGAACTGAAGGATAGAATGTAATTTAGTACTTGGGCATGGATTCACACGGTAGCATTTAGAATCCTTTATCTATGTGCCTTCCAACACATTCCACAAAAACACAGTGGCGGTGGAGCACATTGTGGGGAGGACAGTCCCCTCACCAACTTTATTTATTTATTTATTTATTTATTTATTTATTTATTTATTTATTTATTTATTTATTTATTTATTAAATTTATACCCCGCCCATCTAGACCGAAGTCTACTCTGGGCGGCTAACAATAATAGATGACATAAAAACAATATAATAAAATAAAAAACAACAGTAATAATATCGTTCAAGATGGGAAGAATATTCAAGTGATGACAGGAGGGAAAGCCTGCCTAAAGAGTCAGGTCTTAAGTTTGCTCTTAAAAACACCCAGCGAGGGAGCCAGACAGATCTCTGGGGGCAGACTGTTCCAAAGGCGAGGGGCCACTGCCGAGAAGGCCTGCTTTCTTGTTCTTTCTCTCCAGGCCTCCCTCGGCGTTAGGCCCCTCAGCCGCCCTTTCTGGCTAGAACGAGTGATTTGGGTAGATCTAGGTGGGAGGAGGCGTTCTGCTAGATATCAAGGTCCTAAACCGTTTAGGGCTTTATATGTCATCATTAACACTTTGAAATCAATGCGGAAACGAACGGGCAGCCAATGCAAGGCAGCCAGAGTGTGGGAAATATGCTGATATTTTCTCACCCCAGTGTGAAGTCTGGCCGCTGCATTCTGCACCATTTGAAGCTTCCGCATCAATCTCAAAGGTAGCCCCACGTAGAGTGTGTTACAGTAGTATAATCTCGAGACTACAAGCGCAAGGACCAGAGTGGTGAGCGCCCAAACATCAAGATAGGGACGCAGCTGGGCAATCCGCCACAGATGGAAATAGGCGGAGCGGACCACTGATGCTACCTGGGTTTCCATGGTGAGCGCCGGATCCAGATGGACCCCCAAGCTGCGAACCTCACTCTTCGTGGTGAGAGTCACTCCCCCAAAAGAGAGGGAGTTTCCCAAACCACCGATGGAGGGGCCACCCACCCTCAGGACCTCCGTCTTGTCCGGGTTCAGCCTCAGTCCATTCTCCTGCATCCATTGCTGTACAGCCTCCAGGCAGCACTGAAGGGACAGAACGGCATCTATTGTGGTTGGAGAAAAGGAGATGTAGAGCTGGGTGTCATTAGCGTATTGATGGCACGAAACTCCACACCCCCTGATGACCCCACCCAGCGGCCTCATATAGATATTAAACAGCATTGGGGAGATAATTGAGCCCTGCGGAACCCCACAATTGAGATTCCACGGGGCCGAAACACACTCCCCAAGCTGTACTCTCTGAGGACGGTCCTCCAAGAAGGATCGGAGCCAGGCAAGTGCCAGACCACCGATTCCCAACTCAGAGAGCCTCCCCAGGAGGATACCGTGGTCGACGGTATCGAAGGCGGCTGAGATATCGAGGAGGACCAACAAAGACATTTTGCCCCTGTCAGCCTCCCTCAGGAGGTCATCAAACAGGGCAACCAATGCCGTTTCCGTACTGTGGCGCGGCCTGAAGCCCGACTGAAATGGATCCAGGGCATTGGTTTCATCCAAAAGAGCCTGGAGCTGGTCAGCCACCACCCTCTCTACCACTTTGCTGAGGAAAGAAACATTGGCGACGGGCCTATAATTGCCAATGTTGTCCGCCGCCAAACTTGGTTTCTTCCTTATGGGCCTAATGAGTGTCTCCTTGAGGGCAAGGGGAACCTTGCCCTCCTGGAGAGACCCATTAATTATTGCCGTGGCCCATTCGGTTGTTATAGGCCTGGCTGCTTTGATTAGCCAGGCCGGGCAAGGGTCAAGGGAGGAGGTGGTGGCATGACAGCGGTCAAGTGCTTTGTCCACCATATCTGGCATCACAGGCTGAAAGAGATTGAGTCTCATCGGGCAAGGCAGAGCGCTGGACGATCTGCTCGATCTACTGTGTTCAAAAAAGGAGAGAGCTCCCGGCGGATGGCCTCCACTTTAGATTTTAAAAATGCTGCAAATTGGTCTGGTGAAATACTAGTAGGAGGCCTATCACTTAGACCAATTCCGGATAGATCGCGGACTATACAGAAAAGTTCCACCTGCTGATTTGAAGCTTCGCTTATCCAGACAGCGAAGTGAGCTCGACTGGCAGCCCTCACCTTAGTAAGGTAATAGTTAGTCGCGATCCTGACAGCTTTCCGATTATATTCCGTCGGGTTCCATCTCCAATTGCACTCTAGCCTTCTCCTGTTTTGCTTCATAGCTTGCAGCTCCTGGTTAAACCAGGACGCTGGACGAGCTCTGCAATGGACAGGGCGTTTAGGAGCGATCATGTCAACAGCCCTGGTGGTGGCAGCAAGCCAGCCATCGACCAGAGCCTCGACAGGAGCGCCAGTCAGATCAGCCAGAATCCCTCTCATGGAGTCCTGGAATCCTACAGGATTCAGTAGCCTTCGAGGGCGGACCATTAAAATAGGTCTTTGCTCCCTGCGGGGAGGGAGAACCACTGAGAAGTTACATTTAATCATTTTAATGTTGTGAGTGTTTAATGATAACACGGCAAAGACACACCTCAGTGATGGAACACGTACTTTGCATGTAGAAGGTCCCAGGCTGATAGCCTGACATCTCCAATTGTGGTAATAATAGTTATCGTGGCTACGATTACATGCCATCCTACCTAGTAGGATTTTTGAGATGTTCAAGGAGTGGTTTACCATTGCCAGCCCACAGTGAGTTTCCATGCCTGAAAGAGAGATTTGAACCAAGGTATCTTGAGTCCTAGTCTAACACTTTATCTACTACATTATCCATAGCATTTATCTCCTGGACAACTGGTGCCAGTCAGTGCTATAAACAGAGAGGTAGATAGACCAAGAAACTCAGTAATGTTTCCCAACCCTGGAGCTGATATGAGAATTCCTGTTGCCCTCTGACTCATGGAAGGCAATAAGGCAAGTCTTGAAGGGGATGGAGCTAGCACACTCATGTGCATGCTCTTTTGTGCAATTTTAATAGCAGGTGGGACTGGGACAACTAAAGCTGGCTTGTGTTGATGTTTGGTCGGTACCCTATAGAAAGCAGAGGTCTTTCCAAGCTTTTCTGTTTGGGATACATTGCTGGGCTTGTCCAATACAGTTCACTGCATGAGGGAAGGAAGCATACATTGTTCCACCCACACATCCTCGGTTTACTTAAACCCATGGAAGTTATTTTGGCACATGAGACTGAAAACCCACACAAGTACCTCTCCTCCATCCTGGCAGTAAACATTCCTTAAGAATAAATTAAGTAACAGTTTGCTATCCTTTCATTACATCCCAAATCTGCTATCTTAAGGTGGGTGACTCACTCTGCCTAAAGGTTGGGCCAATGTTTAACAACCTAGACACTATGCCTGTGTTTTTCACTTAGATATATCAGATTTGGAAAGGAGATAGTTGTGTTATTTGACCACAACTTCCAGGTCCCCAGCGAACAGTAGTCATGGTAGGCTAAAGGTTCTGGGAGTTTTAATCAAAAAGCAGGGAGAGGACTTGAGTTGTTGGACTTGCTGTCAAGTTGGACAAGTTGCACCGGTGACTCAACTCGGACTTGACTTGGTGTTTTGTTTTTTTAAAATTATTCGGACTCAACTTGTGACTCAAAACCCACCTTCCTCCTGCCTTTTTTTTCTGGGGGGAAAAGTTTGTTTTTAATAGGGACTCGGACTTGGGACTCGGGACGGTACCAAAGACTCAGACTTGGGGCTCAAACCCAAAGACTTGCCATCATCCATGCCAGAAAGTAACTTTTTCAAGCTCAGGATATAATTGAACTGAGGCACAGCAGCAGATGGCAACACCCAGTCAACCCAAGTAAAGGTGCCTCATACTTAGAACCAGCCAAGTTCTTAGAAAATCCCATCAACATTTCTTCTGCTCCCTGATAGTAAAAACATAACAATAAAGAAATAAATAGTCTGTATGGATTTCACAGACATGTTGGTAAGACAGTGCCTATCTTTTAAAACAACAATATACTTCATATGTTAACTCTGTTGACCAATTGAGGAAGGGATCATTTAAATGTACTTAGCTCATGAGCAGCACATATTTTAAAAATGGAGTCACAGTGTGACTCTGAAGGCCAAATTAAATGTAGCATGAGGGGAAGTCATGTGATTTACCCCCCCCCCCCCAAAAAGAGCTGCTAATTAGTTTGAAAGAAAGGCTGGCACAGTTTTTTTTTCTTCCTCTGCTGAGAATGACAATGGGCTGGCTGCTTTGCCACTCTGTGTGGGAATATTTTCCTTGTGGAAAAATAAATGGGTGCTTGAATCTTTCCTCCCATGGATGGAAAAATCAGCTGCAAGCAATCTTAAGTGGAAAAACAGCCAGCAGGAAGAGGATTAAGAAGCTTTTCCTCATCCCTACCCCTACTGATCACAACTGACAGTCTCCTATGGGTGTGCTTTTTATTAATTTCAAAAAAGGGGAAAAAAACAGTTGTATACATGCCCTATGAACTGTTCTAGACTGGCCTAAAGGTACCTCAACTTGAAAAACTTGTCATGTGTCTCTTTCATGATTCTGTGTGGAATCCTAGGGGGGGAAACAGCTATATGAAGGCACTCAGGGTGCCAAGTATAAGAAAAATGAATGATGAATAACTGTTCCCACACACTAGTTTATTAGCTTCAGCTAACATCTCTGTTTAGAGCTGTCCTTCTGTTAATTATAATAGATCAAATAACTAACCATTTCCTTCTCTTTCATCATCAACTAGAAGGTATGGCAGCACCTTTAAGACTAACAGGTTTATTTCACTGTGAGCTTTCACAGATTACCATTCAATTTTTCAGCCACATGGAGCACAATATTTGTGGCACAGAATGGCAATGGAAATGGAATCAAGTAGAATTACATTAGAGTAATAATGCCTGGCAAAGAGGCAGTCCTGAAACCAGCAAAATCAGGGAGCTGGGCAGGGGACAGATTGTATTTGTCTTCAGTGTGGAAGCAAATGTCACTCTCGTATTGGCCTTCTCAGCCACACTAGACGCTGTTCCAAGAGCTCTATTCAGAGCACGTTACCATAGTCTCTGGAGACTGAAGGATGCCTACACGAATAATGCCTGGCTGGATAGCACCCGATCAGGAGTTCAATTCCCACTATGCTCCCTGGGACAAGAACAAACCTGTGCAGCCTTGGGTAAGCTGCAGGGTCCAAAGTGCCTCCAGTGGATAATTTCAGAGTACTTTATACGTGAAAAATCAAACTAAGAGTTGTCATAAGTTAACCTGACAACAAGTTGTTACTGTTGTTGTTAAGCTTCCAAGGTAACAAGGACATTATTAATAGGTGAACACTGAAGGTGCTGATAACATTAACACCCTGGCACTCTTGGAAGCAAGAAGATGTGAACTGTATGTTTTCAGGACTTGAGTTTTAGTATTTCAAATTCTGGGGGGAATTGCCCTTTCACAACACATCCAAAATGCACTCTCTGAGGCAGCCACCCTCTCTAATGGTGGGGCTTTCTGTGGCATGAAGAAAAGGTCTGTTGGCATGCTTTCCTGTATTCTTTGGGCATTTAACTAAGCAGTACAAGGAATAAAGCCTGAAGTGTCTACACAGGACTATGCAGTATGGGTCATGGCCATGCTATTTATGAAATGTGAGAGGAGTCAGAGCCATGACAGATAATTGGGAATATGACTGAGGATTTGGTTGTCAAAGGTTATGGATTTCTAATTTGTGGGTGAAAAACATTTACCTTTTCTCTTTATGCATAAAACCACCATGTTTTGTACTATTGGGATAAACATGTTTATTGAACACAACTGAACATCAGTGGTTTTAGCCAACATAGTCAAACTACTCTACACATGAACAGGACACCAACTCTCAACTCAGAGTCCCTGCCCCTTTTTGCTTCAAGCGATGTCTGGGGCTGGAGGGCAGAAGCCCCTCTCCTCAACAAGCTTGAGCACACATGGAGGTGAGCAAGGCAGGGGGTGCCGCGGAAGGGGTGCTGGATAGACACTGACACTTAGCCCTGCACATAAGTAGTCTGGACTTTCACTCTGGCATAGCAGGCAGAGCCGGGAAGGCTGGGGATGGACCTGAATGCAACTACTGCAGAGGTGTTGTCTCTCTCCAGTTGAGGTGAACCTGGCTCACAGGAGGTGCAGAGCTGGAGGAGGGTAACGTGGGATGACTCTGGGATTGGTGGGACTGATTGCAAGGGTGCTCACTGGTGGAACCCAGCAGTTGAGACTTGTCACATCTGATTCTTCATCGTCTCCTAGTCTGGCAGAGGTGCTTGGAATGATGGGTGCAGCAGTGCTGCTGTTGGTCTCATTGCACCCATACGGCTTATTCAGGAAGGACAAGGAGGCTGAACCACTGGCAAGTCCACAGATCACACCTCTGTACTATCTCCTAACCTTCCTTGTCAAGGTCCCCCAGATCCCCCACCATCTCCACCTGGCAGACATCCAAGTCCATGGCATCTGTCCAAAGGTTGTCCTCCTCCTCCATTCCTGACTCTTCCTTAAATAGTCACCTTGGGGTTGCCAACTCTTTTCCTCCTCCTTGGCACCCCCTGCTGCTCTGCCAGTCTGTACAGGAGCTGCAGGTGATGAATGTCATTGCTGAAGCACCTGAGATGGAAGACCCACTAGCAACTGGACCAGCCTGAGAGGCAGGGTCCTGGCCAGCCCCACAATCATCTGTGACATTATTCCCTCTTATGTTACACAGTAAGGGATTTGCCTGAGCTGGAAGGAAGAGGGAAGAGCCATCTGGATGAAGAGATGTTTGAAAAGAACTTGGAACTGCAATTGTCTGGACTCACAACAGCATTTTGTTTCACTAAATATTTATTGCCTGGCTGGAGTAGTGTGAGGTAGAGAGAGGATGGAGACAGTTTGGTTAGTTCCTGGTGCCATAAGTGTCTCCGCAATAGAGATTGCCGGGAACTAGCACAATGGTGGTTCATGATGGTTTGTGGTTCATTGGTGTCCCATGAACCATGCTGAGTTTTTTTAAAAAAATGAACAGGTCTATGGTTCATTTGGTTTGAGCTCATCTCTAAATGAAGGGGGGCTTTCTGTGTAGCTCAGCTGTGGTGATCCTGTCATGGAATAATTCTGGCTTGTGAATTATGATGTATTTTGCAAAATTACTGTTCAAACTGTTGATGTTCTGTACTTTTAGAGTGAAAAGTACTTTTCCATGTTACTTTTCCATAGGAACGTTTTTGAGAAATGTAGTAGCTTGAAGCTTTAAATGAAAAAGTGGGTTTGCAGAAAAACATAAAAGCATCTGCAGAGGTAGGGCTAGAGAAAGGAAGTATCAGCATAGGTGGGAACAGAGGAGGGAAGGAAAGAGTTGGGGGCTGGGGGCAGGAATGTGACTCGCACTGCATCCAGTATGAAGGGTGAACTAAATCAGTCTCCAGCTCCTGTATGAGCACTGATTGTGATTTCAAACAGGCTGCAAATCAAATTGTTCTGATTCAGCTTTCCAGTGCAGCCACACCTGAAAAGGCATTTTGAATTACTCCAGAATGAAATTACTGTTTCTTGTTGAATAAAATTGACAAATATCTCTTTGGGGATTCCCTGTACTGAACGGTTATGCTGCCCAGTTGTATATGCACTTACATTTGACAGTAAATTATATCAGATTAAGTGCAGTTCACTTCCAAGGAAGTGTGCATAGTATTGCAGCCTCAGGGAAAGAAAACATTTGTACACACAATCCCAACTAATTACATTCTTTGAAAATCTCATGTTTTAAGCCCAGTACATGATTTTTGAGGCTTAGTCTGGGAATCAGAGCATTTAGCATTGATTGTGGCGATTCATTATCACTAGTTCCACCATTCCATTAGAAATCTGATTGCAGTGTGTTAATTCTGTTTTTGCTAAGTTATTTGATTCTCAGCTGAACTGCATATTCATAAGTAAGTATTTGTTTATGCAACCATAGTGAATAAATATGCTGACTGGCTTCCAGTCATACATATTCTAATGCAGCATCTGTCTTTGTTTAAAGTGCAGTCCTACTTCAGAAAGTGACTTTATGCAAATTCAGATTGCATCATACGTATTGTCTTGATTGGCCTACATATCAGATCTGCTCTGTTAACAGGTGTGGATTTCTACATGCTCCCATAAAGAGGAGCCACCTTATATATTATGACCTGTGATAAAACATAACTGGAGTCTGACAGAATCAGATCAAAGCTAGACCAACACTTTGGTTCCTATAAAACTGCCTCCTGAAAATTGTAGTCAGAAGAATTTATGCATTTCTATTAACCACCAATGAGGTTTAACTCAGGCTGATGATGCAATAAGTCTAGAAGATAAGAGTTGGCTCCAGAGGTGTAGCAAGATACCACATTAAGAAGCCATGAATAATGTCTGAGAGGTGAGAGCAGAGTCATCTAGCACAAGGACCAGGGCAGAGATGGCAAAATGGTAATCTATGATTCTCATGTAGTTCTCTGTCTATCTCTCTCTCTTTTTTTAGAGTATTAGAGACATGGCTGGATAGCTCGGTGATTTAGATATCTAGCTGCAGAGCCAGAGGTTGAGAGTTTTATTTATTTTTATTTATTTGTTTTATATCCCGCCCATCTGGCAGCAAGGGCCACTCTGGGCGGTTTACAACAGATAAACAAACAACAGAATAACAATTTGATGGCCTTGTAGGCCCCTTCCAACTTCACTTTTCTATGATTCTATGAACAAAACAATACATATACAAAATAATAATGATACAATTGGGGCATAAATCAAATATCATAAAGTGCAATAAAAACAAATACAATACAATAAATTATAATTAAAAGCATAAAATATAAAAGACAAGAAGCATGGCGGTGTGATGGATGATATTTTAGCAAACACTGTTGTATCATTCAGTTGTTTGTTCAGGGAAGGCCTGCTTAAATAGCCAGGTTTTTAACAGCTTCCTAAATGTGCCCAGTGAAGGGGCCAGGCGGACTTCAGGCGGAAGAGAGTTCCATAATAGTAGAGCTACCACCGAGAAGGCCCGATTTCTAGTAGTTGTTTTCTGGGCCTCTCTTGGGGTCAGAACTCTCAACTGCCCTGCCTGGGATGATCTTATAGGGCGGGCAGATCTAACTGGAAGGAGGCGCTCGGCCAGATATTGAGGTCCCAAACCTTATAGGTTAGTACCATTAGAGCCTTATAGGTTAGTACCATTACCTTGAAACTGGTACAGAAGCAAACAGAAAGCCAGTGTAAGGCGGCCAGGGTGGGGGAGAAGTGTTGGCATTTCCTTGTCCCATTCAATAATCTGGCCGCCATGTTCTGGACCCGTTGCAATCTCTGTAGCAGTCCCAAGGGCAGCCCCACCGGTGGAGTTAAATTCCCCACTGTGCTTCCTGTGAATGAAGCCAGGCTGTGTGGCCTTAAGCAAGCTGCACAGTCCCAAGGTGCCCCCCCCAAAGAAGGGAATGGTAGACCACTTCTGCGTATTCTCTTTCTGGAAACCCCTGTAAAGAGTTGGCATGGGTTGGAACTGATTTGACACAAATGTTGTTGTTGTTGTTGGTGGTGGTGGTGGCGGTGGCGGTGGCGGCAGTGGCAGTGGTGGTATAGCAACCTGCCTTATTTTAGATCAAAACATTGGTCCGCCTAGCCAGGCTTGTTTGATACTAATTGGCAGCCACTCTTACAGGCAAGATGTTTTCAAGCCCTTCTTGGGAATTTTAGTGATTGAATTTGTCATCGTCTGCACAAAAATTATGTACTCTACCATGGAGCTATGACAGTTTCCAAAGTATGTCTACCTTAAATTTTATTTATCTTTTTTTTTTTCCTGGTTCTGCAGAAGTTGTGTGGGAGTGTCACAGAACTTGTGGCAACACGCTTAGCCACTATAGGAAACAAAGTGCTGGAACAGTTGTATCTTTGAAAGGGCCCTCGGAAGAGCACCTTTTGGTACAGGACACAGGGTGGGCCTTGGTCAGCTTATCTGCTGGTGGCGACAGCAGTGAGCAGCTGTGTTACGATTCATATTGGAGAGAATTCGGAGAAAACATTGTATATATGGATGACCGTTCCTAGAATTCCTCAGTCATATCCACCAGTTGCTTCACGTACACAAATTAGGTCTTTATTTGGTCCTTTTAAAGAAAAATGTTTACTTGGGTGGCTTAAAAATGGGTGGGTGGGTGAATGAAAGAAGCATAGAAGTTCATGGGGTTTAAATAGGCTAATCAGATATAAGCCGTGTTGAGACTACTGTAATCACCTTTAGAAATTCCAATATCTTTCTCCTTGAAGCAGTCCTAAATTCTTTCTACAAAGGCAGAACATAAAAGTTCAAATAGAGAAACACGGGCAATAAAAGCATGCCTTTACAACATGAAGGCTTTTCTCTGCTAATCTAAGCTCTGAGTGGAGCTATGTAATTTTGCTTGAGCTTTTGTTTACCAAATGGTTTAGCATTGAAATGCTGTGGAGTTGTCAAATATTTGTCTCCCCCCTCCTCCATGAATATTTTAATACCAATTTCCTACAATTGTTCCAAAATTGAAGCAGAACGCACTCACTGAGAAATATGTTGAGCTTGTGGCAAATCACCACCAGCAGCAGTTCTATGTAACTAGGACAGAAATTACTTTTTAAATAATGTCACAATTTTAGTTCAAAATAGCCCATTACCAGTTACTAGTTACAGTTATAATTTTAAAGTAACTATTTACTTTCAATTTTCTGCAACATAACTTAAATTGTTACTTCTAGTCATTTTTTTAACTCAAGGCGTTTATTTCCCTCAATTTTCATGTTTTTTTCCTCATTATTCAGACATATGTGAATGCCTATGGATACTTTGGAATATGAAGATAGAAATAAAAGTGGGAAGGCTACAAATCAGCTCACAGCAAATTGGTTGGGATCTGTCACACAAATAATTCAGGCCGAAACAAAGCAGATGATAGTTACACACACTCCTACTCAAAACTACCCATCCTTGCCAATTTCCTTTAGTAATCACTAGGGATGTGTATAGTTCCCACCCAACCTTGCCTGTGCCAGAACAAGAAGCACTCAGATTGAAGCATGACTTGTCCTGTGCTCGTTTAGTGACTCTCACCAATTCCTTGTCTAGGTCTGTGACAGTTTTAATGCATTTTTGGTTCTCTGTGACAAATCCCATTCTTGTGGAATGCAGAAGGTAAGGCCAGGTCACAGACTTGAATGCCACAAGCCAGACAGGAGGGCTTCTGGCACTCTGTTTTATTCTTTAAATTTCACTCTCCTTTCATCCAGCCTCAAAGAGAAACCCCCAGTCACCAGGAAGGGAGTGAGTGAGGGACTTTAAAAGGGCAGGGGACATTCAATAGTCTTTGATTCCTTCTTAAAAGGGCAATATAGGCAGCTTGCTCTCCTCTACACTGTTTTGATACTTTCTCTTTTGCTTCTTCTGCCCTTCTTCTTCCATAGATCTGGAATAAATGGAATAAATGATCACAAAACAGTGACAATTTAATCAATGACTTTTCAGCAAGAACAGCAAAGAAGTTTCATTTCTTTGGTAAAGAGCACAGTCTCCTCCACTGGCACCATCTGAACATCTCACTTAGGGTTTTCCCCCCCCCCCTCTTTTTCCATTCCTAATCTTGATGTATGAATGCCAGATTTAACAAAAAGTATTTATGGAGGTGCTAGTGGGCTCTTTATTCTAGCCTGTGGTTGTCGCAGCAAAGCACAGACACCCTTGGTCTGGTTCATTTTTATACATTTGATCAAAGACAGTGCACATCCCTGTTTTTCACCTGGAATGGCAGACATGTACAACTTTAACATGTATAACTTCTTGATCTGAGAAAAAGCTGTAGGCTCAGCAGTGTTGTCTGATTCCACTTAAGAAGGCCAAGGTATAGACAAAAGACATACTAACACCCCTCTTCAATGCAAGCAGTGACAGAGGCCCTATCCCTCAGTTCTATTGGTCTTGACTAATGCAAATGAGTACGTACCTGAGATGCAGACAGGAATTAAAATGGTGATAGTTTAACAGAGCCTATGTTACTGCTTAAGATGAGGGCTGGGAAGGAGAGGCAGAAGAGTCCCTATTTTATAATCTGGCAGAATGGCAAATCAGCTCAGGTTTAAGTGAGGTCTTTGGGATCATGGGTTCATCCCAGTACCTAATGGGGGCGGGGACAGAGTGGAGTCAGTTATCCTATTGGGCCACTAATTGAGCATTTTTCTCTAGAACAGTCATCTCCACCTAACCTCACATAAGCAGTGGGAAAGACAGAACAAACATAAGCCATGTACTCTGCTTACAAGGTTATTTATCTTGAGCATATCAGAAGTAATGTCAGCTTTTTCAGAGGACCCATCCATTGTTTTCAGAATCTTTTGTCACAAACAAAATCAATGTGATAGGCTCTGGAGTGTAATAGACAATACCTGAAATTGGTTTTGAGGATGTGCATTGTTTGCTGCTATGTGTTCTCAGTTCTACTATAAGACATGGAATTGAGGATTTTAACAGGGACTTACTACAAAAAGCTATAAAGATTTCCACAGGTTTTTCAAAGGATGCTAAGAATATCTTGGATCAAAAGAGTAACCACTGAGAAGATAGTAAGAGAAATGAACAGAGACCAAGAAGTCATAAAATGCAGAAAGCTATGGTCACATACTGGGAAATGAAAAGTACAGCTTAGTACAGCTGATCATTTAAGCTAAAATAAAAGGGGGAAGAAGTGCAGCAAGGAGAATAATATGCTGGCTAAAAAACGTTCATAGCTGGTTTGGATGCAATATAGCCGTCATTGTTTACAGTTGCTCCATGCAAATTCAGGAGCACCATGATGTAGGAACAGTAAGAGATATATCATGCTCTCCAATGGATGGAAAGGAAGGATTCAGTTACACAAATGGTTACAACAGCATTCCTCAACCTGGGCCCCTCCAGATGCTTTGAGATGCAATCCCATCATTCCTGCCCATTGCCTAGTGTTGTCGTGGCTGATGGTCATTGTAATCTAAAACATCTGGAAAGCCTTCACTAAACAATCACTCATAGGTTGAAGAAGACTCTTTACAGTAAGCTGGCTTGATTTTCTGAAGGGCAAAGCAACTCAGACAGAATGGAGACGCAAAAGAGTGGGTCTTTTTAACACCTTGCAACCTACTATTTCATCTCAACAGTGAATGTTTCCAGACAGCAATAAAATCAGCTGGATCAGTTTCATCTGCTCTGTTATACATTTTTTTTCTTTCTTTCTTTCTTTCTTTCTTTCTTTCTTTCTTTCTTTCTTTCTTTCTTTCTTTCTTTCTTTCAGTTGTTTTTGGAATTCAGAAGTTCCCTCTGCAAACTGAATCAAAGCTAATGATGATATCCAGGCTTAGTCATATTTAGAATTGCCCCAATAAAATCAATGAGAGTTACATTAATTAATTGTGACTGATAACATGTCACTGATTTTAATCGCTTTACTGTCATTGAGATAGCCTGGTTCCAACCCTAAGACATTCCACCTTTCCAGAAATACCTTATTTATTTACCATGGCAGAAAGTGTGTTTTTGCTCATCACAATATTTAGGAATGCACTCGTGCAGGGTTATGTAATTCTACCCCCATTTCAGTATTGAATAGTACAAAGAATTATTTGTATTTGCATCATCACTCTTGCTGTTGTTGTTAGTGTAGTAGTAGTAGTAGTTGGTGTAGCAGGAGTAGTAATTGTTGTTGGTAGTAGTAGTGATAATTGTTGTTGTTGGTAGTAGTAGTAGTAGCAGCAGCAGCAGCAGTGGCAGCAGTGGTGGCGGCAGCAGTGGCGGTAGCAGCAGCAGTGGTAGCAGTAGTAAAAACGTAGGCCAGGGAAGAGTCCTCGAGCATTTCTCCCTGGGCTGGGAGCTTTAGCTGGGCTTGTAGCAGGTAAGCTGGCCCCTAGCCATCTTGGCTAGTTAAGACTCTAAGGCTGCAATTCTGTACTTGCCTACTGAGAAAGAGGTTGCATTAAATTCTGTGGAGCTTACTTCCAGGTATGCCAGTGCAGAATTGCAACCTAATAATGTTTAATTGGTAAACCACTATAGTATGTATACAATATGGTAACCATTATAGTTACAATAAGCAGAAATCAAAGGCTTTTGTCAACAATCCCATGAAATGACTACAGACTTGATTGTGGTCATGGAATTTAACCACAGTTCTTATGTTTACTTGACATACCAGTAGCTTGCTGGACTCTTTTCATCAGTACCCATTCACAGTTCTTTGTAGTTTATTTGTTGGAAAGAAATGAAGAAAATGAAGCATTCTTGTCCACAATTGTTTCTACCCCTTCCTTTTCCAGACGGATATCACAACTTGCCACAAAACAAAGTAGGGCAGATCTTTTACCTTGATACACACTGCCCATCTCCCACCTTGGATTCTTCCCCCCAACCTTGCATCTTATCTGCAGTCTGGAACCTTCCTTCTGGTCCCAATTAGACTAATACGTGTCTGACCCATTTCCAATAGGAGCTGATGGATTGACTGATGGCGGAGAGGGAGGCAATTTTTCTCAGCATCTCTTCAATCCCATAGGCACGTAGCATTTGACAGATTGGCTAGTGCTGCCACAGAAGAGTCTGACACAGATGGTGTAATTAGAAAATGCGAAGAGTGAGTGTGAAATTTATCTTTGATCAGCACCTCCTTGCCAGATTGCCATCTATGTTAATATGATGATGGCTTCTTGGAGATAGAGAGAAGCAAACAGCAGCCTTGAGGAAGGAATGGAAGACTGTTCTCTTATGATATAGAAAAAGGAGTCTTTTTCTGTTTGTTCATTTGGAAACTTTTAGTTTCAAGAATTGGTGGGGGGAGAGGAAAACACATGCAGAACGCCAGTTGGATCAAATATAAATCTTACACTTTCTTACATCAACATTCAGTAGGGTAGAATTGCCTTGCTCTTATGAAAAGGAAAAACACAGATTAATTTTAATAGAGACTTAATTAAAAGATCAATTATATGCAAGTGCACATGAAGCTACTCACTGACTCATCTGTAACGGCTTGATATGAAAGGAACACTCATCAAAGAATTATTGTTGGGAAAATTTGTTGATCAAATTGCAAAAATCCAAGAAAATATAATCTAGGAAAATCTATGGTGGTTTAAAAAAAAATCTATAAAATTCCTATATTTCCCTAAAGTTCTTTCCCCCCATGAGATGCACTTATTGAGGGGAAGTGCCCTGATGAAATACAACAGGCCAACCATCATATTTTCATCAATTTTTCCAGCACCTTTCAAAAGGCTTTTATGCATGGGCTGATTCACACAAATACATACTTTTTGTTGTCTCCATATGGTCATAGACTCAGACATCCATTTCTATGATTGCAGTTAATGTAGAAAAGAACAGCTAAAGGTGTGACTATCCATTATAAGAAACCCGAAGCTGCCATAAAAAATGGCAAATCTGTGTTGCGTTCTGTCCTTCCTACTAATGAGTTCACTGAATCCACCGAGATCAGTAATAAGGCATGATTGATGAACTCTTTTATATTCCGAGGTTTCAAATCATAGCCAAATTTTACCCCGTTTCTCCAAGTGAACCTTGGAATTTAGCGTGATGTGTGGGTTTTTTTGCCTGATGCTCATGATTCTCAGACTGGGTGTTACTACATGTTTTGTTTACTGTCAGGAGTGCCGAGGCAAAAAAATCGAAGCCTTTGAATTTGTGTGGGTGCCCCAGGTGCATAGCTGCTCAATTGCATGCTGGAACATCTGCAGGTAATGTACTAACTCCACACATTCATAGGATCCTACTGAACTGGAAGGACAATAAGAGGACTTCCTATTTCCGTTCAGTCTTTTTCAGGCAATAAGATATTTTCATGTTCTGACATTGGCTTTTAATCCTATATCTTGGCTTCTCCATTCCTGACTTGTGCTTTAGTCCTGACTTCTGGTTTATGCTGCTGATTGTGCCTCCTGGTATCTCCTGACCTTTTCTTTGGTTCTGATTTCTAAATTGCTTCTTTGACCTGTCTCCAGGCTTGCTCTTTGATCCTATTTACCAGTTTTGTCCCATGCCTGCTATTTCCTGATGATAGTCATCTGCCCATAAGGAGTAACTAAAGGATTAGAACAAATCGTATTTGAGCATCCACAAAGATTTGGAGCATTGCCCTCCAACTTTGGCTGCTCAGTCATGCTAGCCATGCAGACTATGCAAGTGCAAAAAGCAAAAATAACTCATAATAAATCTTCTTTGAATTATGAACATACTAACAGTTTTGTCACAGGATTCATTATACACACAAGCTTAAATTCAATTGCTAATCCCAACTACAGCAAAGTCAAAAAGTGGGTCTTTCAATGGGATGACCATTCAATTCATTGGATTTCTGTAGTATGACTTACCCCTCAACAATCAGTTCTTGTTCTACTCAGAGTGGGACTATCCATTAGATCTATAATCATGTGCCAACTCCTGGCTTACGGCAACCCTTTTAGGGTTTTCCAGGTAGAGTGTACTCAGAAGTGGTTTACTTTTCCCTTTTTCTGGGGGTGCTCTGGGACTTTGCAGCTTGCCCTAAACCACACAGGCTGGATCTTCTCCCTGGAGGCACAATGGGAAATCAAACTCCCAACCTCTCGCTCTGCAGCCAGATACCTAACTCACTAAGTTATCCAGTGGGTTTATTTAGCACCAAAACATGGTGCTAAAAAATCATGGTTTCTAAAAATAATTTACCAGTGCTCAGAAAGTGACTTTAAATAAAAATTAGTGTAGAAATGCTGAAGCCATCCATGACAGAGTAGAGCATAAACCTATCACTACTCAATAACTGTCCAATTATTGATGGCTTCATTCATCTTCAAAGTAACCTAATATCTTTAATTTCCTTCTGTCTCCTGTATTCTGTTAGCAGGGGAGCATGTTTATAGAACACATGATAAAGGGATGTACTAGCTCCACCCCCTCTGCTGTCACACTGTTCACTAGACGAGTGCCATTCATTTGTTTGTTTTACTCCAACTTCCCTAAGTTCCCTAAGCAGAAATCTGGGAGTTCCAGCCCAAAGACACACACCTACATTTCACTCACCTGGAACAGGGCCTATATTCCAGGCCATCTCATGCTAGTTCAACAAGTTCTAGCCGTTTGTCTGTCATCATTGATTCATTCATTTTATTTTTACCCCCACTGTTGGTTCCAATAAAGAGACCAAAGGCAACTTACAAAATATTTAAAAAAACAAATGTTATGATTCACAAATGGTAAATTATAATATTGAAAAACAGTTAAACACATTGGCCAAAATCCTGTTATTTAGCATACTAAATCACACTAGAGTGCCCCCATATAATCAATGGGGATTCAATGAGGCAAATCCTCTGTAATTTCATTGAGTTAAATGGGCCTACTCTTTTTTAGCATAGTACGTCGCAATTAGAGTAGGACCATTTGAGCCAGTAGAACATATGGAGTTGATTCACCAATTCTTCATTAATTCAAAGGGCCTACTTGAGTAAGCAACATGATTTTTTTTGCCCATGGGGGTGGAAGGACCAAGACACATTCCCCCAAATGTCTTAAAATCTAGCATCCTGACTGGCCTCAGAGAAGAGAAAGGCCATGGGAACAGATGCTGTGCTGCCCAGAAACAACATTAGCTGTGGGTAGTGTGTTAACAACTGACAGCTCTGCAAGATGAGGGAGCAACAGTTATGGCCAGAGGAGATCAAGGATGGATGGAAAAAAGAAGGAGGTGAACTCTGGAGCAGTTTCCCCAAAGGGTTAAAGCTGAGGGGCCAGTTTTAGGCAGGGAAGGAATACTAGAGCTCCTCCATGGGTCCTAAAAGAGGCCACACAGCCTGGAAAACTAGCCTTCCCTGCACCTGCAGGACAACAAAGCCCAGAGGTGGATTGAAGGGAGACGTGCACCTCTGCAGGTTGCAGGTAGCAGGCAGGAAAGGAGACAGGTTACTCAACCTGAGTGCTCAGGATTAAGCAACTGGACAATCAGGTCCTCATCAGTCAGTTTTTCTTCCTGTTCACATAGACAATGTGTCTGGACCAAATCTGCATGGGCTGAAACCTGCTGCCACTTACCTGCCAGATCTCTTACCGTCAAACTGAGTTACCCCCTGTTGCTACAAGTCCCCTGGTTGATGCTGCTCTTCTACAGCAATGGCCCTGATGGAGCCGTTCCATACTGGGATGGGGCTTGGCAAGCCAAAGACACACTCTTGTGATGGGGTTGATTGAATAAATGACAACAGCAGCAGAGGTCTGAACCAGTTTAGTTTGTTCAGGTGTTGTGATGTGTGGATCCAAGGCTCACAAAGCCAAAGCCCTGGATGTTTCTGATTATCAAGAGCTATGATATCACTCTCCACTCCACTGCATCTTCCTGTTTCCCCTAAACTTTTCAACAATACTCATAACAGCTGAGAAAGAAAACGATTTTCCCAGGAATCATAGACTGCAGAAGGCCATCCCTGTTGTTATGCAAAATATATGAAGGTAGTTTGGTCTTGAATGAACAATTAAGAAACATTCACTTTACAAAGACAGGCTCCTGATTTGTTGATATACACTGAATCACCCACCTGCATTTTTGGGACTCTCCTTGGAGGTGGAGGTGGCTAAAGGAACTATAACGATGAGCACCAGCACTTCCAAATTTACCACCATAAGGTTGTTTGGCGGTTATGCCCAAAGGGTTGTGTACCATCTCCCTTCCTATTGGGGGTGGGAGTGGGGCAAGGAAAATGGCCCTGGGAAAATCAAGTCTCATCCCCTACTGCTTCTATTAGGAACAGGGAAACCTCAGAGGGTGAGAGAGAAGATCATCATTATCTCTAATAACTGAAATCTCCTGATGTCTTGCCTGTGCAAGCTCTGGCTCCCCTACACCACCAAGCAGCAACAGAGACAATCCTTCTTTTGAGGCAAGAGCTTTCTGTTGGACTTCTGTGGCCTAAGAAAAGCTCTGGCCACCATCTTTCCTGCAAAATGTCTCACTGAGGCATTAATAGGCCTTTCCCATGAGTTTTGCCTCAAAATTAAACAGAAAACCCACCATCACCATGCTGTGCATCTCCTTTCCCTGAACAATCACAAAATGATTTTGTGATTACTCTCCCAAAAATGTACTGTTATTCCCTGAAAACAAAGCTATGCCATTCACATTTGCACAATTTAGTTATTTGTTTATTTAAAATATTTTTACCCCACCTTTCTCCTTAAAAAGGACCCAAGGAAGCTTATATCATTAAACGATAACATTTAAAAGCTAAATATGGTAAGTGTCTAAATAGTTTTTTTAAAAATTAAGAAACCACACTAAAAATGGTGAAAACAAAACAAAACAAAACACCAAAATAGAATAGCAAATGATGGCACTTGCCTCTCATGATCGCAAATCAAATCCATGTTCTAAAAAGTGTTAGTAGCCAAAATGAAAAATTAAATATCTCGTTTTAGTGCACTGAATATGAGAACTCATGCAAATTTAGCCAGGCCCTTCATATATCACGGGAAGTGATAGTACCACTCTATACCGCTCTGGTGAGGCCACACTTGGAGTGCTGTGTCCAGTTCTGGTCACCACAATAGAAAAAAGACGCTGAGGCCCTGGAAGGGGTGCAGAGAAGAGCAACAAAGATGATATGGGGACTGGAGGCTGAATCCTATGAAGAACGACTAAAAGAACTAGGTATGTTTCGCTTAACGAAGAGAAGACTGAGGGGAGACATGATAGCAGTCTTCCAATATCTGAAGGGTTGCCACAGGGAAGAGGGCATAGATTTATTCTCCACTGCGCCTCAGGGTAGGACGAGAACCAATGGGTGGAAAGTCAGGGGAGATCCAACCTGGAAATAAGGAGGAATTTCCTGACGGTGATAACCATTAAGCAGTGGAACAGCTTGCCTCCCAATCTTGTGGGTGCCCCATCGCTGGAGGTTTTCAAGAAGAGATTGGACAGCCATCTGTCCGGGATGGTATGAGGTCTCCTGCCTTGGGCAGGGGGTTGGACTAGAAGACCTCCAAGGTCCCTTCCAACCCTATGACAATTCTATGATATCAGGAGGACACATACTGATATATGAATCAACATTTTGAAATGGTTAGAAATCTTTGGTGTTGATTTTGAACCATTTACGAAATGTCCTATAATTGTTCCTGTGTCATTAATTAATTGTATCTGTGTTTATGTTTTTAAAACAAATAAATACAATTTAAACTAACTAAATAAAATTGAAATAAAACAAATATTTTTAAAAATAGAAAGAATTTTGTGAAGCTTTGAAATTTACTGTCAAAAAATTGAACCAAGTGAAATTTCCACTCATCCCTGTCTACTACAGGCCTAAGATAATTAACATTTTACTTGACAAAGTTATAGCTATGTTACAATTCTACAGGAACACAGAAAAGGAACAAACCCTTGAGCCTCGTGGTGCAGTGGTTAAACTGCAGTACTGCAGCCCAAACTCTGTTCATTGCCCTCCCAACCCCGGAATAAAGACGCGAGACAGTGATATGGGTTAAATACGGGCCACACTTTATTGATATAAATTCAGATTCAAATTTGCCATCCTTTGGCAAAAGGAGGGGGCCTGCTGTAGTGCGGAAAAGGTAAATGGCAGGGGTATCCAAATACTCCTTGATCAACAAATGGGCGAGTTTGGCCCCGGCCCCAGGTTCCAGCAGTCTTAAAGACAGCAGGAACCCAGCTGGCCACTAATAAACACCCCCAGACCTCAAGCCATCTTTAGTTGATGACTGTTGGTCCGGAAGTGGCCCAGCACATCTTCTCGCCCCAGGCACTGTAATCGCACGATCCGCAGTGCCGGGAGGTCGGATGCGCTGTTGGCTTACCTGAAATTATAGTGGTACACACCGAAAATACCTGCTTTTTCCGCACTACCCGCCAGTGTGACCAAAATTTTCCACCAAAATGCCAGCGGCCCTTTTCCAGTATGGGATAGGCGAAAAATCCCCTCATCCAAAGGCCAATCAGGATGAAGGTAAAAAATTCCTATCCGGCTCCTATAAAGGTGACCAGCAAAAACTCACACTAGAAATAGGGAGGGCGGGTGAGTGCCCGAAAAAGAAAGGGGGCGGTCTGAGGGGGGAAAGCCCCTTAAATAACCTGGCTTTCCCCCCTCCTACTTGCAAGTCACATGAGACTAAACAGTCTCGCGTTATCCGTGGTGGAGGGCAAAGAGCCAGTCTCGCTGTTTGAAGCCCGTGGGCTCTCCAGCGGCTGCAGCATGACCTGGGTTCAATCCCAGGGTGCCGGTTCAAGGTTCATTCAGCCTTCCAACCTTCTGAGGTCATAAAATTGAGTATCCAGCTCACAGGGGAGGGGCAATGTGTAGCCTGCATAATTAAATTGTAAACCACCCAGAGAGTGCTTTAAGTGCTATGGGGTAGTATATAAGCAGCATGCTTTGCTTTTTTGCTTTGCTTTTAATTTTGCTCTTATTGCTCAGGTAAGCACTGTATTGTTTTTGGAGGCTGAGACAGGATTCTTTCCTACTCATGAGAGGACAATAATAGAATCTGAGGCCTTTGCATGAAAAAATTCTCCTCTGCCACTGAATTCTTGCACAGCTTCTTGCCATCTTGGAGCTCTACAACAGTGGTTCCCAACCTTGGGTCCCCAGATGTTCTTGGACTAAAATTCCAGAAGCCTTCACCACTAACTGCTCTGGCCAGGATTTCTGGGAGTCCAAGAACATCTGGGAACTCAAAGTTGGGAACCACTGCTCTAGAGGAAGTGGAAATTGTAATGCAAAATAGTACAAACATAGCTGAATAATGTGTGAAAACCAAGATAAATTTTGCACATTCTTTCAGTTCTTTCAGTTTACAGGACCAGCAAAGAATGCAAAATCCAGTATTTCCACCTGCAGAATTTGTGTCAAATGTTACCTTGATTAGCCTGGATTTTGCACAGCTTGCCACATAAGAAAAACTGAGGCCTAGATGTCAGTTCAAGGTTGTTTCCCCTTAGAATGGTGGTGGTTCACTTCTTCGGATCCTTCCACTATGCTCATCCTCTAGCAACCTACCACATACTCTGTCTTACTTTGAGAGGAAGAGAATTGTCACCGTTGTCTCAAATGTGGACAGTTCAAAAGGTTTAGCTTTACAAAGCATTGCGACACAGTTCATTTTGTTATAAAGCCGCTCAAAATGCTCACATGGATGGTGCTAATTTTCAGGAAGGTAAATTAGCATAATTAATGACCAGCCAAATTTGGGGGTAATACAGTATGTAATTAACATTAGAGAGTTCTGTTGTACCACCTGCCCCCACATTTCATTGTTGCAGTCTACGAACTGTACAGGAGGCTATTTTCCCCTTTGCTGCACTGAGCAGAAAGCAGCTTTCTTCATCAGAATAAGCCATTAGCTGTAATGGCATGTAGGTGTAATGGAATGTGCTCGAAACATCTGTGCTGAGAGCAGGGGAGAAATTGCTGCATGCAGTCGTAGGCCTTTGGGGAGCTTGATTAAGGATTGCTTCAGAGAACTTGAGATCTGGCTTGGGATGCAAAAAAAGAGAAGAAAGGAAAATAATGCTAATAGATTTACGGATGTACTGCAGGGAGAACAAAGGATTTTAATTTTTTTAAAAATCCCTTCCCTTTATTGCTCTTCTATTGCATCTGTTCTCTGTTGGGTTTTGACTTAATGAACTGATCTGGAAAAAATGTAACAGAAAACACAGTTTAGCAAAAAGAAAATGTAGCTGTATCAACATGGAAATAGCTTGTTTGTCCCCCCCCCTTTATGAAATCTTCGTTATTAACCAAAATAGACCCACACATTGTTATTAGCTAGCATCTCTAACCAAGATCCTTATTGTTTTTCTTATGTTTGCAACCACATATTTGCAGAAAGACCCTTGCAGGATGTTGGAAACTTGTTTTTAATCAGCATTATTTGCTTCTATTTTGAGCCCCCCACCCCATCCCCCAAAATAAGTCCGATTCAGTGCACTAGGACTTGCCTTCCTACATATAGCTTTTTGAAATCTAACTGGAAGATTGCATGTGATGTGATAGCTATTTTATTTTAGGCATTATAAAAAAAAAATCCTGAGAAATAAGCTAAAGGGGAAATATAAATATTTTCCTTTGTATAATAACAAAATTATTGGGGGAATATTTTTTTTACTGCTGCTTTAAATGTGAAAAAAATCTTAGTGCATTCATAGAGCATAGCAGGATACACATAATAATAAAACCAGCAAATATCGGGTGGTGCTTTTTTTTTATGATTAGCTTCATCTTCTGCTTTGTAATTGGAAATGACAACAAAGCACCATGTTCACAAGTATCCATCTTCTTCTTCCATATGAAGTAAAGCTTGCTGAGCGGATGGATGCCAAGCACTCGTGCTATGAAGTTTAAAATATGTAGGGAGGCACAACGTAATAAAAATACAAAAGCTAATAATATTACGGCAACTGCCGTTGTTTACAGTATAGAGCACCTGCTTTTCCCCCCCCCCCCTTTTTTTTTAAGGACAAGCGGAGGGAGAAGGGAAGTCATCAGACTGTTTCTAAATGGAAAATCTGGGCACTCTGCCAATTCTACGACACTTTTCAGGTGTACTGTAAATAGGAACAATAAAAGAGAAAATCAAAAACGTTAAATCTGGGAGACATGGGAATACAGTATGATGATGATGTTCCTTGAAAGAACCTTGGACCCCTTCCAGATTGTGTGTGCGTGTGCGTGTGTGTAGAAACAAGCAGAACATTTTACCATTATAGAAGACTGTAAAAATCTAATTATACATTTTTATTTTGGAAAAAGCCACCACTTGATCAGACTAACCCAAATAAGGGCAGTGACAAGGGGCTGAGAAATCTCTCAGGTCTTTCCTCCAGTTTATGAAGGGGCAAGGGAAACACTCAGGACATTTTAGCAAAGGGCAACAGCGATATTACATTCAAGTGTTTGTCTAGTGGTTTCTGCCCTACTGCTTCCAGCATATTTCCAGAACTGAAACCTGGAAACTGAAGTCTTCCCCCAGCCCTCTTCCTAACAACAGTTCAGCACATATTATTGAGCCCCCATGACACAGTGGTTAAACTGCAGTACTGCAGTCAAGCAGACTCACAACCTGACTTCAATCCTGACAGATTCAGAGAGTTGGCTCAAGGTTGACTCAGCCTTCCATCCTTCTGAGGTCTATAAAATGAGTGCATAACTTGCTGGAGGGCAAAGTGTTCTTCACATATTTAGGTTGTAAACACCCCAGAAAGTGCTTTAGCACTATGGGACAGTATATAAGTCAAAAACATATAGCTCTTCCAGTGAATTAAGAATGAAAGGATCTGCCTTATACCAAAGCAGTCTAGTTCACTGTGTACAAAGCAGCAGTTCTGTAGAGTTTCAGATATGCATCCTTTACAGCCCTATCCTATATATGTGGATATACATGGCAGGCATTAAAGAACACAGACTGCTTAAAACTATCAGTCCATGTAGCCTCACATTTTCATCTCTGATGGTAGTGGCTGTCCAGAGATTTAGGCAGCATTCTTTCCTTATTCCACTTGGAGGTCTCTGGTGTTCCCTGATTATTTCCCATCCAAGTACTAAACACATCCATTTCTACTTACATTCTGAAATCAGGGGAGTTTGGTATGTTCACAGCAGCTCAGTGAACCCTGGGACCTTTTGTGTGCAAACCATGTGCTCTACCATGCTATCCCAATTTTTTACTTGCACCATCCCCATGTTTGTATCACCCAGTTGTAACAGCTTGGACAATCAAAGTGACAGAGAAGAACTGTGGAAAGAGTCAGGCTGTGGTCATACCAGCAAAATGTTTCTGAGTTACTCCTCATGAATTTCGACCGTTTTTTTCCAGATGATGTACAACCATTATCGATTCTTTTGTTCCCCCTCCGTGCTAGCTCCGCATCAAATTCCACCCGCCGGGAAGCTTCTGCTTTTTTGTTGCAGGCTACATAATGCAATAATTACAGTGATGTCTTGTGTGGTGGCTGTACCAATATTTTTTCCAGCAAGCCCCATTGTGTTGCTTCCTCCAGTGATTCCATTTGCATGTATGTCCCTTTATTTATTTGTTAATTTTTTTTAGCAAGTGGAGTGTCATTTTGTTGGAAAACTTATGTCATTGGCCTCTGCACTTCACTTATTGGTGGATCCTTCCATTAGGTGGTGCTCCTTCCCCTGAGCCCTTTCATATTTTCCTTTTGGCGACCTCTTGGTAGAGTTGCAATGAAAACAAAGCCCGACGATGAGTTTCTCTGCTGCAAGAGGCACAAACATAGCAGAGAAACTTGTACCTGTCAAGGAAATGTTGCTGAAACATCCATGTAACAAAACAAAAAAATTAAAAAATTAAAATAAAATTAAATTTAAAAAATAAAAAAAGAAAGGAAAGGAAAAAAGGGACTCCAGAGACATAAAAACCCAGAGGGAAATATTCCAGTACTGAAGTGTAGCCAGTTATATCACATCAAATTTAGGGAAATGTTGCAATAATTAAAAAAACATGTCAGAATGTACACATCAGAATATATGTCATGTGACTGCAACATGCAACTGCTCAGGGAGTAAAAGACATGAGAAAATAGGGGGATATTTTGCTGGTGTGACCACAGCCTCAGTGATGAGAATGGGACATAGCTGAGAACTGATTTTCTCTGCCCCAAAGTTGTAGGCCATTCTGGATGTTGTAGTACAAAAAAGAAATTTTTCCAAGCTGTGGCTCTTAATAACAGTGATGATGGCATTGAGAAAAACACAATCCTTCCAGAGAGAAGACAGAAACCTTTGTATTATTTGAGTCGTAGGCATATAGCAGAAATATGTCTTATTGATGACATTCTAGGAAATGGAAATGTGAAATTGAAAAGCAGCTCAGTCAAGGCAATGGGACGTACAGTGCCAGAAGAGCCTGGTGTCATGTAAGAATGGGTCCTCACACAGGTGAAGCCAGGCCAGGGGGAAAAGGGAGTAACCCACAAAGATGATATGTATTTTCAGAGCATCCTTCTCTTAAGCCTCCTTGACTAAAGAAACAAAAGTCTTAAATACAGCCTGCATCCCTGCACTGTATTGTTTAAGAAAATATCCATGTCATCCACAGAGACCTGCAATTTATTTATGCTATTGATTTATTTAAAAAAATCAGCTCCCCTCTTACGCCCTCTTAAACCCTTGTCTGATGGTGGCCATCCATCATTCCTTCACAAACAAACATTCTTTTTGAAAACATGCCAGAAAAGGATACCAGCAAGTGTGGCCATTAATCTACTGGCCTTTATAGCCATAGCAAAAGCAAGAGAGAGCCTACTCTGGATATTTTCTTCCGTAATAAATCTTGAGAGTTGCCTTAGGAAGAAAAGCATCATAAGGACTTGCATGTGTATCAGTGAGGAAGAGTTTCTATTTCACCCAATTTTTGTGTAAGGGTTCGGGTCGGGTCTCATGTTGTCTCCCCTCCTCTCAGATACCCACATCTTCAAACACGGACACCAATCGTGGTTGCAACAGTTGAACATTTATTTTTGAACTATTGAATAAACAATTGTCTTCAACATGAACATAGTCTTTCTCCTTTCCCCCCAACTGGGTGGGAAAGGGTTTCCATTCTTCTAAAATGAAAGCGTTCCCAAAACTTGAATTCCATGGGCCCGGCTGCTCTATCGGTAACCAGTCCTTTATTGTCATCCCTGTCAATACAGGCAACAGGGACACGGACGCCTCTCCCAAGAATTCCTCCCACTTGGGTCTCTCCCGGGGTTCCACAATTTCCCAGGTTCTCTCGGCTCTGGCCCCCTCTTCATCTCCCACGCTCGCCATTCACTCCTTTTCCTTCTTTCTTGCTTCACTTTCTCCCTCTCTTCCCTCCTCCTCCACTCCTTTGCCTCGGCTTCTCCCCAGTAAGGGGAGAATTTGGGGGTATCACTGTTCTTCTCCTATGATCTCCTATGATCTGCTTCCTCCCTGGGTAGTTTTAGTCTCTCCCATCTGTGAGTCCAAGGATCTTCTAGCCAGATCCACTCCCAACCTGGTGGTAAATGTCTCTTCCTTCCTTATCTCCTCCCCCTCTCCCACTTCTATCTCCTCCTCCTCCTCCTCCTCTCTATTTCCTGCCTTTTCCAACTGGTCTTTTAGCTCTCCCATCCCCCTTAGGCCCTGGGATGGTTCTTTCCCTTTTGCCCCCTTGAGGGAATCCTCCATGGTTTTCTTTGAGGGAGTTGCCAGTCCATAGTCCCCTTCACTCTCTGATTCCTTTGTGGGAATGGACAGCGCTCCGGCGAGAGGTGCCTCCGTCTCGCCTCCTGGCTCACACTTTGGTGCACTATTCTCTTCATATGGCTTGAATTTTCAGTTGAGCTAGGCAAGGGTAGGGAAACTTGCAGCTTCACAGTTACTGTTTCAGTGCAACTCCTATCAGCCAATGTGGCCAATGGGGAGGGATGATGGGAGTTGTGATCCAACAACATCTGGAGGGCTACGTGTTCCCTGGCCTGATCTAAACATAACATCAGTGTGCCAGGCTACAATCCTCTACATTCTTAACTATCAATAAGTTGTGAGTCAGTTAGATTTACTTCTGAGTATAGTTGTACACTCACATGGTCAGTTTTCTTCTACCAGACATGAGTGGATACACTTGAAATATTCATTTTACTGATTCTGGGATGCTTGAGGCAGTAAAATGTAGAAGGAGTAACAATTTCAGCACTTCAGGAACCGGTCAAGATACATCTCAGAGATTTCCTCAACTGAAAGATAATTTTATATAGTGCCATCATGTCTGGCACTCATTTGCACCCAAGGTTTTTATGTATTTAAGAATTATTATAATCCTTTTATTTGGTAATTCAAATTATAGCAACAGTTATTATAGTCATAGACTAGGACAAAATCATGAAAAATGAAAGGTAGCGGAGCAGTATCAAAACTAAAAATCAGGTTCTCAGTGAGGTAAGTTGTGGGTTTCCTTTCAGGTCAGCACCATCATGCACATGCACTTAGCTAATGACAATCAGTTACACAAAGATTCAGGTGACTAGAAACATGGGAATAACACACACCCTTTGAACTTTTTATTTATTTATTTACTCATTCTCATCAGACTTTTTTTTTTATTCCCTAGGAATTCCTTGGATGTTGCACACGAAGAGAAACCTCCAACCTCCCACTGAATATATGTATCTTACAACTGCAGAGCTGGCAGGGACCCTACAGACCATCAAGTCCAGTCCCTGTCAAGAAGTCACAATGGGAATTGAACTCCCAGCCTCTGGCTCCACAACCAGATTCCTAAACCACTGAACTATCCAGCAATATGACTTTTGGCAAAATCTGCGAACAGGTTATGAGGATATATATGAACTCATGTAGTAATTTTCAGAGTTTGGAAAAGTGGCTTCTTTGGTCAATGATTCCCCAAATCTCCCAGCCAACACACCCACTTCAAAAAGCCCTTGGTGTTATTTGAGTGTTCCTTCAACTTTCTCTGACAATTTATCCAAGGGTAACCTCAATGGGAGAGCTGAGCTGTATGGGCAAGAAATATATATTACTACTGGTTCCCATTAAAGTTGAAAAGCCCATAAAATGCTAAATATCAACTGCTGACACATGCATGCATTATATATTTTAGGTACTTCTAACAGTTCAACCTCACTGTTTGCCATAGCAGCTTATTTCTGAGCAACACTGAAAGAGAAAAAAGTGAGGGTATAGGATGAGGCAATCACTTAGACATCACTGCCCAAAGAAAGGAGACACAAGATCCCACAATGCCGGCTGGGGGACTGTGGGAGTTATAGTCCAGAAAAGTAACATTTCCAAATTCTGCATATATCCCTCTATAAACTAGAACGAGCTTTGTACTGCTGTTGATTTGGGCCTTTTGAGGAATAGACAAGTGCTGTCATCTTAAATACACGCGCAAAGTTCACTTTACGTTTTGCCTTGCTAAGATGTTAGGTTCCATCTTTACTTCTTATGGTTTTACTGGTGGTTATAACTTCATGGAACATGTGTCTCATGCCAATGTGTCCTTGGTGAACCACATGCAAGGATGTTCCGCTGAAAACCGCTGCATGTCACCCTCTTGTAGTAGAAGCAATGATTCTATGAGTTCAGTGCTTTCAGTCAGGTAGTAGATGAATAATACCAGGTCTTAGAAAGCCTTGTCTCCAAACTAAGCACAGGGTTGCAGGTAAAATTACACGGCTTAATAGCATCCTTAGCAGAACAAAATATGGATTGAGTTATAAATGTCACTTCTGATAGAAAACAATGTACATTTTTGCATGCACTTCCCAATAACATTTGTTTCTTTAAATAGAATGCATATTGAAACCACCCAGCCATCCAACCAACCCGCCAACACCAACATTATCCACCACCCACAAAATTGGATTTATAAGCATGGACTTTCACTGCTGCAAATGATCTTTCTGTTAGTCCACTGAATAACCATTTGTCATAGGCTTTACTGTACCATGAAGTTATGATTAATATTACGGCTTGAGTACAGCAGGTAGAAAGACCACATTCATTTTCAAAGTCACGTAGCATTGATTAGAATTCACTGCAGGTTATTCAAATAACGATCCGCTCAGTTCCCGGGAGAATTTCTGTCTGATTTTTCTTTATCCTCATTAAAGATCCCAGGTGCAGACAAAGCTTTACACACTTCTAATTTGCATTATCCTTGGGAAGGAGGTAATTCACATGCCTTCAGTATATAGCACTCCCCCCCCCCTTTTTGGTAGTTTGCGCCTTCCTGTCTATTTAAATAAATCAAGAAATTTAGCCTTTATAAACCATCTGACAATAGAAAATGCCAGATTTTATTACCTTTCATAATAAGCACGTGCATTTTGAAATATCACTTTTAATTCAGATAAAGCTTTTTTTCCCTTTCTCCCCCCCCCCCACCCTTTATAAATATAATTCCAGCATCTGACTTTTAAGGAGATGCACAATTCATTTTTAGTGCAAAAATAGACAGGGTATTGTACTACTCTTTGATTGTGATAAATAATAAACGATGTCCTACTCTTAACACTAAACAATACCTGATGATAAGTTGGCAACCACCAGCAATATGTTATTTAATTGTGCTCAGTAGAATTCTGAATAAAAACAAAACGCTAAACTGTTAAAGCAGCCAAATCCTCCAAAGCACTATATGCCTGGGTTTCACATCTGGATTTCCAAGTCAGAAGGTGTGTGGCCCTCTGGTTTGCAACAAAATGCTCTGTCTTGGACTATTTTTATCTCTCGTCTTTGTTCTAATGAGTTTAGCCTGAAGGAGAGTGACAGCAGAGTTGACATTTCATTGGGTTTCCATTCCTCAAGAGACAGGAAATTTTAGCTAATTAAATAATGTTATACTGTCTTCGGAACTTCAAAGGCAACGCAAAGCCACACAGCAGTGATTGTCTAGTTCCTTAGATCATTTGTGTATTTGTAAGGTTTTATTATGCAAAACCTGCTCTCTTCAACATCTTGAAAGCCATTCCTATATTAGATAAGCTTTTGATAGTGGCAACCTTGACAATAATAGTTCAAAACAGGTTTGTATGCAATGAATCCAAATCCAACGGGAGGGGAGCAATTAGAAAAAAATAATGTTGTCATCCCTCTTTTTCATCATTTTGACATAAATTTGATATAGATTGACAAAGTCTGCTACAGTTGCTAGAATATGTGTAAAATAAATGAATAAGTCATGTTTGTGCATATTACGTCAGAAGAAGACACCTAGAAGAACATAAAGTATATTGTGATTCCAGGGATACATTCGGCAATGTTGCTGAGTGTATATGGTAACCCGCATTCATAGTTATTAAGAGTATGAGCGTAAGTTCTATAGAATTCAGTGGGACTTTTTAGTAGATGTAGATTATGCTAGACACATGTAACAAGTACCATTGTAACCCCAATAGAATCTAGTTTCCCCCATCAACCTTTCTCATACTCACAGAAAAATCTGTACTATAAAATGACTAGATGCTCTCTGTTGTTGGCTATGAATTGATACTCAAGGAGGTGTTTTCATTAACCACAGACATACCTGACATAGTTAGGTAACTGGTTGAAGTGAAATTGAATGACTATGATCTGTAGGTGTGGGAGCCAGAAATGACTTTCTTGGCATTGACAAATCATTGGCTAATCATAATTAACATTTTGGTTTCTTGGATCCTTCACAAGGAAGGAACCCCCAGGAGGTCAATGAATCCAGATAGTTTTGTGAGCTATCTGACAGATTTTCCTGTAGGTTTAGCCAATGATGCACTTAGGCCTTGGTTCACCCTTAGAAGGTAACCTGAGCTTTTAATGTGATTGTTCCCAAATCTCCTCAACTCTGTCACAATGTGATGTCATCTACAGGTGACATTGGTCTAAGCCCAATAGTACTGAGGCATTGTAGAATTAGGAGGCTTGAACACATTAAGAGAGGAACAGTAAGGCCTGCCTGCTTCATCATTGGTTTCTTCACATGACCACTGGCAGGTCTGAAAAAGGGACATTCCTGCACACATTCAATCTTTCCACAGCAGCAAGAATCGTGGAAAATATGAGCTCTTGCTGGCCTGGAAAGCTAACATATAAGCAGGAATGTCTTCTCTTGAGATTTATGGGTAATCATGTGAAGACAACAATGACAGGTGGCAGGGCTAGGGAATTCTCTCTTAAGTACGTTCACCCCATTAAATTCTGTAACCCCGAATATGGCTACTGTGAGTGGTATACTGTATGTGCCATGGCCCATGGGGAAAGTAACGTGGCCCACAGTGCATCTAGGATGGTGATAAATGGTGCCCTGCGCACTACATCAGGTCCCATTTATGGTATTGCATTACTTTATTACTTTATTTATACATATTCTGTATTCTGCCAAGAAAAGACACTCCAAGTAGCTAAAAGTGCTCAGTAAGCAAACAATAATAAGATGGCTGAAATTCTGTTTGTCTAGCTATGCAATGTAAGCTGATTATGTCATCAACTGTGGAGGTTTTTCAGAAGTAAAACATTTCCAGTTCCCCCCTTCAAGGTCCCACAGGTCATGTGAAATTCCTTTTGTCACGAGGAAGCTGTGGGACTGGAGAAAGTCTTTAATTCCCAAAAATTGCTGTGGGTGGTAAAGCAATCATAATGGCGGTGAGTTTTGGAAGCTAAAGCCTTCCCCACACATCCTATGGCCCCCAATGGCTTTCCCGTGACAAATGAGAATTCATTGGAATCTCTGGAACTTTGAGGGGAGGACAGATTTTTTTTACTTCTGAAAAATTGCTGTATCTAATGATGTTATCAGCCTTATGTGGCATAGCTGAATAAACAGGATTTCATCTAAAGTCAAATGAAAAATGAATTCCTTATTAAAATGTGATGTGAAAGTCGGTTTAAAATAAAATATTGAAGAAAGAAGTGTCAAAATAGCACCAACACATTTTATTTATTTATTTATTTATTTATTTATTTATTTATTTATTTATTTATTTATTTATTTATTTATTTATTTATTTATTTATTTAGTATACCACCACTACTCTTGTGTTAGAATATATAAGTGTACACCCCAGCATGTATGTATGCCTTGGATTCTTTTTAAGAAGAAAGGCGGGATATAAACAAACAAACAAGAATGTTTGAGTTGTGTAATTTACATATCCGAACTTATGTAACCAATCAGATTCCCTCTGATATTAGCCCATAGGTTTCAACTGTGTTAATTGCCAGACAGATAGAAAAAAGAAGTGACAGTTATTATTCTGTTAGAAATAGCCTATTAGGTGTTGTCTGTTTGGAATTTGCTTGTACTGTGAGTCTGACCATTTGTCTGTTACTATGTCTGATAAGAGTATGTTATAAAACAGTTATAAGTCTGTCATGTACACAAGCCTATATCAAATACAAATGTTTTAAGCACCTTTAGTTTATTCTACATATACATTATACAGTAAACATTCTAAAAGTTTTACCAAGACTAAGTGAATATAACTTTAAGCTGCTGGCACATACAAGGGAGAACACCATTCACAATCTGTGTGGTTTTTTTATACTAAACTTGAACCACTGTGTGTAAACCCTCAATACATTCAACACTCTGGACACTTCACAACTAAGTAAAAAAAAAAATCCCACCCACAACCAGGAAGAAAAGAAACACATACATCAAATAACCTAAGGGGAAAGAAACAGATGGTGACAGCTAACAAAATTACAGATTTAGACACTATGAGTCAAAAGATCTACCGCAGGAGGAGGATATTCTTGAAAATGTCTTTAAAGAGGCTCTGAAGTAACATTGATGCTAACAGCACTGAACTAACTAAACCCACTTCAAAAATAGTTTGTGTGCTCAAGGTCTGCCTGAATAAAATGATGTTTGCCAATGGAAGAACACAGGAGGAAGAACCAACCGGGCCTTCTCTAGCATCTTGCAGACAAAGAGTGAGCCAGGGAATCTATTGTAACAAGAATGTCATGTCACTTGTTACCTATAACCTCTCCCAATCAACGGTCCATCCAAGGCATTCTAGACCACTTGAAGCTTCTGGACACTTTTCAAAGCATCCCCAAATAGAGTTTGGCTCACTTAACCAAATTAAACTTGATTCATTTCTTTTTAAAAGTTGTGCCCTTTTTTCCAACATAAAGTAGAAGTATTGCAAAGGAATTGCCTTTCTCAAGAAAAGACTTGTCCTTCTTGGGTCCTGCAGTTGTTCAGCCTTCAGTCTTCTATTGCTTGTAGCACCTAAGATATGTGATTATCTTAGTGGCTATTACATTGATGGGTGCTATAGAATCACGCATATATAATAACACTCTTGAGCGGCACACTCTGTCAAGTAGAAAACAATATATTTGATATTAATTACTCAATTTCTTTATTATGGTGTCAGCATTGCTCTGATAAGCTACCATTTATATATCTTGTTTCATGACTCTTTAAGTGTCTAATGACATTATGGACTAAAATACAATAGCTGCAAAATAATGTCTTCTAAGAAATGGTGTGCTTTCAGTTTTATTTTGAGACATAGGGTGCTGTTTGCCTGTGATTCATACCCCAGAAACCATTACAATTTGTCCTTCTAAGCTCAGAATTTATATTAATAATAAGACTTCCCATTGGCATGAGGCCTTTAGCCAAGTGCTAATACAAAATAATTCCTCATCACAATCTCCAAGGCCACATCGACACCACAGAATTAAACTGAATCATTTCTTCTCCTCAGGGAGCTTTGTGAATGGCAGCTCTGTGAGGGGCTGGCACAGAATTCCCTCCAGCAATGAATACTTAGCACCCTGACCAAACTCTTGGACCAAACTCCAACTGTTAATTTCATCTAGAAGAGATCCACTGAATGAATTTCTTAATGTTAAATCAACACCTTGTCATCTTTTAGATTTAGTGGGCCTAAATTAGATTTTAGGATAGAAAATAGATCTTAGGGTAGAGCTGTCCTTCATCTTTTTTCCTTTTGATTTTATTTATTTATTAGTTAATTTTATTTCTCACAATGGTTGTTGTGGGTTTTCCGGGCTGTTTGGCCGTGTTCTTAAGGTTCTTAAGGCTCTCTCTGCTCTGTTCTGACTCCTGTCCTCTGAAGATGCCGGCCACAGAGACTGGTGAAACGTTAGGAAGAAAAACCTTAAGAACACGGCCAAACAGCCCGAAAAAACCCACAACAACCATTGGATCCCGGACGTGAAAGCCTTCGAGAATACATTTGTTTCTCACCTTTCCTCCAATGAGTCCAAAGCATTGTATTGGGCTCTGCTGTTCTGCACGTAATCTTAACAGTGACCCTGAGGTCAGACTGAGAGAAGACAGGCCCAGTCATTCAGAGAGTCTCATGGCCAAATGGGTACTTGAACCTGGATCTCCCAGGTGCAAGCCACCTTTCTAACCATGAAGAACACAGACTCTTTCCATCTACAACATGAAGAATTTAGCTAATTGTTTCGAATTGTTCCAAAACTAACTATACTGTAATTCCCAACCATTCTCAGAGTTTGCATTCCATTGGAATAGCTATTCCCAAAATGGGGAAGATCATGCTGCCCTTTTGCCATGTAGGTGTTAAAAATGAGGAGAGAGATGATAACTTTCATTTAGAACCATCAATTTCATTGTATATAGAAGTGTTTATAAGTTAAGCTTTGAACCTGGATAGAGACATCCTTCACATTTGGCTTCTCTCACATTTTAACTTTAAAACTGCACTTTTCCCCATTCCAAATATGAAGAAATTTGCAAATTTCGATAAACTTTTTATCAGAAATGATCTGAAATCTATGAAATTAAAATGGCAATAAGGGAAAATTAAAACTGAACCCACTGAACAGAACAGGACTATGGTAGGCTTTTACTCACTTAAAGACAGGCTGAGAAGATCACTCACCATCAGCCATTAACAGATCTCACAACAGACACAGGGACCAAGCCCCATAGGAAGCCTAAGATGCCAAATTCCCTCCCACCCATTAAAAAATATCTTTATCTAATGTAATAGTACAATCCACAAAATAGCATTCATGCAGCTGCTCATTTTCCAACATAATTTGTTGTTGTTTAGTCGTTAAGTCGTGTCCGAATCTTCGTGACCCCATGGACCAGAGCATGCCAGGCCCTCCTGTCCTCCACTGCCTCCAGGAGTTGGGTCAAATTCATTTTGGTAGCTTCGATGACACTGTCCATCCATCTCGTCCTCTGTCATCCCCTTCTCCTCTTGCCTTCACACTTTCCCAACATCAGGGTCTTTTCCAGGGAGTCTTCTCTTCTCATGAGATGGCCAAAGTATTGAAGCCTCAGCTTCAGGATCTGTCCTTCCAGTGAACACTCAGGGTAGATTTCCTTCAGAATTGATAGGTTTGTTCTCTTTGCAGTCCAGGACACTCTCAAGAGTCTCCTCCAGCACCACAATTCAAAAGCATCAATTCTTTGGCGATCAGCCTTCTTTATGGTCCAGCTCTCACTTCCATACATCGCTACTGGAAAAACCATAGATTTGACTATGTGGACCTTTGTCGGCAAGGTGATGTCTCTGCTTTTTAAGATGCTGTCTAGGTTTGTCATCGCTTTCCTCCCAAGAAGCAGGCGTCTTTTTACATAATACACGGCATCATTTGTTATTTATTTATTTATTTATTTATTAAATTTTTACCCCCGCCCATCTAGACAACGTTGTTAGCCATGCTCCACTATGGTTTCTGTGGGGGAAAACAACCCAGTCTCTACAGAAAAGAATAAACAGGTACAAGTCTGATATCAGAAATACCAATATTAAAATGTTAGTGGGTCAAAACGTTAGTCTTCCAGAACACTCTGTCTCTAACATCCTGTTTTTATTGAATATAATTCCAGAAATTGTTGATAAAAAAATTAAATATATGATGTTGCACATATTCACAGCTGTAAGGCTGATCTGGGCCCAGAGGTGGAAAATGCAGGAAATTCCGAAAAAAGAGGAGTTATTAAAAAAATTATTAGATATTGAGGAAATGGATAGCTTATCAGAGACATTACGTGAGAATCTGAGAATATATATTAAGGAAAGTTGGAAAATGTTTTACGATTGGACCCAGAAACAGATATGAGTAGAGAATGCATTAGAGATTTCTATATCATAGTCATGAAGTCAAGAGATTTTTAGATATTGCATGAAAGCAAATATCCCCCTGTTTATGTTTTTGTTTTGTTTAGCTGTTAATCCCTTTCTCCCCCTTCCCTGTTGTTGTATAGTTGTTTTTGTAATAGTTAATAAAATAAAATTAAAAATAATAAAAAAGAAAGATTTAAGCAGGCACCAGGAGGTTCAGATCTACCCACTGTGGCTTCAATAGGGACAAAGATTTTTTATTCCACTACATGAGTTAATCAGCTCATCTTTGCAGAGATGTCTGCCCTGGCGTTTCTTCTGCCTGTAATTTTTGCATTTCTATTCCTTCTGCCCCTTCCGATTATGATTCCTCACACAAAAAGTACAGCCAGAGGTTAAACTCTGCCACTTATATGTGAATTGGACAATGATTTTTTAAAAAACTCTTTGAACAACACTTTATTGCTTAAAGCCATAGGTCACCACAATATACCAACAGCAACAACAGAACATATATAGCATTGACATCACATAGATATGCTCATGGTTGAGTACATAAAGTGGCATAGCCTCCCTCCTTTCTTAAGTTTGTTAAACTCCTTTCTTAAGTCCTTTCTGATGCTTGGCCTGTTTCTTCTTTTCTGCCAAAGTAAATTTTGTAACTTGATAGAGAGTTGTTGCATCACTGCCCACAAGCAGTATGAATAAATGAACTTTTCACACAAAGACCAAGGACCACCTCGGACCAAGGTGGCTAATTCCAGACTTAGAGCATTTTCTCATCTGGCCCCAAAATTATGGAATTCCCTTCTGCAATACCTTCGCATGGAGCTAGAGTTGGACAAATTCAAATGAGACCTAAAAACCCACTTGTTTAACCTGGAACCATAGAGGTTGACCATGGAAATAGGCAATTATTGGGAAAGAATTGTTGTTGTTGTTGTTTAGTCGTTTAGTCGTGTCTGACTCTTCGTGACCCCATGGACCAGAGCACACCAGGCCCTCCTGTCTTCCACTGCCTCCCGGAGTTTGGTCAAATTCATGTTGGTAGCTTCAGTGACACTGTCCAACCATCTCGTCCTCTGTCATCCCCTTCTCCTCTTGCCTTCACACTTTCCCAACATCAGGGTCTTTTCCAGGGAGTCTTCTCTTCTCATGAGATGGCCAAAGTATTGGAGCCTCAGCTTCAGGATCTGTCCTTCCAGTGAACACTCAGGGTTGATTTCCTTCAAAATGGATAGGTTTGTTCTCCTTGTATAGTTATTTATTGTTGATATTGTCTTATGGAATGATAATTGTTTATTGTATATTTTTATCATTGTAATTATGTTATGATTGTATTTTAACTGTTTTTTACTATTGGAATGCACTCTGGTATAGAGTGCAATATACTTATTATTATTATTATTATTATTATTATTATTATTATTATTATTATTATTATTATTATTATTATTATTATTATTATTATTATTATTAATGCCAGCAAAGAATTGGCATCTGGGTGTTCATATAAAAGGCAAATTAATAAATAAAAGAGATCATCTTCAACCTTCCCAGATCCACTGATATAGAATCTTTGATGGACTGGGATGTTGCCATATCTCCCTTTCAAAATGGCTGATATACACCGAAAACATCGAGCTCTGAATGATTTTCTTAAAGGTGCAGGAGTAAGATTAACAAAATTATTATTCAAACAAAATTACAGTTTGTATAGTGGATACCAGAAAGAGTAGGACATTATTGACATAATACACAAAGAACAAAAACACATTTTTTTCATAAGCAACTGAGTTCCAAGTTAATTCAGGACCCTTGGGATAAACTTCATATATGTTCTTTAAAGTATTTTTTTAAGACAAGATGGACTCATGCACACCTGTTTCAGTCAGTACATAACAAATGCAACGTGGGAATGTGTTTGAACAGTAATCAATCTTTTTCCTGTCCTTAAGAGATTTCTAGTGTGGTGTCCTCAATATGATAGGACTCTGGAGAAAAGGGTTTGAATCCCCATTTGGCCATGAAAACTTACTGGGGTAAAACTACTCCTTAAATATCTCACTTACCTTGAAAACCCTATTAGAGCAGTTATAAGTCAATTCCATCTTAAAAAGCAGAGACATCACCTTGCCGACAAAGGTCCACATAGTCAAAGCTATGGTTTTTCCAGTAGCGATGTATGGAAGTGAGAGCTGGACCATAAAGAAGGCTGACTGCCGAAGAATTGATGCTTTTGAATTGTGGTGCTGGAGGAGACTCTTGAGAGTCCCCTGGACTGCAAAGAGAACAAACCTATCCATTCTGAAGGAAATCAACCCTGAGTGCTCACTGGAAGGACAGATCCTGAAGCTGAGGCTCCAATACTTTGGCCATCTCATGAGAAGAGAAGACTCCCTGGAAAAGACCCTGATGTTGGGAAAGTGTGAAGGCAAGAGGAGAAGGGGACGACAGAGGACGAGATGGATGGACAGTGTCATCGAAGCTACCAACATGAATTTGACCCAACTCCGGGAGGCAGTGGAAGACAGGAGGGCCTAGCGTGCTCTGGTCCTTGGGCCACGAAGAGTCGGACACGACTTAACGACTAAACAACAACGAAGTCAATTCCGACTTGATGGCACAGAAGACACACACTTGCCCTTAAATGTGCAGCAAGTGTGCCTCTGGGAACAGTTAGGAGATATCTTACGAAGTAGTTCTTGACCTGCTCTTGAACAGGGGTCTTTGAATATCCCTACAGCTCTGCCCCATATGTTAATTGGAGGACTATTTTCTTAGCAAACACCTCATAGTAACTGCAAGGGCTGCCAAGATCACCCCTGCCTATAGAAGGGATTGAACAGAGTGTGATTATTTATATTATTCATATGGGCTGGCAAACCCCCCCCCCCCAAAAAAAAAACACCAACCACCCGCATACACTTGCCTGTCTCCATGAAAGTTAAGCATTAAAACAAAAAGCAAGATGGTTGTTGTAGGTTTTCCGGGCTGTTTGGCCGTGTTCTTAAGATTTTTCTTCCTAACTCTTTGCCAGAGCACAGACAGCACAGACAGAGTTCTGACTCCTGTCCTCTGAAGATGCCGGCCACAGAGACTGGCGAAACGTTAGGAAGAAAAACCTTAAGAACACGGCCAAACAGCCTGGAAAACCTACAACAACCATCAGAACCATGAAAGCCTTCGAGAATACAAAAAGCAAGATATTTGTAATTTTATACCTGCTCAATAGGTTTATCATTCAGTTTCCATAAGTGGATTTTCTTCCCAAAGACTATTCCTTTGGTCTTTGTATAATTAATAACCAGATGTTCTCTTACACAGAATTTACTTAGCTTAGCCAAAAGTCTTTGCATTTCACCTAGTGTAATAGAGTGAAGGGCAACATCATATGTCTATGTCAGGACAGAGAGCTTGATATCCTAGATTGAAAGTGAATTTTCAACACCAAACATGCTTATCTATGTCAGGATGCCTTTGTTACTTCCTAGGGATTGCTTGGACAACCATCTGTCAGAACTGCATTGATTTGGATTCCTGCATTGACCAGGAGGTTGGACTCGATGGTCTTATAGACCACTGTTGAGATAATCATGAATGTTTGTATCTTTTTGTATTTCTATGCCCACCACACCCAAGCACGTAAAAAGGTATCTGGCAATTCAGTAATACAGCATGCATCGGAGGAAGTGGGCTGGAGTTCACAAAAGCTTATGGCAAATTAAATTACTACATTTTTATGGTGCTACCCAATTCCTAACAATGTGTGTGTGTTTTTTTCAACAGATTCACATACCTGTACCTTTAGAAAATCACTTTAAGATGGAACAAAGCTAGTCATTTAAATATGCCTTGCCTGAACATGGACAAGGAGTAACCTAATAAACATACAGCTCTGCACAGAGCTACCTCTATGACAGCTAAATAATATATATATATATACCATTTGGACCCACATTACTAAGCTAGAAACTAAACCTACACATTTATCTTGACATCTACCAACAGGGTTTATAACACCTAAGGTTAAGATTGCAGTCTTATACACAATCCCATGTATGTCAATTGCGGAGGCAGGCTCATTAATTTAGTAGAGCTATAGCTTATTTCTGCCATGAAGCTAAATTCCTCCCTTACCAACAGCGATCTTACAGAGTAAGGCTGGTCAGGTTAGCAGGAAAGCAGTCCAGCATGAAGCACAGAAAGAGAGACCAGTGTTTCAGCTGGGACTAAGCACCAGCGGCACAGTTTAATAGGTGATCTAGTTGCTCTTCCTGGATTATCATTAGGTGACCAGCCCAGAACACAATTTCTTCATGAGTATTGTATCAAATGCCCAAATCTCTAGGGTATTTGATACAATATCAGATGATCACTGAGTCTTCAGCTCTAGGCTTCTTTCAGGAGACATGGCCACCTTTGTTCCTGGAGTCCTTGCAGTGGTTATGGTGGGCCTGGAGTTCAAGTACCTTCTCCAGGTACCCTGAGTGGGCCAAAGAACCCACTAAACCAATGGGACATAAATAATTGTTCATTTCTCAAAGTACCATTGGCTCAGTGGGTCTGCTCTGCTTGGAACCAGCACTTGGATTTAATCCCAGAATCCCATAACATGAGCGATCACAGTTCAAATGGTTTCAAACTGAAATAAGGGCAGCTACACCTTATTTCCCACTGAGCTGGATAGGGCTTAACTACACATAGAGAAACAAAGGACTCCTGTGCTGTCTCTTTGAAAAGAAAATTAAAAATTGGCTTTTTGCTTTCAAAATGCAGGCCTTTGTTTTTGACTATATGATTGTTGTTTTAGTTATTTATCAAATAAGAAGTCTGGTTGTGATCTGGATTTATTTCTTCACTTTTAGAACTGTAGAGTCTGTTTTTCTCTTGAAAACAGTTTACATTATTAGTGCTTATTAAAAGCAATGCATGAAAAAAAATCCAGTGATTTTTTTTTCCCTCGAAAAAATTGTATAAGCTAAAAACTTTTTTTTTGTTCCTTTTAAACTCTTTGGGCAGGCAGTGTGTGAAAATCTCATAAGCCCTTTTAAATAGACTCATAAATAGCTAGTAAATATGGTGACGATTGGGCCCCATGCGACATATTCACTGACCATGCCCTGACCTGTCAATCTGCCACTGCTCAGGACAGCAGAAACTCGTGGTCGAATATGTTTGAAGCAAAGCTGAAGCTGGGCCATTGTCTGTTTCTCAATGGACTTTTGGATCCTTTTCTATCTAAGGCTGCAAGCTGAGATTTCATCTGTACATTTACATAAAAAGAAGGTTGAGACCATACAGTGAGCTCCCCTCAAATCTCTATTTTCCCTTTAACTTCGGGGAATCCAAGAGATTTTTATTGCCCTTAATGAAAGAACTCTCCATAGGATCATGAGGTCGCTTGGCTTGGGGAGCTATTATTTCGAGAAAAGCAACCTTGCTTGGCTGGCGAGTTTTCCCAAGCTCTCCTTTTATTGTGATTTCCAGTGGGGGATCTTGTTTCAAGGGATACTATCAAAGTAAAGGACATTTCTTCTGGGGCTTATTTTACATAGATTAGATCTCATTATTCAACTTGCTCTTTAGTCTATATTCTTTTTATAGGCTTCTGGCTATATGAATGAATTTAACAGCATGTGAATTTATTCTAATGAATAATACACTCTTCTGAGTGAAAGGGAAGCAAAGTGCAGCTACAGTAATACTTGAAAGCTGTCGTATCAACAATACATTTCAGCCAACACAGTAGTTTAATCTTATCTCAGATCAGGTAGCGGAAACACTAATTTCCAGAGCAATTTTTTCCATTAACTTGTTGCTCAGAGATGTTGCTGTCCCAAAGTCAGATTTCTTTTCCAGACATGTCTGTACAGCATTACAAAAAAAATTTACCTGCTAAATCTCTTCTACATTTTGCTGGACAAGATAAGGATGCTTTTGTAAAAAAAAACATCCACTGTTTTATAATCCAGGATAATAACCAGAGTCTAAACCTTGGGATGGGGAAAAGCTGTGGCAAATGAGAGATTCACGGCTGCCTCATACCTTATGATATAACTGGAACATATTTAAAATCAACTATGCTAACTTGATACAGCTGGGGGAAAAGGAGAAAATCAATTTCATATTGCTGAGGGTGGTTACTGAAAAGGTTCACAGCTCACAATATGTATGACCATCCCACTTATGACACTAAGAAATAAGATTGGGGGGGGGTTCCCCCCAAATAACCTGCAAAACCTGTTTGATCAGATGCAACAGACCAAGAGAAATGTCTCCCCCCTCCCCTCTTTCTCTGTGTTAAACCATTCTCAGCTTTAAACAATGATCACCTGTCTTCAGGCTAAATTATATATATTCAGTATTCACTCCATAAGCAAGCAAACAAACAAACAAACCCACCCACTCCCTTATGTATACTACAGGAATGCACCAAGGGAAGCTATGATGGAGCTGTGTTTTCTGGAACAATTTATCATAATATAGTTTAGTTATTTAAAAAGTGTACTTTAACATCATACCTTTATGGATGGACAATGTGGGTGGAGTAAGTTGGTCCTAAACACTGATAGGCATGTAACCTCTTTGTCAAGACTGGGTAAAAATTTTGAGAATTAGACCAAGTGCCAAGGCCACGCTTAGCAGTAGGGTAGTACCCTGTTTTCCCGAAAATAAGACCTAACCTGAAAATAAGCCCTAGTATGATTTTTCATGATGCTCGTAATATAAGCCCTACCCCAAAAATAAGCCCCAGTTAAGTGAAACCCCGCCCTCCACCATCGTGCAGCAACCAGAAGAAGATGACATGACTGTATTTGAATAAATGTAGATTGTTGTACATGAAAAAAATAAAATATCCTCTGAAAATAAGCCCTAATGCGTTTTTTGGAGCAAAAATTAATATAACACCCTGTCTTATTTTCGGGGAAACACGGTAAGTAGTTACAGGCCAGGAATTCAGCTAGTGTGAGAGCTATGCTATACTATGCTGAAAGTTGAATAACATGCGATCCATCCATTCCAAAAGTAGCCAAAAGATGACTGAATAGTCTTATGTTTGAGACTCTAGAAGAGTTCAAACTCAAAGAGTCCATATGTTCTTTAACTGCAGCTCTCAGAAGTATTACATCTAGGACCCCAAATTTGGCAATCTCTATCTACTATTAAAGTTTTCAAGGAGCATTTACTTTCTTAAAGGGGCAGTCTGTAAGAAGGCTGATAAATCAGTGGTAGGAAGATATAGTTGCAATTATGTTCTTCAGAGGTTATTGAACTGTAAATCTCATCATCCCACACTACTGGCAATGGTGGCTAGGGCTAATGGGAGGTGTCATCCAATGACATCTGGAGAGCTAGAGGTTGCCCATCCCTGCACTAGATGGTTGGTTCTGCTAGGGTGTCTCAGAGGTTCTGCTGAACTATTGGTTTTTGAGGAGGCAGTCCTAGAGTGGTAAGAGCAAGAAGGTAACTCTTGGTGAAAATCAAGTTGCAATAGAATTTCTGCTGTTTTTTGTCTTTGTAATCATGCCCCTTAGGTAGTCCCTGAGAGCTGTTGTCTTCAACTCAACTGCTGCCCTTCACCATTTCCTGAGCCCCCTCCCCCATCAGACTGGGAGCATATCCATATTGCATAATAAGAGTAGTTTGATACCACTTTAACTCTCGTGGCTCCATCTTTGGGATTTGTAACTTATTGACTGAAATCCTGTTGCTTAGCTTTGCAAATCACAATGCAGTAGATCCACTGAAACCTTGGTGATTTGGTGAGTCAACTCCTTTGTAAGTTCCACTAATTCAAATGGGTGTACTCCAAACGTGACTTACTTTAGTGTAGTAGGTTGCAGCTTGAGTATGTTCATTTGAATCAATGGATTCACTCTCTCTCACATGTTGTTGTTTAGTCATTTAGTCGTGTCCGACTCTTCGTGACCCCATGGACCAGAGCACGCCAGGCCCTCCTGTCTTCCACTGCCTCCCGAAGTTGGGTCAAATTCATGTTGGTTGCTTCGATGACACTGTCCAACCATCTCATCCTCTGTCGTCCCCTTCTCCTCTTGCCTTCACACTTTCCCAACATCAGGGTCTTTTCCAGGGAGTCTTCTCTTCTCATGAGATGGCCAAAGTATTGGAGCCTCAGCTTCAGGATCTGTCCTTCCAGTGAACACTCAGGTTTGATTTCATTCAAAATGGATAGGTTTGTTCTCCTTGCAGTCCAGGGGACTCTCAAGAGTCTCCTCCAGCACCACAATTCAAAAGCATCAATTCTTCGGCGGTCAGCCTTCTTTATGGTCCAGCTCTCTCACATACACACATACAAAGGATCTTAGGATTTGCAATGGTAATGGTATATGGTAATTTGTGCCCCCCTAGTGAGCCATCTGGCCCCAGCCTGCAGATAGCAGGCAGACAGGAGGAGGCTGAGTTTCTGCAGGATCAGGCCAGCTGGAGGGAGTCCCTGCAGCTGCAGGAGAGGTAGCATCCTGATTAGAGATAGCTGGAGAAGGCAGGGCCAAGGGGGATAAAAGAGCAGACTAGGGAAAGCAAGGGGTTGTAGCCTGTCTTTGAAGAAAAGGATGTGTGGGAGGATGCTAGAAGCTGGCTATCCTCACTAGGTTTATGGGTTTGCAATGGGAGCCAAGCACTGGAGAATCCAGCCATGTGCTTGAATGAGGCTACATTAGGTTGGATGCTGCTGCAGCTCTTGAGAGGGAAGGAACTAGGACAGACTTTGTGTGCTCATTCATACAAGCATTCTCTAAAAGAGCTATGTTCTGAACCTAAGCTCTTTCTTCCTTCCAGAACCTGGACTTTGGGGAATTCCAGTGAAACTAACTGGGCCCCCAAGCTGACAAGTAGTTTAAAGACTATAATTTGACCCTGTAGGACTGTTGGGGGAAAGGCAGAGGGAACTGCTGCTGTAACTCTAGAAAAAACTGATATGAATCAAGAAGCTGAGCTGAAACCCATAGAGTTATTAATAGAGAACCCCAGGTCTGCTGATGAGGGGGCAGATGGGATGCACACTTACTTATGAGCAAAATGGGGATTTTTAATCTACAGTAATGATTGTGAAACAGATCTGGGGAAGAGGATTCTGGACTCATTGATATTGATGTGGCTTCTTGTGAAGCCACATCAATATACATTTGAAGGTACATCATTACTTCTGTAAAGGAAACAGTAAATACTCACAAATATACTTGAAATCTTGATGAGTCAACATAGAGGAGAGACAGTATATGTGCAAATTCCCTCTGAAATTTGCTGAGCATGAGAGAATGCTGGAGGTGATGACTGTCATTAAATGCCAACTACTCATTAAAAGTGTAAATAAGCACCCAGTGTAGTATTCTAGGCTGCCTTGCATGCTAGTTTCTTAGTCACAGTTGAAACTAAAGTTAGTTTGATTTAAAACTTGAAAATGAACTCCATAATTAACAGAGTTCTACAACAGTTATATGGCCAGCTCCTACAGAGTTGCAGCTACTTTTTATTTCTGCAAGCTAGTTTGATATTAAATTCTCAGTCTCAAAACTATTAAATTGACAAATTAAGGTTATATGTATTGTGCTGAACTTAGCAAAAAAATATTTGGTTTTGCTTATTGGTTTTTTATTTGTTTTGGGTTTTTTTGGATTTGAGTTCCCAGAATCTCTTGTACCTTTGCATGATAGCAAGCTCTGTTGATTTTATTTTATTTTATTTTATTTGGGACTTTCTATCTAAGGAGGCTACTATATACTGAGTCAGACCACTGGTCCATTATCAAGTCTGACTGCAATAGTTTTCCAGGCAGAATTATTTGCTGGCCTTACCTGGAGATTCCCAGGTATTTGGGGAGGCTTCATTGGTACACAGGAACATTTGAGTACAAACACATTGTGTGTCTAGGAGTTACTGCTTTACTTCATTCTGCTTAACTTCTGATTAAAAAGAATTCAGGACACAGGAATGCTGGAGTATATGAAGGTTCAATACAGCTCTAAGCATTTCCATAGACGGGAAAGGGTACTGAGGTATGTGTGCTATATCTTCCAGAATCATGAGACCATCATAGTCAGTGTCCACGCTGGTGGTGGTGGGATTCTGGAAGCAGCAGTCCAATTGTCGTTGTCTGGCATTTCTGACCAATGAGCAGTTCTCTTGAATGACTCCAATACAGCTAAAGGAGCTATTCTGAAGGCTGACAGAGCTTACAATCCATATGTAGAAATAAGCTCCACTGAACTCACAGTTGATCTGTAAAATTGTTAGGTTTGCACATATTTAAAAATGTACTGTAGGACTCTCCTATCCACAGGGGATCTGTTCCACAATCTACCATGAATGCCTGAAACTACAGATAGTAGTGAACCCTATATACAACATACAAGGGGTTGGGACAAGGCCCACACCCTTGTATGCTTGACACAGAGGTGTGATAAACTGCAGATAACTGAAACTGTGGATACTGATCCTGCCAATATGGGGTCCTACTGTTTTGGTGTTGAAGAACATTATTCCTTCAGATTCTGCTTGTGTTGGTCCCCTAAAGGTTATCTTTTCAGCTTTTCAACTTTTTACTGTATTTGAAATGGAGATCTTCTAAGCAATTAAAATCCATCACAGTGGTTAAACATAGTTTTGATAAATATTACTCCTCCTCCCCCTTCTTCCTTGGACCAACATGTCAGATTTTTGATGCCAATAACTGAATCATCTCCGGAACTTAGATGATAATTAAACCACAAAGAGGCTGTTAAGCAAGTTAAAAAAAATTGAGCATAAAATCTCTGTTTTATGGTTGCACTGCTTTGTAAAAGGTTCTATCCCACCTTTTTATTTGTAAAATTACTGTAAGTATATCCACATTGACTGCAAGAAGTGATAGGTAATATTTTGAAAAACAGCTTGACATAGCATTCTGCCCAGTTTGTACTGGCCCAACTCAATAGATACAGATGTTCTCAGCATTCAGCTGATGATATTGTACTATCCTGCCATATAGACATTTAAAGTTGAGAAGTCTCCTAGGGGAGACTGGTGCAGAAATAGCAACCCTAACTCAATAGCAGTATAATTGAATACAGAAAAGCACAAACCCGAAATCTGGTTGAATGAATCTGCCAGTATATTCTTGCAAATCAATTTTTTTAAAAAAAAATCTCAAATTCTTTCCATCACAAATATGAAGGCATTTGCAATGGTGGTAAATTCTTATTCAAATGAAATCCTCATTCATCCCTGTGTATTATTTCTTTTGTTGAGAAGAACCAATGGCTAGCCTTGGCTTGTGAAATCCAAGCTCCTGTCCTCCTCTACTGGTTAGACAGAGGCTTCAGTCTGAAATCCTGGTTATTCATCAAGCAGAGCAGTTGTCCAAAGCTATGGGTATTCAGCTCATGATATTAGGTCACACCCCCAAGCTACCAATCAGTTGTTCCTGTAATGAATACTTTTAATAAGAACTTTCAGGAGGTTCTATTCATTGCAACTATAAGGTGGAGTGATCTGGCTGCCCCAACCAGTAGATAGTGGGGAATGAGTACAGAATGGTAATAGCCAGTATTCCTAAATCAATCTCCAGTTAACATCCAATAAATATTTGGTCCAACTAATCAATGTGATCAACTCTAATAGGCTGTGCCTCTCTGGGGATTCAGACAGGACTGTTTTATAGAGGTGAAGCTACCCTTCTGCATGCAAAGCTCTACCCCTGAGCTACTACATCTCTCCATTACAGGCCCCAGGATTTTGTAGTAGTCTCCCATCCAAATATTAACTACATCTGACCCTGCTTAGCTTCCAAGAGCAGATGAAACCAAGTGTCTTCAGGACTATATGATGGTACCCTCATTTTCTGCTGAGTGCCCTCCCTTGCAATTTTTGTCATCCTCTCCTAACTATGATGTTGGCTTATTGCTGACCATGGCTGATGAGCTGAAGTAATCAACCTTATCTTCTTCTGCCTGTTGTTGGACATACTGTTTTGCTCTCAGAAGCCTCCTACGAGCTGCTGCTGTTCTGAAAGATAGCCAGTTGTCTCTGCCAAGCAATATGCTCCCTTCCTAATCTTTCTGAAATTAAAAGGGTGCTGCCTGTTTAGTTCACATTAATCTAAGCATGGTAAGTTGTAACTGCTGAGTAAATGATTTTTCAGGGAAACATAAGTAGTCCATATAGTTCCACTTACGTGAAGTGAATATTACAACCCCATAAATGGGAGATCCCTTAAGTGGTTTTTGGAAATGGAATTACATGCACATGTTCTGCAGGGTATGGAATCGCTTTTATATAGTGTATTCCCCTACGAAAGGGAGATATGGCTCTGACCTGCATGGAGGGCTGGACCACAACTGTATTTGAGAGTGCAAAATTATGATCAATTACAACCCACAGGGACCCTTGTTTAGATTGCTGGTAAAGAGAGAATCCCACATGATTTTAAGAACAGTATCATTTGGATCCAATGATCCCTGTGAATGAGCAGAAAGAGTGTCCCTATTTCACCATCACAATCAGTGCTAACACCACAAGTTCTACAGCACTTACAACTCCAGAGTAGAGTTCTGAAGATAAGAGAAGGAAGATCAGTGAGTCCCTGTGCATAGGGGAAAGTGCTTTCCACATGAAGGCATGGGAATCTTTGACTCCAAGCCAAAGAAATTTGCTTTAAATTAACCCGCCCCCCCAAAAAAGGGGGGTATAGTATCATATTGGAGTGGTGTTTTTTTTAAAAAAAAATCTCTTATTTGAATTTTCTTTTAATATTTTGATTCATAAATATATTTTATTCAATATGGTGCTCTAATTCCACCTGCCTCATTTCTCTGTGAATGCAGCCCTTCTAGTTCATTTAACATGAAATAACAGATTTATGTTGATCGTGTTTTGTTCTTGATAGTGAGAGAAGTAGTTACTGAAAAAAAAATTAGCTACTCACCCTGAAGCAATCACTAAAATTCCAGTCCCTGACTATAAAAAGGAATGAAGAGAGCAGATGGAAGCAAACAAAAATTGTATTAATAATACATAACAAAGTGCTGCCTACAAATGATATTTCAATAGAATATGTTTGGGGTGGGGGTGGAGAGAGAGATCTCTATGAAAAGTGTAGCTTTCATTGGACCTTAATGTCTTTATCCTTTCCTAATCTTCCATCTTCAAGAAGCTCTCTTTTATTGACAGAACAACATAAATTGCAGAAGTAAATTGAATCACGGACTTGGAATGTAAAAATCAATGAGAAATAATTTTGTAGCGCTAGAGTGACTAGTGTAATGCTAGGTATTCATTTAATTAACCATGAGCCTCTCCACATAATGCACATTCACTGCCAGCTTTTCAGCTCCTAGTTATTCCAGGAATAATGGGTTTGGGATTCATCTTTAGAAAACCTGCATTAATATTTGAAAGCATTTAAATCCATTAGTGGGTCATCCAAACACTACAGGTCACTTTTACATTGCTAATTGAAACAATAGTAATGGATTATAATCTACATCTAATAATGCTCTGCGTGTTTTACCGCTTTTATATCTGCAGATTCCAGGAAATATGTAAATTTGTTGCTGAACCATTCTAAAATATGGAAATATGAATTGGAAATAAAACTATTGCTTGCCAGAGAGAAAGAGTAAGTGAGACAGAGTGAGAGAGAGAGAGAGAGAGAAATACACAACATTAATAAACTGAAGCGTTACATTATGTTTTAGTGTCAGGAGAAATTTCTTTCAATAGACCTTCCAGTGTTCATTGCTTATATGCTGAAGGCTTAACATCTGGCACTCACATTTTCCACATTACGATTAGGAGAAAGTGAATATCATTAAAACTAGTGAGTAAACAATCATGCCATTGTTTCCATATGTGAGCTATACATCGAGATTTCCCCGCCACCCACCCCCCATCTTTTTTTGGTCATACATGGATTTATGCAAATGTTTTGTTTTCCATGGCTCCTCTCAAATTACCCAGACATTTCTGTTTTATGTGACAGCAATTGTGCCATGTGTGCAAATGTGGCTTCTGTAGGCTATGCATGTTTGTTTGTTTAAAGAAAACGCAGAACTGGTAAGGTTGGAGAAGAGAAAAGCTGGATAATAGAGCACCAATGGAAATTTAAAGCCTCATTTTCATTTGTAAATAAAGGCACATTACCTGAACCTTCAGGAGCGTGAAGACATTCTTGATGGTTCAGACAAACAAACAAAAAAGGGCACTTCTCATTCACCTGAAACGGAAACAGTTTTAGCATACTTTAGGAGATGCATGCATAAATATGGGTGTTCTACATTGCCTTGAATTCATACAGAGATAGGCCTGCATGCTACTAAAATTTAAAAATCAACTCTGTGCTATAGTGAATTATACCCATTTGTTTTTTGCAGTACAGTGTAATAACTGTTTTTAAATGAGCATTCTGGTACTGTTTTCGTACATGTCAGTCCACATTTAGCTTTCTTTTCTTTTTATACCTACTGCTTTATATAACTGTCATAACCGGAATCTTATTTGTTTGAAGATTCTCGAAGATAACCAAAATATTTGGATAATCAGAGGTTTTCTCAAATAAGTGGGTTATTTACAAATGACTATAATGTGATGGAAGTTTTTCTGGGGACTAGAAGTGGGGAGAAATTTATTTGGATCACATTTTAATACAAGCTGATCTAAATTCACACTTCTCAAGTGATTTGGTCAGTTGGAACTCAGATATCCTTGGAGTTTTGCACTTTTCCAAATTTAGTTTCCCTATCAAAAAAGCATTTGTTAAGAAAAATTGCATACAAAAATGCAGACATTAGAGAACACTTCAAGTAAAAGTCCTATACAATGGGAAGTTTGTTCTCAAAGAATTTGTTCCTTATTGAAAGCAGCATACAAAATGACACATACACAAAGAAACTGCTTGCACAAGATGTGTATTTTAAAGGAAGCAACATACACAAAATTGTGTAGCAATTTTGCAGATTTTTAAAATCTGTGCAAACTAATGTAGAAATGGAGCAGACTGAATATGTTCGGGGGGGGGGGGAGACCATTACAGAAAACAGAAAGGCAGACTCATCCATCCGTGCTGGTAACAAAAAAATGAATTTGAATGGATAGGAATGAGAATGTGCAAAAGATTTCTCTTTATTTCCATGGAATTATTTGGTTTTTCGCATCAGGAACATGGAAATCTATGGAAATTTCATGAAATATTTTGGATAATCTCACATTAAGACATTATACAGTAGGCATTATGAATGTAACCAAGTGCTTATCCCAATGTTTCTGGTCTCTGCCACTGTCACATCATGTGTTCACCCACAAGTTTATTCCATCCTGTTTCTTCGTGTGTGTGCGTGCGTGCGTGCATGCGTGTGTGTCTGCATCTGCATGAAACTTCACACACAAGTCTTTTCTCTGACAATATGTATGTTTTAATGCATTTCATTTCAAAATATGTATTTATTAAAATATTGATGGGTGAGAAGCTAGAGGAGAGAGAGGGAGCCACAAATTCTGATAAAAGGGATCCAGTGGATATCTACAGTTGGAACCTAGCCTTTTGACTTTGTCATTATTGTTCTATGGAAAGAAAAAGATTATGTAAGGTAAGAACTTGCTACAGTAGCAACTTTTAGTGAAGAATAAAATATATTCTAGGAAAAATCCTTTCACACACAGCACAAATAAATGAAATGAAGCATGCATCTCTCTCTGTGTGTGTTAGCCCGCAAATAGCAGACATCTAGATAATTCTGGAAGCATTACTTAGTACCTATTATTGATCTTAGCACAGAAACATAATTGATTGAATTTGTTCATTTTATCCATTCATTCATCTATTACATCTTAACATCTGTAACTTATGTTTCATTCAGAAAAATATGTTCAGCAAAATGCTTTATTCATTTTTTCACTACTAATGGCACTGCTAAAAGTATATCTATGTCTTGATTCAGAATATATATTAAGATAATTTTTGCAAAAATAAACATCAACATTTCTGAGAGGAACTCCTACATAGTTTACTGTATTCTTAAAATCTTTTCTACAGTTTGTTACATTTCTTGTAACCCACTAAAAACCCAGAAGGTTAAACAAGCATGAAGAATATTTCATTGGCTTGCATCACTTTTTAAAAGAAGAAATCCATAAAAAATGTTTTGGGTTAAAATGTGATGTTTAGTTTCACAACACCAAAGTGTTGCTTGTCTTGATCCAGAATTTAGTGTAGCTGAAAAATGAGAATGTATTTCAGATTGAAAAGATCAGGAGGTTGATGTAATGAATCTCATAACCCCATTGCCTCAAGGTCAAAGGTTCAAATGCAGATCAGGGGAGAAAAGCAACCCTTTGTAAGGTACCTGGCCTTTGTGAAATGAATGGTGATCCCACCTCCCAGAAGCAATTACCTGATGTAGGCTTGCCAATAAGGCAACAGTTTATAAGGGGAGCTGGAACATTTCTTAGATCTTGATACGGTGTTTAATAAAACAATACAGATTGTTGTTGATAATATATCTCTGTCTAGGGTGAATGTGCAGATTTGTGTTGTTGAATTGCAAATCCCAAAATTCTGTGAGCAGTGTAGCTGGGACTTACAGTCCCCCGCCAAAACAAAAACAAAAAAACACTCTACAAATCTGCACATCTCTACTATCTGTCTATATGATGAGATGTGCCATTAAGACATTGCTCTTCTACTGTAAAGTTTAACCTCTATGAAATATTGGTACAGCCTAAAGGGCAGGGACTAAGAAAGAACAGGGCTGTGAGTAACAGATTTTTGAATCAGGAAGAGACGGAGAACTGACGAGGCAAGAGCTCTGTTGCCTCTTGGACTGCTGAAGCTCTTGCCAACTTGGCTTAAGTTTAATTCCCATATGTTTGTGTTGAAGGGGTGAATCTACCTAGTGAAAGCATTAATTGCATACAATTGTATTGATATTTTATTTTAGGGTTTTCAAGATTTTCCTGTGTTGTGGATACCCAACCCAGTGGAGGAAGGTATCTTGGATTTTTGTCTGACTTTGACATCAAAGGGACACTTGAACTTTGCAAATTCTACAAGCAACTCCTCTATTGGTGTTGTTGTCATGGCCTTGAGTGCACAAATTGTAGCATGTTGTTGTTGTTATAATGGCTCATATTGTCTGCAATATAAATAGACCTTTCCTCTATCCACTCTCCCACACTGGCTCTCATTGGCATTCCACTACACTTTAAGCAGAATTGTTACTGAAAACGCCAAGAGTATACAAAAAAGTAACACTTGATAGAACACATGAAGGAGATCTCAAAATCAGAAAATGTCACAAGAAATATAGAGATGTACTATAGGGGCATCAGAGAAACCTGCAAATAATGCAGATGATTAAAAATTATACTTTCAAAACAAAACAAAAGAATCACTGTCTCTTCAAATATTGGTAGAGTGGCAAAATACTACACGATCATATGGCAGCTACCTCGAAACTTTTAGAGATGCAAACTTGGAACCATCAGAAGTGCAACAGCCTATTAGAGATTCTTGAATCTTTCTCCCCCTGGACTTTCAATTCTACCTGTTGTTACATCCGATAAGGACCCTTGCTTTGCTTGAACACATTTTTAAAGCCAGATTTACAGGTTTCAGCTTTACATATCAAATAGTCTTTTAAAGAGTGGAACAAAATAAATTATGCAGCTACTAAATAAAACCATAGATACAAGAACTGTTCCGCAACACACTTGATTTTGTACTCCTGGTAAAGGATGTTATTAGTTACATCCAATAGAGTAATATAAGGTACACAGGTACAGAGAAGGCATGGAGACTGGAACATGTGTGGGGGTAATGATTGATAAAGATTTGGGAGACTAATTAGTAAAGTTAAGATAATTTTGAAGGCTGGAATGTTACAAATACTAGCATGTTCTTTTTATAAAGACAGTATCAATTCAGCAACCATTTTGTTTTGTTGCATTTCAAAGCTGTAGGACAAACAAAATGAATAAAAATGAACAATAAAGCAATATAAAGGCAGTGGAAATCACATAAGAAGCTGAACAGATACATTAAATTTTTAAAAAATTGCCACTAAAATAATCCAGCAAAATTGAAGGGTTTGGTTCTTTTATTTGTATTTTATGCGTTATTGTTTTATGCTTAATGGCACCCCCTAGAGCTCACCGTTACCTCCCAGTTCTTATGCGCTACCCACCAAATTGTGGCCTATTTAAATTCAACAACCACCTCCAGATCAGTCCGTCTGTCCTGTGGACAATAAGAATAGGATAGGCAAAAATTGTGCAGGATCCTTTTATTCTATCCACTGGTTGGCCCAAAATTTCTATCTGGTTCCAAAGTGACCAGGAAACCTTGCTCTGGAGTCTGAAGGAGGCCTAGATTGGCCAGTTTATGATGGTTCTCAGTCCCTGCCCACCAACATCAGTAATCTAGTGATGCCAAAGCCCCTGTCAGGTCCCACCTCTTTCCCTAGGGAAACTATGACCTCCCTTGCAGCTGCCTCAGGCCGTGTCATCATGGAGGTGCCATTGGGGATTATTTCCTTTGGTGAGACACCTTTAATCGATCTGTTCATCCTTTCATTTGTCTCTGACAAGAAAAAATGAAATAGAAAAATGTCTACTGTTTTTCCAGAATGTGTTGCTTAAGAAGCAGAATCTAGTTTGCATTTCTTAAAAAGAATATGAGCTCTGTGTGTTGGTTGCTCAAGTACTTAAATGTTCCTAGGTCAATTTTGAACATCTGCTCCTGATTTAATGTTTTGCTTTCAATTATTTCCAATATGTTTTACCTGAAAATGATTTGTTTAAAAGGGTAAAAGGTGGTGGAGATTTTTATCTCTGTGAATGACAGCACTTCATCAGTAAAGCAGCAGCATGCTCTCAGGAAATTCCCCTCCCCACCTGCTCCCTTCTTTACTTTTAAAGGCAAAGCAGATATGAAACAGGAAAGGAATGCCTTGAGTATAGCTCTAACAACATCCATAGCTCTAACAACATCCATATATTTTGGGCTATCTACTCTGGTTTAATGCACAGAACCAGGCACCGCACCTTGTTACTATATAGCAGTAGTTCCCAGCTTTGGGTAACTCAGGTATTCTTGGACTACAACTTCCAGAAGCCTTCACCACTAGCTGTGCTGGCCATGATTTCTGGGAGTTGTAGTCCAAGAACATCCGGGGAGTGAAGATTGGGAACCACTGCTCTAGAGACAGGATATACTTTGGATGTACCATAGGCAAGCTGGTGCCCGCTTCATATCCCTTGGACTACAGTTTTCACAAACCCTAGCTCAACACAGCTAGTGGCTAAAGATTACAGGAGTCATCATTCCAAAGGGCAGGAAGCTACCAGATTGCCTACTCCTTCTGTTGACAATTGCCTTTTAAGTTCCAAAATCTGCATCAGAGCAGTACTTTTATTATACTATCAAGAACATCACAAACTAATGTGTGAGCATGTTCACCAAAACCATCAGGCTAGATGACAGGCAAGGCAAGGCAGGGGCAGGATGAAATCATATAGACTGATACTGAAGCTGTGTAGTCTGCTGTACTCACATATCTAAAATGAAATGCAGGAGGAGGTTACGTACATGTAGTCAGGCTGTGCTAGATGCTGTGATGGTTTCTGATTGCACCTGTGACTGCATCTAGGTCTGTTGGATGAAGGAACCAAAATTGGTTGATCCCCCATGTTTGAAGATATAAAATCTGTTGTCCAGTTCTGTTTTCATCCTCAGGTAAAAATAACAGCGCCTGTGGTGGGTGGAAAAGAGGAGGAAAGTGGAATGACGTGGCATTTAAATCAATGAAGCTGGAGTTAAATTTGGATGAGGTTCTAGACCAGCGATGGCGAACCTATGGCACACGAGCCATAAGTTGCCGGATCACTACTCCCCCCCCCCCATGCAGCCAAACCTGAGAATGTGGCTGCAGCCACGGTGCTAGTGCTTCAGCAGGTGGATCCGGAGCAGCTGGTGCTGGTGGCGGATTCAGAGTGGGATCTCGAAGCACCTCCGTGCCCGGGATTCCCCCTTCTGCCGCCACGTCCAGTTCCACTGCCACCACTTCTGGTTCCGCCACCACAGCACACTGCCCGCTAGTGTTTTTTTCCCCCCAGTTTGGGCACTCAGGCCCAAAAAGGTTCACCGGCACTGTTCTAGACCCTTCCTCCCAAAAGGTCAATAGAAGCCAAAAAGTAGTCATTAGAAGAGGTGTATCCTCTGTGAATAAGGTCAGCTGACATCACATGGTTGGTTGATAGTAACCCTGTTCAAGCATAATCAAATAAGGAAATAAAGACTCCAATTTGGAAGCAGATAGGAGAAGTTCTCATCTTCAGACTGTCACCCTCTACATATAGTAGGTTAACAGAACTGACAATAGAGGGAACTAAGACTAGTGCGCTCCCCTTCCTTGCATATTTCTTTATCCCCATTTGACAACAACTGAATGAGGCTATTGCTATACCAAGCTTCAGTTAATTTCTACAATATGGTGATTCAAAATTCCATGTGTAGATGTTGACAGCCACCATGTGCATGTACTGCGGTCTATCTGGTGGTCCATCACATGCCCCACATTCAAGACCACAGAAAAAGTGATGGCAGCAATCCTGTGCCTTTAAATGCAGAAAATAATTCAACAATACAGAAAGAAAGACGGTGCTAGAATCTCCAGACTGAATCTTATTGCTCAACCAGTGTTTCACACCTTTGTTCTCCCTTCCATAAAAAAAAAGCCAACAATAACACTTAATAAACTCAACCTAGCTTTGAAATGCATATAGAGAAATTCAAAGAGGGAGGAGAAAAGGTGGATGGAGAGTGGGGTGTTTCAACCGCCCAGAGAATGGCAACACTAATGGGGCAGTAGAGCAATGGAAGGAAGGAAAGAGCTGCTTTTCACCTGTTCAAAATCTCCCTTCCCAAGCTATCTTGGTTAACTGTGGAGGAGGAGGGCCTGTAACTCAATGGTAGAGCATATGCTTTGCATATAGAAAGTTCAGTCTTTGGAATCTACAGGTAGAGCTAGAAAAAAAATCTTGCCTGAAGCCCTGGAGAGCTGCTGCCAGTCAGTGTTGACAGTACTGGGCTTGATGAACCATCTGTCTCAGTATAAGGCAACTTACTCTGTTTCATAAATTGGTTTAAATCCAGTATCATATTAACACCTGTTTGCTAGTGTGATGAGACATTCCCCTCCTTGTTTATGTCCTGCTCTCCCCTAGAATGCTGAAAACCTGCAGGATTTATAAGCCCCTGCTAATACCAGTATGTAGAAAAGTGGATGGGGGCCTGGAGGAAGGGAAACCATATGTCTCCTGGTTCCACTGACCAGAGCAGTTCTGTCAACGGAATAGGCTTATTGAGTGTTGATTGGGCAGCCAGACCTCAGGGTGCCAGCTGAAGTCCCTGGACATTTTTCTTCTCCTCCTGGTCTTTACACAGGTAATAGAATACACTGGTCTTTACACAGGTAATAGAATCTCAGCGCATGCAGTGCAAGAAGAGGGGAAAGTTTGTTTTTTGTGTGCAAGTTGACTTTAGAACCTGGACACCCATAGCCACACATACCCAGCTGTCACAAGAGCAAAGTGCAAAGGTGTTTGTACACCTTTGCACTTAGCTATTGGCACACCATAAAGTCTGGAGTCAAAGCCAAGGACACTGGAGGAAGCTGGTGGGTGCATACATTTGGGCCTATTGTGCTGTTTGAGCAAGGCAATGGTGGAACACCAGCACTCCTGAGCTTTCTTATTGAACAAGCCCTTCTCGGGAAAGGGGGAAACGTCCTCTTGGAATTTCACAATGAGCCTTCCAGAAATGCTCAGCAGTAGCACAGAGTCTGTAAAAACTCCCTGTGCCATTTACACGGTTGGTGAGCTCTAACAGGGACAGCAGCAACTACTGAGCACACCTGGCTTTCTGTCGGGCTTTCAGAATAATCATTTTGGCTGTAAAGTAAAAAAAAGAAACCCAGGAGACCCTGGGAGCTGCTCTCTGTCTCCCAAGGGGGACATTTCCCTCCTGCTTTCTCCATCACTAGAAATCCCACCTACTTCAAATGTCTGGCCACTGCTGCAAAGTACACATCAACATCAAAATGGTTATTTCCCAATCACTAAACGGGACACTTATATTTATTTATTTATTTACAAGATTTTTTAGCCACACCATTACCAATGGTCTCTGAGCGGCATACAACAATATTAAAACTTTAGAAAAACATTAAAACCATTAAAAACACCTAATATTATAATAATACCCTGTATTAAAAAAGTCAATTTAGCATTAATAAATCCTGCTGCTCATACGGCCAGCTAAAGGATACTATTTAATTAAAATGCTGGCTAAACAGAAAGGTCTTTGCCTGGCACAAAAAAGCCAAAAGTGTCGGAGCCAGGCGGATCTCTATAGGGAGGGTGTTCCAAAGTTGGGGGGCAACAGCCAAGAAGGCCCTATTTCGACATGCCATCCCCCTCACCTCTTTCAGGGATGGCACATTCAGAAGGGCCTTCTGGCCTGATCTTAGAGGACGGGCAGGCTCGTATGGAAGAAGGTGGTCCTTTAGGTAACCAGGTCCTAAGCCATTTAGGGCTTTATATGTCAAAGTAAGCACTTTGAATTGGGCCCGGGCAGCAACCGGCAGCCAGTGTAAATTTTTCAGAACCGGCGTGATATGAGTCTGCGCGGCGGCACATCTTACCAGCTGCGCAGCCCGGTTCTGTGCCAGTTGCAGTTGCCGGACCATCTTCAAAGGCTGCCCCATGTATAGTGCATTGCAATAGTCCAGTCTGGTTGTTACTAATGCATGTGTGACTTGCCAGGCTCCGCTCATCCAGGTAAGGGCAAACTTGATATATTCTCTGCAGCTGTAAGAAGGCACCCCTGGACACCAAGTCCACCTGGGCTTCCAAGGTCAGACCCAGGTCAAGGAGCACCCCCAAGCTGCAGACCCTGTCCTTTAGGGGGAGTGTAACCCCATCTAGAGCAGGGAAATGGCCCTTTAACCTATCTGGCAGAGCACCTACCAGCAGCACTTCCAACTTGTCTGGATTGAGCCTCAGTTTATTGACTCTCATCCAGTCCATTATCGAGTCCAGGCACGAGTTCAGAACGGCGACTGCCACACCTGGATTGATAGAGAATGAGAGGTAGAGCTGGGTGTCATCAGCATATTGCTGACTTCTCAGCTCAAACCTCCTAATAACCTCCCCCAGCGGTTTCATGTAGATATTGAATAGCATGGGGAACAGTATAGAGCCCTGAGGAACCCCATGACGCAACCGCCATGGATCAGAGCTACTGTCCCCCAGCACCACCTTCTGGACCCGATCAGCCAGGTAGGAGCGGAACCACTGTAAAGCGGTGCCCCCAACTCCCAACCCAGCCAGCCTATCCAGAAGGACACCATGGTTGATGGTGTCGAAAGCCGCTGAGAGGTCCAGGAGAATCAACAGGGATGCATTCCCCCTGTCTCTCTCCCAGCAAAGGTCATCAAAAAGGGCAACCAAGGCAGTCTCCGTCCCATAACCCGGCCTGAAACCCGATTGAAATAGATCTAGATAATCCGTTTCATCCAGGAGAGCCTGGAGCTGCTCAGCCACCACACGTTCCAACACCTTGCCCAGAAAAGGGAGGTTCGCCACTGGTCGATAGTTGATCACTAGACCTGGGTCCAGATTAAAAACAGGTCATATGTTGGCCAAATGTCTTTGATGATGGGCAGAAACAGGTAAAGAATGTGAGAATCCAAGGAGAAGATTTTGATGTTGTCAATGCTACATCTATCAAAAGGATGTCTTCATGCCTTTCTGGCCATCCGTGCAATTCCTCCCTCCCCTTTAGTAAACAACTCCAAGGGACTTCGTTAAATATTAAGATGCCCTGCTATCTATTAATGTTATCAAGCACATGAAATATGTCTGATAGATTTATTCTGCTGTAAAGAAACCATCTCCTAGTGCCCCTCCTGGGAATGCACTCCAGCTGTTTAAACTATAATTCCATCACTAGAAGGAGTGCTAGAGACTGACCTCTGCGTAATGTACTCATTGCTGCTCAGCCTGTAAACTGTAAATGAAACCTTTTGTAATGATGTTAAAAAATGCATGCAGAGGAATGAAATCATCAGGGGTCAGCAGCACAGCCTCTCCATGGGGTCATTCCACACTCAGAGCAGCTGGCAAATATACACCAGCAACAAACAAACAAAATTATCACTGGAGAGTGATACAAAGGTAGGAATGAAAAAGACAATGGTGTTCTTCTCTCCCTGCAGAAAACTGGGTGCCATAAAGAGACTAGCAATGGAATGGGAAGCCCTTTGGTTAGAAAACTGTACATTTCCAAGAGTTGTGATACACTTTGGTGGGAAAATTGCATTAAGAATCATGTGCACATTTTAAAAATATGTGCATTTTCAAAAACATGCACAAACATGCTTTCAGTGGTAGAGAGAGATGTATTTGCATAACAATTGCAATGGTGTACAAAATGCATAGGGGGAAAAACATACACCAAAGATGCACAAATGTCTGTACAGGAACTTTTAAAATCTCTCATGACTAAATGGAGAATTTGGATGGGATGAGAATGCTGTTGGGGTTGCAAGGAAAAGGTTTAAAAAGAGAAATGGGAAATTTTCAAATGTTTATCAAAAAGTTAATGATTGGATGCATTTCACCATGGCTAGAGTTGACAGCCTAGGTGGTTTTGCTATGAGTTTTGAGACATTTGTGTGTGTGTGTGTGTATTACATTTGTATACAACCCATCTAGGGAAGAAAACACTAGTCTGGGCATTTCACAAGGAAAGCCTACAAGCGGGATAGGAGCACAACATAAATAAGGCTGACCGCTGAAGAATTGATGCTTTTGAATTGTGGTGCTGGAGGAGACTCTTGAGAATCCTCTGGACTGCAAAGAGAACAAACCTATCCATTCTGAAGGAAATCAACTCTGAGTGCTCACTGGAAGGACAGATCCTGAAGCTGAAGCTCCAATACTTTGGCCATCTCATGAGAAGAGAAGACTCCCTGGAAAAGACCCTGATGTTGGGAAAGTGTGAAGGCAAGAGGACGAGATGGTTGGACAGTGTCATCGAAGCTACCAACATGAATTTGACCCAACTCCGGGAGGCAGTGGAAGACAGGAGGGCCTGGCGTGCTCTGGTCCAAGGGGTCACGAAGAGTTGGACATGACTTAATGACTAAACAACAACAACATGGGTTACTAATTTCGGCAGCACCCTTGCTGTGTCAACCAGGGTGTATGAGCACTGTCTTCTCTATGTTGCATAATAAAACACTTATCATTTAGCTCATCATACGTGGTATAATTAAAACATTATTGACTTCCGATTGTATTCCAGCACCCTCTGTGGTGATTCCCCTGCAATTCCATGTACACTTTCCTACATTCTGACTGGTTCAGAAATAATTACAAACTGTAGCTTCTGGTTCAGGAATGAGATACATCACGCCTGCATGCTCCTCTTTCCACTCTGCTTTTCCTTCAAGACAACAAGAGGGCAACTGGAAGCTTTCTGCTTCTGATTGGAATATAAACAATTTTTCCTGTGTATTTCCTTTCAACGATGGTTTCGGAACAAGTCACACCACAGTCTGACACCACAGTCTCAGTTCAAACATCACAGAAATCTGTGCTTGATTTAAAATTGCTTCCAATCTTCTGCTGGAAAAACGAAGAAAAGATACATAATTTACCTTGAATCATAGAATGGTGAAATTGGAAGGGGCCAATAAAAACATCAAGTTCATACCTTACGACTTATCTGCATATAACTAAGCATCTACAGCATTTATAAATTTGCATAATATTTCTCAGTAAAGATTAGACTTCTGCTAGAATTATAGAGTTTGTGAATTACAGAAGAAGAAAAATTATTTGAAGGCTTTGGAAGAACAAGGCAAGGTTTTCCAACATGTTGAGATTTCTAGAGTTGGACAATTATTGCTTGTTCTGTCTGATGACATCTGCGAAAACAACTATTACAGAGGGAAGTAAAAACAGAAATCATGGGGTGGTCAGATGTCCTTCATCAAAGGTGACAGTCTTTGTTTTGAAGGCATCCACTATTTGGATGGTTGTGTATGTCGTCACGTTTCTTCCAACATACAATGACTGTAATAAAGTTTTTCAAGTAGGTGAGATGTTCAAGGAGTGGTTTACCATTGCCACCCTCAGTGAGCTTTCCATGGGTGAGCAGCAGATTGAACGGAGGTTTCCTGACTCCCCGTCCAACACTTTATCCACCACACCATGCTGGCTTTCATTTGGATGGTTATCTGCTCTGATTCTGGCTTAAAGTTTTTTTTTTTTTTTTAAAGAAACAGAGTAAAGGAGAACAGGGGCCTTGAAGTTACCCATCAGCAGTTTGTACTTTTTTTTTTTTTTTCATTTTAGAATCATTTTTTTTTTAGCATTTTTTTTTTAGGTGGCACATGACCCCAGCAGTTTGTACTTTAAGAGGCTGTCACTTCATCACAAGTAATGATACCATAGTGAAAAGTACTGTTTCTTTTATGTTTAAATTATAGCAATTCTTATCAAATATGTATCACTAGTTATAAATTGGATTCCCAGTGTAGTGTAGCAGATAGAGAGATGGACTAGGACTCTGGAGAATAGGGTTCGAATCCCCACTTAACCATGGAAACTCATAAGGGGAATGGAACAGGTAAAACCACTCAAATATCTCATTTACCTTGAAAATCCTAACAGAGTTGCTGTAAGTTGGTTCTGAGTTGACAGCAGAGAACACACACAGTCATAAATTCACCTATTCTATTTCTTTAAAAATGCAAGCCTGTGCTTTTTAAAATATCTTTGGATGATGTGAAAACATTCACTTCAATGCAATGACAAAGGAAAGCAATCCTCCTAAATTATCAGTGCAACTGAGGAATGTTCTTAGACACATCAAAGTATGAATGCACTATCATGAAGACAGAGTCGATGCATTTACGTCAGTAGGTCTTCCTCCCACACACATTACTTCTCTCACTGCAGAGATGGTTGGAAAGGATTTCCATGGATTTGACAGCATTGATAAAATTATTGTCTTCCCACCTCCCGAGGCTCACTGCAAGAAGAAATCCATGTCACCTCAATCGTTCATGCATTTGCAAGGCGTGGGGTATTTCAGGTAAATGTAATGCAAACAAAACACTGTGTAAAATGTAAATAACTGAAATAGTCTCCAATGGAAATTGCAAAAACAGTTCAGTCAATGAGCAAAATGTAAAATGCATAAATAAGTGCATGATTCAAAGAAAAAAAATCTACTTAAAAATGTCCATGCAATTCAGCACAGGGGTGGAAAGCAGAAATGCAAGAAATTTGAGAGTGATTTTTTCTCTCTCATTACAATGAGATGATTTCAAAGCTTTACAGGCTGACCTTCTGTGCATTTACTTGGAAATCCTCACAAATTCAATTAAACATACTTTCAGGTATACATAGAATATTGTGCAACTTTAAGTGACTGATAGTGTTCCAAGTTGCTGTTTGTTTTGTTGTTTAGTCGTTAAGTCGTTTCCGACTCTTCGTGACCCCATGGACCAGAGCATGCCAGGCCCTCCTGTCTTCCACTGCTTCCCAGAGTTTGGTCAAAGTCATGTTGGTAGCTTCGATGACACTGTCCAACCATCTCGTCCTCTGTCGTCCCCTTCTCCTCTTGCCTTCACACTTTCCCAACATCAGGGTCTTTTCCAGGGAGTCTTCTCTTCTCATGAGATGGCCAAAGTATTGGAGCCTCAGCTTCAGGATCTGTCCTTCCAGTGAGCACTCGGGGTTGATTTCCTGCAAAATGGATAGGTTTGTTCTCTTTGCAGTCCAGGGGACGCTCAAGAGTCTCCTCCAGCACCACAATTCAAAAGCATCAATTCTTCAGCAGTCAGCCTTCTTTATGGTCCAGCTCTCACTTCCATACATCACTACTGGAAAAAACATAACTTTGACTATGTGGACCTTTGTCGGCAAGGTGATGTCTCTGCTTTTTAAGATGCTGTCTAGGTTTGTCATCGCTTTCCTCCCAAGAAGCAGGCGTCTTTTAATTTTAGGGCTGCTGTCACCATCTGCAGTGATCTTGGAGCCCAAGAAGGTTAAATCTGTCACTGCCTCCATATCTTCCCCTTCTATTTGCCAGGAGGTGATGGGACCAGTGGCCATGATCTTCGTTTTTTTGATGTTGAGCTTCAGACCATTTTTGGCGCTCTCCTCTTTCACCCTCATTAAGAGGTTCTTTAATTCCTCCTCACTTTCTGCCATCAGAGTGGTATCATCTGCATATCTGAGGTTGTTGATATTTCTTCCAGAAATCTTAATTCCAGCTTGGGATTCCTCCAGTCCAGCCTTTCGCATGATGTATTCTGCATATAAGTTAAATAAGGAGGGAGACAATATACAGCCTTGTCGTACTCCTTTCCCAATTTTGAACTAATCAGTTGTTCCATATCCAGTTCTAACTGTTGCTTCCTGTCCCACATATAGATTTTTCAGGAGATAGATAAGGTGGTCAGGCACTCCCATTTCTTTAAGAACTTGCCATAGTTTACTATGTTCCACACAGTCAAAGGCTTTTGCGTAGTCAATGAAGCAGAAGTAGATGTTTTTCTGGAACTCTCTGGCTTTCTCCATAATCCAGCACATGTTAGCAATTTGGTCTCTAGTTCCTCTGCCCCTTCGAAATCCAGCTTGTACTTCTGGGAGTTTTCGGTCCACATACTGCTGAAGCCTGCCTTGGAGGATTTTGAGCATAACCTTGCTAGCGTGTGAGATGAGTGCAATTGTACGGTAGTTGGAGCATTCTTCGGCACTGCCCTTCTTTGGGATTGGGATGTAGACTGATCTTTTCCAGTCCTCTGGCCACTGTTGAGTTTTCCAAACTTGCTGGCACATTGAGTGTAGCACCTTAACAGCGTCATCGTTTAAGATTTTAAATAGTTCAACTGGAATGCCATCACCTCCACTGGCCTTGTTGTTAGCCATGCTTTCTAAGGCCCACTTGACTTCACTCTCCAGGATGTCTGGCTCAAGGTCAGCAACCACACTATCTGGGTTGTCCGGGACATCCAGATCTTTCTGGTATAATTCCTCTGTGTATTCTTGCCACCTCTTCTTGATGTCTTCTGCTTCTGTTAGGTCCCTACCATTTTGTCCTTTATCATGTCCATCTTTCCACAAAATGTTCCTTTAACATCTCCAATTTTCTTGAACAGATCTCTGGTTTTTCCCTTTCTATTATTTTCCTCTATTTCTTTGCACTGTTCATTTAAGAAGGCCCTCTTGTCTCTCCATGCTATTCTTTGGAAGTCAGCATTCAATTTCCTGTAACTTTCCCTATCTCCCTTGCATTTTGTTTCCCTTCTCTTTTCTGCTATTTGTAAGGCCTCGTTGGACAGCCACTTTGCTTTCTTGCATTTCCTTTTCTTTGGGATGGTTTTTGTTGCTGCCTCCTGTACAATGTTACGAGCCTCCATCCATAGTTCTTCAGGCACTCTGTCCACCAAATCTAGTTCCTTAAATCTGTTCTTCACTTCCACTGTGTATTCATAAGGGATTTGGTTTAGATTATACCTGACTAGCCCAGTGGTTTTTCCTACTTTCTTCAGTTTAAGCTTGAGTTTTGCTATAAGAAGCTGATGATCAGAGCCACAATCAGCTCCAGGTCTTGTTTTTGCTGACTGTATAGAGCTTCTCCATCTTTGGCTGCAGAGAACATAATCAATCTGATTTCAGTATTGCCCATCTGGTGATGTCCATGTGTAGAGTCGCCTCTTGTGTTTGTGATGACCAGCTTGTTCTCTTGACAAAACTCTATTAGCCTTTGCCCTGCTTCGTTCTGAACTCCAAGGCCAAACTTATCTGTTGTTCCTTTTATCTCTCGATTCCCTACTTTAGCATTCCAGTCCCCTATAATGAGAAGAACATCTTTCTTTGGTGTCAGTTCTAGAAGGTGTTGTAGGTCTTCATAGAATTGGTCAATTTCAGCCTCTTCAGCATCGGTGGTTGGTGCATAAACTTGGATTACTGTGATGTTGAGAGGTCTGCCTTGGATTCGTATTGAAATCATTCTATCATTTTTGAGATTGTATCCCAGTACAGCTTTCCCCACTCTTTTGTTGACTATGAGGGCTACTCCATTTCTTCTATGGGATTTTTGCCCACAATAGTAGATATGGTAATCATCTGAATTGAATTCGCCCATTCCCGTCCATTTTAGTTCACTGACGCCCAGGATGTCAATGTTTATTCTTGCCATCTCCTGTTTGACCACATCCAACTTACCAAGGTTCATAGATCTTACATTCCAGGTTCCTATGCAGTATTCTTCTTTGCAGCATCGGACTTTCCTTTCACTTCCAGGCGCATCCACAGCTGAGCGTCCTTTCGGTTTTGGCCCAACCGCTTCATTAGCTCTGGAGCTACTTGTACTTGTCCTCTACTCTTCCTCAGTAGCATGTTGGACGCCTTCCGACCTGAGGGGCCCATCTTCCAGCGTCATATCTTTTAGCCTTTTGTTTCTGTTCATGGGGTTTTCTTGGCAAAGATACTGGAGTAGCTTGCCAGTTCCTGCTCCAGGTGGATCGTGTTTAGTCAGAACTCTCCACTATGACCTGTCCGTCTTGGGTGTCCCTGCACGGCATAGCCCATAACTTCTCTGAATTACTCAAGCCCCTTCGCCACGACAAGGCAGCAATCCGTGAATTATCCCCTTACCTGAAATTAAAATGGCTATAACATTTTAAATGCTGCTAGCAATTTCATCTAAATTCTTTCTCATGAAAAATTTTCAGATACTGGTTCATGAAGTGCAAAATTTTGCACCTTTTATGTCTTCCATTTTAATGTAATCAGCATCAGTTTTACCTCGGTTTAAATATAATCAGCAAGATTTTAAATGCTTTTTAACTGACAGCAGTTAAGAGCCTCTTTCAGTATGCAAAAATAAACCTTTACAGGAAACAGTGGATGACTGCACTAGATGCTCAAGAAGAGTGTGGAAGTAACTTGTTCTGAGTAAAGAAGTTCCAGTAACTGCTAATATTTTGGCAAAGCATTTACAAAATTGACATAAAAGCAATGTGACAAGTAGTTACAATTTTATTTTTAAGGCACATGATATTTTTAAAGGGTGTTTTAGATGAATTTTGTTGTGAGTTGGTCAGGCTTCATGCCATTCCCTTTTTGAACCTGAGTGGCAAAATAAGCATTATTTGTTTTTGTTTTTGGGCGGTTTCAAAATATTTGAAAGATGCAATATCAGAAATGGCCACTAGGTGGAATCCAGACAGTGTTTTCCTGTAATTTTCTGGCCTGCTGCCATTCACAAGGCAACATTTTAACAACATAACAGGTAACATAACAAAATACGTGCTACTGAAGCAAACATAAAGATAGCTGTAATAGTAAGAACTAGAGATGGGCATGGACTGGAAAACTAGTGGTTCATGATGGTTCGTGGTTTATGACTAACCATAAACTACAAACCATCATGAATCCCCAGAAAAACAAACCAGTTAGTGGTTCATTTTTCCGGTTCATGCCTGGGGGGGGGGGGTTACATGCTCCTGCTGCCTCCTGCCTCTACCGTTGGTTCATGCTCAGAGGCAGTGGCCAGTTCCTAACCAGGAAGCCAGGGGCTGTCTCTGTTCCCTATAAGCTGGGCACCCATGGCAGGATGGCACCTGTGGTGGCAGTGGCGCAGGAGGCAAGAGCAGGTAGATGGAGGGGGAACGGGCAGGGGAAAGCGGCGGGGAGGTGGGCATCCCCTTTTGCCAAAGCAAACAAAATGGCAAAGGGGGAAAAGTTCAGTGTTTCATTTTGCTTTGGCAAAAACGGATCCCTGAACTGAGCCGTGAAACAAACTGTGAACCAGCCCAGTTTGTTTGTTTGTTATTTGTTTCATGCCCATCTCTAATAACTACAAACAGGCTGCCCAAAAGTAATGATTAACACAACTGATTTATTTTTAAAAGTAACAAACCCATTGCTGGTGCTTAGTCCAAAAATCAAACAAGAGCTTGGAAATATTAATTTTCTGGACTACATCTGCCATGATTGCCAAGCCAGTATGGCCAGCTAAATACAAATTTCTTCCACCTATAGAATTCAGCAGGATTGTTTAGCTGCATAGGGTTTACATGTAGGTTAGGTATCCAAGATTGCTTCTATGAGAGGTAGGTGTGTGAGTATGTGTGTGTTGCTTCATGGGACATAAGCTTCAGGGAGCTCAAAGTAGGTTAATGCCAAGACTGGCTCATTCCATGGACCATTTAACTGGAGTGCCTTAGAATTGTGCAGGCATCAACGAATGTGTTGCAATTACAAATGCTCACATTTGAATTCTGTTACCTTTGCTACAGATACAGGTCTTGAAGTAAGTAGTTCACACAGCCAAGGACATTTCCATGAACAGGTCGCTGGCTCTTTCTGTGAAACCTAACCACTTTACTTGAACCTTACAGGAAATCCTACTAAACCTACTCACAATCAATGTATATGATACCTGATTACTTTTGTGTTTATCCTCCCAATTTCTATGCTACGTGGATTTTCTAGGAAGGTACAGTCCCATTATTAGAAGATATCGAGTTCTTATCTTCCTAAGCCATAACCAGGTGGGAAGGGACACTAAAGGTGCAATTCCATACATCTCTACATACGTGTTCTTGGCCTTTTAGGGATGATGCAACTACCATCACAGACTAGCTACTTATGAATGGCTAAAAAAGAGGAAATGCATTGTAAACACACACAGAAAGAACAAAAGTGGATGCAGGTTTGAATTGAATTGCTGATTTGTAAGCTAATGCAAATGCAAATATTATATGTGTTAATTTGAATATAGTTGGAAAATTCTGATTGGAACAAGAATTGAAATATTGTTCTCTAACTGTAGTGGGGACTAACTCAGGTCAAGTGACCTGTGAGCTCATTCCTTCAGTCAGCTAGATAACCTCGAGGACCCTACCCTTCCTTTTTTAGGTTTCTTTAACTTTAAGCCACATTTGGGTTGGAAGGAAATTCAAATAGATGACAGCATCTTCTCCTAACCATCTGCGGAGTGGAGTGCATTGCTTCTCTGCAACAACAGGACAAGTTGACTATGCCCTGTAATATCAGACAGGTGGCTATTGCAATGTGTGCAATGTTCATCAAGTAATTTCCCAGCCCTTATGAATCCAGTCTTCTTTGGATTAGGTTTTGGATTGTTTATGCTCAGCCATCCCAAAAACTGTCCCCAGATATTAGTTCAGGCTTCTCTGTTATCTTTTTTTTTTTAATTAGAAGGTGAAATAAAGAGCATAAGGTCCATGTCATCTATACACTGACACCTCAAAATGATACAAAATAGCCAGTAGCAATTCTCAGATTCTCTTGGAATGGAGCTTCAGGACATGTTACAAAAGGGCTTACAAAGCATCCATCAGATGCTGTGTAAGTAAAACTTTGGTTCACAAACTGACCTGTTTTTCCCTAAGGGCAGAAAGCTTTCACTGCCTGGAGTCTGAGATGCATAGTAAGTTGCAGTTAAGAGCAGGGCCCTTTGAATCAAAGGAACTTACAGAGGAATTGAGTGTATACATCCATATGGATTCAATGGGGCTACAGTGTGATTTTCTACACTAAGCAACAGGATTTTGGCCAATAGTTAATGCCATCTGGCATTAAATTAGGACAGGATTGAGGGTGGACATTTCACAGTCCCAAGCAATCCCACACTAGATAGTTAGAAGGACCATCCTTCCATTATCCTGGAAAAGAGTATTTGGTAATCACTTTCCAGGCATCTTGATTTCCTTGCAAAACCAAGCTTCACTGTAGTTTACTTTCCCGACTTCTGACAGCCAAGGTGCTCACATAACATAATAATGCAATGTTGCATTCCTAGTAGCATTACTTTGTTGAATAACATTGAGGTCCATCCCTTATTCTAGAAATTCCATAGAAATTATGCAGGAACATTAACCTGCAGTTCTGTCCACACTTATCCAGCAGTTAAGTTTCATTGGCTCACTTATTGAATATAATGGCCAGAATCCCACTGGTTAAATTATGCTGGTGTTAAGTGCAATGGTGTAAACTTTGGCAGCAAATTGCCACTGATTAATGAGTTGCCACTTCTATCCCTAGTCCTGCACCAATTCACACAACTGGCAGACTAGGAGGGATATGAGTGGCGACTTGTTAACTCATGGCAATTTGTGGGTGCAGTCATTGCACTTATCTTGCTGTAACTATCAAACAGAATTATGACCATTAGGATTTCCTCAATAGTAGAGATGCTTGGGATAAAAAGCAAATTACTCTTTTTAGTCTTTCTTGCAAAAGCATACACTCTCTTTTGCCAACAATAATGAAATTTAGTAACACAAAATAACCTTCCTTGTGCTGCATCTTTGAAAAGGTTCAATCTATGGCTTTGTATGAGAGCACACGCTTTGCTTAAAGTAGTCACACTTTCCACTCCAGCCATCTTCTTTTAGGAAGTCAAGTAATAGGTGGCAAGAAAAGCTTCTCCCCATAACTCCAGCAATCTACTACCCATCAGAAGCCAGAATGATTTAAGTTGTGTCCACCAATGTATCTCATTCAAGGTAAATCTTGGTGGTGAATTGGTGCAAGATTTTAACACTGTTGTGTAGAATGGTAAACACTTGTGCTGACTTCTTAAACTGTGACAGTTCACCACTGAGATTCACACTGACAGAGTTATGTTGGTGTAAATACATAAAAGGATTTCACCCACTGAAGGTGATACAGGGGTAAGATTAACCTGTTGTAAGATTTCAGTGGGTCTATTCTAACTGTCAGTACAGTCAAACAATGGCTGGAATCCTGCTTGTCACAGCATAATATAACATTAACACCACTGTAAATGTGCCAGGTATTTTGCCCAAGTTGATTACATAATTGGTCATGTGGTTCTTTTCCCCCCCAACCAGTTGTGCAATGTGCTGGTGAGAAGTGTTTTGAGTAAAGCCCTTCTGCCTTGGTGTGATTGTAGCTGCCACAGGAGTAACATCAAATTAAGCCAATGTAGCTACTCAACTGGATTTCAACCTGTATGTATATAGTTAAAATCCCAGGCTTTCAGGTCCAACGCAGCTGATTAAAAAAATATGAAAAACAGTTGCATATTTAAAGTAATAACATATTAGACAGCAATTAAAAAGGAAAAAAAATCACTGAAAAATATTACAGATGCTTTGCATTTATAGGAATGCAGATTTAATACCTATCATGATTCCAATCATAATAAACAGTACTGGTCTAGACAGAATCAAAGAAGTATTTCATTCACTTTGCATTTTTATGTGAGATGTCCCAACTTGCATTTCTTGAACTACCATTCTCACTTTGCTGAATTTTGTTATGCAGTTCACCAAGTTAATAATGCACCCAAACTGAATATTCAGAGGAAACGTACACAAATATATATATATCTGTGAAAGTAACGTAGCAAAATTCATATTAGGCAAAATTCTGTACAACAATGCATATGGAAGAATTTTGAGAGCTTCAGGGGAGGGTTTTCTCTCAGTTCCACATGCATGTTTATTTAAGCCGCAAGACAGGGCATTTTTGGCAGCTGCTCCCAGGCCATAGAATTCCCTCTAAACCAGGACTAAGTTGCCCCCCTCCAACATTCTCCCACCAGCAGGCAAAAAACCAAGTACACTTTTTGAAGGTGAGTGCCTGGGTGAAAATGAGTTTACAGTAGGATCTAGTTCAATATATTGTTTTGTGGTGTTTTTAACTGATTTCAATGAGTGGCTTTTCAATATTGCTACATATTTAATCATATTTTAATACCGTAACTAATTATGATTTTAGTTGTCTATCTTGTTTAATCATTTGTAAGCCACCTTGGGCCCCTTTTGGGGAGAAAGCAAGCAAGCAAATTAATAAATAAAACGTTAGGAGGAACAATACTTATACATTTTTGTGCATTTGTAATTTTTAAAATCATTAACTGATGGGGCAATGGAAAGAAAGATAGTTCAGTCTTGCTTTCCTGTAGGACCTACTTGTTTGTCTTTTTGGTAGTCCAGGGTATCTGCAAAGCTCTCCTCCAGCACCACATGTCAAACAAATTTAATGTTTCCCGTCAGCTTCCTTCACAGTCCAGCTTTCACACTTATACATGGTGACTGGAAATACAAGAGTGTGGATGATCTTGGTCTTAGGCTCTAGTGACACATCCTTACACTTGATGATCTTTTCTAATTCCCCCATTGCTGCTCTTCCTAGTCTTAGTCTTCTTCTGGTCTAGATACACCAAATGTGAGACTCATAGTTCCACAGCACATGTGTCGCCATCATGTTAAGCTGGTATCTTCATAACATAATGCTTCCCACATCTCATGAGTGCACTTTAGTACATATACTTTTTGTGTAGGTGAACCCACCGTCCTTCATCACTGACAATACAGGCTGGGGATTCTGAGATTTGAAGTCCGAAACATCAGGAATGCCAAAGTTTTGGCACACCCGGTGGGGAGAGCAGAATGGAGAAAGAGGGACTTTGAAGGGATCTAGACCTAGCATACTCTGGATTTGAAATCTCTGGGGAAGATGCTTCTCTTGGTTCTGTCACTTTCAGTGGCCAGACCCATGATCTGGAATTCCCTTCTGAGGGAAGCTAGGCTGGCCCCATTCTATTTGTCCTTCTGCCAGTAGCTGAGTTACATTTTATTATGCAGACCTTTGAAAATTAGGTTGGGTTATGGTAAATGGGCCCTTTAAGCGAGTAGTTACTGATTATTTTATTGATATGTTTTTAATTGACATTTTAAATCTGTTTTTAAACATATTTGGTTTTTTTTAATTCTATGATTGTTGATAAAGTGCTGCTGCATAGGTTTGTTTGAGACAAAGGTGGAGTGTAAATTGAATGAACAAACAGATAAATGGATTTCTGTGAAGTGAAGAAAGGCAGCCTCTTATAACGAGCATATATTTATTCATTTTCCCCCATTCTGTGCCAAGAGGCTTTTCCACAATCACATGCCTGCAGACACACATGATTTGCTTTTTGGCACTTGATTTTTTTGAAGCCACACCTGTATTCTGTTGGAAATGCTCAGATACAAAATACAAAATTAGGCACAAAGGAATTTTGTAATACGAGGGCCTTTCAAATGGGGGAGGACTGTCTTTTTTTTCTTTTCCTCCCACTGCTCTCACCCCTCCCCCATTAAGACTGGAGGAAAATGCTTATAGTAATTAGGCAAGATTGATTTACAGGCCGAACACCACACACAATTTGTGTAGTCTGGGGTCAGGCGGGCAGCTGCAGAAACCGCTCAGCTAATTATGAGAATTCACTGTTCGTTAATAGAATCTCTCTCCACAAACAGCAGCTGTGTGTTTGCTCACGCAGATTATTAATTCTGGCCCTGCCTCAGCTGCAAGTTTCTGCTGTGTCGAAAGGAATCCTCTGATAGAAGTGTCACTTATCACCCAAGAAATGCCAAGACTGAAGGCAGAGAAAGGAAAATAACTTCTAAATCACAGGTGTATAAAGATTTTTTTTATTTTTTTATTTTTTATTTTTTGCATATACCTCTCTTTTGATTTCTCACTCCCAAACAATTAAATGCCAATTTTGGAACTCATTAATTTGTAGGCAACCTAGCGAGATCTAATTTATACCTGTCAGGAGCAATAGGCAGCAGCTAATAGGAAAGTAATTGCAATATAAGTCAGTTTTCCCACTTGGTAGCATGCTTGCTTTTAATGATAACCCTCTGATAGTATAGCATCCGTACATCACTGGTGATGTTCAGATGGATAAGCTGCCCTGTGCAATGAGCTATCTGCACAATATTAATTGATGCAGGGCCTGCATTTTATTGTGAATGGAAAATATTGGGCATAAGAAACATTGTACACAATGGACAATGATCAATGAAAACAAGCTTCCACCAGGAAATGAAACATTTTCTATATATTTTGGTGCCTCTAACTTAAAGTGTTATTAAGCCATAAAATATAACTCCAGTCTTGCAGTGTATGGGAATATGCAGAAATCACTGAAGCCCTAGTCACACATCTGGCAAAGTAAAGATAATCAATGTGTAATTACACAGTGGGACTGAGGATGCCTTAGGAATTTGATCTTTTTGAATTCCTATACAAAATGACCATTTGGTGGATATTACAGTTCTCTTGTCCATGAAGTTCACAGACAAAAGAACTGTGGCAACCATCAAATTTTGCAACGCTATGGATGTTGGGTGGGGGAAGTAATTTTCCTATCATTTAAATATATCAGATATGTATTTCAATGCAAATTTTGAATGCTTAAATTTATATATTTATGGCCAGTATTCACTTACAAACCTCCATGGGTATAGTGGGAGTGATGTCACTAACTCAAGAATTTCTCTTTTTCTCTTTTTCAAAGTGCATGCAAATCATGTACTATGAGATGGTTGTGCAGATCTTGAAATTGAAGATGGTCTGGAATGCATAAGGATTCAACCATCCTTGATTAAGGATTCACCTTCTATGCCAGTTCTTGCCTCTAGGTGAGAATTGATGAAGCACTTTAGCCTTTTCTCATACTAAAAATATTAAAAGCATTAAGTTTATTAGTTCTGGGTTATGAAGAAACTCAACAATTTGGAGAGGTTGCTATAAAAAAGCAAAGAAAGAAACTAAATGAAATTCTCACCCATCTGCGTTGGCCAAAAGCTATACGTGTGCCCAGCTATTTCCAGCATGGAGATTGCTGTGTTGTATCTGCCTGCCATAGAATTGTTAAAGATTAAGACCACAGCGGGCTAGTCCACAGTAGATTGTGTTAAAGACAGTGAGCAAAATGTTTGTTTGATTTTTTAAAAAATTAATCTCCTTTTCAGTTCCTCTTTTTAACCATGTTTGGAGTGCCTTATAATTGTTGTCCATTAGATTTAGAAGATACAAAGCTAGCTTCATACCTCGGTGAGTTAGGTATCTGGTCACATGTCAGGAGTTCAATATCCCACTTGGCTTTGTATGAGAAGAGCCAGCCTAGGTAACTTTAGGCAAGGTGCACAGTGCCAAAGTGCCTCCAAAAGAAGGGAATGGTAAACTAGTTCTCTGTATTCTGCACCTAGAAAATGTTGTCAAGGGTTGCTGTAAATCAGAATTTACTTGACAGAATATAATTATTATTTAGAAGCGAGAAATGTAAGCAAATATAAGCCCATAGAGATAGGCAGAATGTGGTGTTTGCATGGGATGATTCCATCACGTTCTTTTTTCCTCTGTGTTCATTTGCTCTTGTCCATAGCCTGCTTGGCAAGTGCATTCCTTCTCTGAATTGTTAATTAAATCCAATTGCTGAATCTTCCAAAAAAAAACAAAAGCCACCATCAGTATACTAATGACTGCAGAGAGATGTAGAGATCTGTTATTTCTACACAGTTTAAAGAAGCTTCACTGAATATGTCAGCATCTGTTCTGGCCAAGTGAATGTAAGAAAACTTTCCTCTATATCTTGATGGCCTCTTACCCCAAGTCGGGTTATGAAACTGGACTGTAGTACAAGGAGAAGTCACTAGACACAGAGAAAATACTGTAGTTTAAAGAGAGAGCATTTATTGTACACATTTATTAAGAAACTGTGGAACATATCACTAGCTGGCACTAATGGTGCATGAACTTCCCCTCAATTAGCTCTCACCCACAACTTTTCAGCTACTGGCGGGCCCTAGATTATTTACCTGGTTACTGATAAGAGATTCTCCTTAATAAACATGAATCAGCAAGTGAAACTACAAAAACACATACCAAATCATATGATTTTGCTATGATGGGATATTACACTGTAGAAGCAAAGCCAGTTGAGAGGGAAGGCAATGTTTCCCACATTGCAATGCCCTCACTCTGATTAGTGTTTGGAGAAATGCTGTTCAGCCACTGCTCATCAACACCAGGGACACTGATGAGGGGAAATCAGCCTTAGAGATGCTGGAATGTGTCCTCAAGAGATGAATACATTCGCCATTTTCATTTTCCTCCACATTTGATTTTCTTTAAAGCTTTCAAATTCTTCATATATCATTTATGAAGAAATCTGCACATTTGGATGAGTTCTTATCATTAAAAAAATGAAGTGACTAAAATCCTCACCCATCTCCACTGGCCAACTTATAACAATTCCCACCACTGAGCTAACCATGCTGTATTTGCATGCCTTGTAGATGTTAAAGATAAGGAGCCTGGGAAAAAGTTAGGTGATCTTATATCAGCATCACAAATATGGCTTAATAGTCAGCATGGGCATCAGACTTGAAGCCCAAAATTTGAGCCAATTCAAGCAGTTTCTAAAGCAAAGTGAGCATCTTCACTAAAGGTAACAGGACCTACATTTTTTCCAGGTGAAACTTTGTGCAGGCTCCTGCTCATCTGAAACATGAAACTCACATGAAACCTTGGCAAGGATCCAGTGTCTAAAAAAATACCTACAGAGAGAGCAGGGGAGGAAGGGCTTGGGGTTGAATGAGGGGCAGTTAGGAAGACCAGCAGGACATAGGAGCATCTCCACTGCTGTATCCAATTACTGACTAGAAATAATGACAAGGATATGCTTAACAAACTTTGCATATTCCCCAGAGAGGGAAGGAGTACAGGAGGTGAAGCCACTCTCACCAAGATACTGTCAGGCAATCAAAGAAATGAAGGCAAACAAGAAATCTATGCTTGTGTTAGGCTCTTTTTTTTTGCTTCTGTGACCAAGGAAATGGGAGGAGGAGTGCAGAGAGGTAGTGGGGTTAAGTGAAGGACAAGATTTCTAAGCCTAGGACACATCTTATGTGAGAATGTCTTTATTTTTATTTTATTTATTTATTCGATTTCTATCCCGCCCTTTTAGACAAAGTCTACTCCGGGGGGGTTCCATTAAACATTATAAACTAAAACAGTTAAAAACAATTCAAAACAATAGTGATTAGTAATGCTCAAGATGGGAAAACAGAAAATTATAATAAGAATAAAGTCAAGTATTGACAGGAGGGAAGGCCTGCCTGAAGAGCCAAGTTTTTAATTTTTAAATTAATTAATTTAATTAATTAATCTTAAAAACTCTTAAAGGAGGAAGCAAATACAAATACAAAATGAACACGGCATATTAATGTAATATAAGTACCCTAGGCCACCATAAAGGCTGGATAGCTCAGTGGTTTAGGTATCTGGCTGTGACGCCAGAGGTTGGGAGTTTGATTCCCCACTGTACCTCCTATGAGTAGAACCATCCTGTGTGGCCTTGGGCAAGCTGCACATTCCCATGGCTCCCCCAGAAGAAGGGAGTGGGAAACCACATCTGAGTATTCTCTACCGAAAAAACCCTGAAAAGAGTCACCATGAGTCAGAATTGACTTGATTGCATATTATATGTTGCTGTTGTTGTTGTTGTTGTTGTTGGCCCCCAAATACATTTAACCTGGCATGGGAAAGATTGAAATGTTGGCACCAGTCCCGCTTGGAAAAAGAGTGTTCTATAATCAGGCTGCCACAACCACCACACTTTTCTTCATAGTGTAGCTGCAAATATTTCAGTCCCAACATGCTTAGAGCTTTCATAATACCAATACCATGAAATTAAGCATCCAGGTAAACAAGAAGCCAGTGCACTTCTTTTAGAATCTTACAGTGTAATATGATTCTACTTGGCTGTGCCTGTTAGAATTCCAACAGCTGTAATCTCTATAAGGTGAAGCTTGGGGTCATCTTCAAAAGCAGCCCAATGTACAGCACAATGGAGTAATCCAGTGTGGAGGTTGCCAGGGAATGGAATTCTGTAGCCAGGTTATACGTATTGAGGAATAGCTGGTGAGTCAATCAAGGTTAGTATAACTGTCTTGCACATAGTTATTACTTTGAAAGGTATCATTTACAGTTCTTTTTTTTAATCCAGTGTACAATTTTTATTTACTATTGTTGTTTATATATTAAGTAACAAAATTTCTACTTTCTGCACAGTTGGGTGCTTTCTATTCTAGCATTTTAATGATATTCTTAGACATAAATTATGTTGAACTTTTTTTTTACAGAAAAAATTAAATAAAGCAACACTTTGAAATAATTGCTTTGCAGTACGCGACTGCATCCATTGCATATTCTTTTTTTGCCCATGTCTGCAATTATCCACTCAGCCTGTATCCATTAATATTATTTTTCTTCCTAAAATGGAAGTATTTAAAGCCATTAGAAAATAATCCAAAGAATTCTATTTGCTGAATAAATTTTAATTTGCATGGCACCCGGAATTTTTTTTTATTAATGGGAAATAAATTATTGCCGTCTTATGGAAGGCGACAAGTTAATAGCTTTATGAAAAGTAATGGAGAGAAAATGGTCTTGAAAAGGTCAGGTATCCTGTCTCACAGTGTCTTTATGCACAATTAAAACAAGTCAAGAAAGTGGCTATATAATCAGGACCATGAATATGCATTATACCCTAATGAGTGTGAAGAGAAGGATGGGTTAGGGTAGAGTCATGATGGGGTGGTGACATAAAAATGGTAATATGTGATGTAGTATTTAACTACATGCTTGTTTCCTTTAAGAAGATTAACTCTTGCTTGCTTGAGTTCCGTCTTCTTTTCAGAATCGCATTTGGTAAATTTAGGGCATGCCCAGCATGCCCAGGGATGGGGACTTGAGTTGCGGAATTCGCTGTCAAGTTGGATTTAAGTCACACTGGTGACTCAACTCAGACTCAACTGGGTTGTTGTTGTTGTTTAATGACTCAGACTCAACTCATGACTTGGAACCCACCCACCCACTCTCTTCTTTCTGGGGAAAAAAAACTTATCTTCAATCCGGACTTGTGCTTGGGACTTGGTACCAGAGACTCAAAATCGGACTTGGGACTTAGACCCAAAGACTTGCCAACATCCCTGGGCATGCCTCACCTGTCTCTGTGGTCTGGGACAGGGTGGTGGTGGTCTTATCCAGCACATTTGTCTCTGCAATTTGGAGACAGGTGAATCTGTCTGTTTCACTTTCTATATCACTATACATTCCTCCAGTTTGTTCCATCCTGTTTCCTCATCATTTGTGATTTTTTAAAAAAAGAACTGCATAAAAATGAATACGTATTTCCCCCTAGAACAGTCATTTTTAGTAACCAGTTACCCATTTGTATATCCCTTTCTGTATCCTATTTACACATTTTTGTATGAAATGAAATACTGCCTAATGCCTATATTTCTTAATCTGAGAAATGTGTCACAATCTTTGAAGAACAATGAAATCTGAAGGATAACAGTATTTGGGAGTGCTTTTCACTTCAGAAAGTGTAAAAATGGACAGTTTATCCTACAATGTGAGCCAATTGAACTTCTACCTCCTTTTGATTGTAAATAAGTGTCACAGTGTTCAGTCAGTGAGATGTTCACATGCATCAGGCATAAGTTCACATACATGAGACATAAGTAGATACAGTGAAGACACAGCAGTACCTAGGTATGTAGATACAATAGGTACAGTGTTTTACTGATGGGTTTAAGAAGTCAGTGCTATCACAGCATGAACTAAGGTTGAATTTGCACACCTTCTTATATCAGAAGCCTCACTGAACTCACTTCCAGGGAGGAATGTACTTGTTTGACTCCCATACTAGAGGTGAGGACAACTCAGGCAGTTGAAAAGTCATCATGGAAGTGCCTCATCTTGCTGAGATAACCTCAATGGATGAGAACAAAAATTTAGCAAAGATTCTTCGTGTCCCAAATGCACATACAAATCTATACATTTCTATATTTCTTCTAATGCAGAGAAAGTGGAGATGTGTCCATTGGGCATGATCCCATACCCCACCAACTACTGATTGATTTCCCAACAGGGAACACGAGCAAAGGACTTAAGAATGGCTGCTGGTATTAAGAACCTCTGAGTTAACTTGTCTCCTTAAATGGTCAATTTCCTTGTAGTGGTGGTTGTCTCAGTGCAGGCTACTGCTGCTAAGATGTGTTATTCAGTCATCTGTGACTGTTTTTCATTTTAATTGAAAAGCAATATGAGCATTCAGATTCAGTGGTCATTTAATAAAAGATAATGATTGCTCTACAATGGTTCTGATTAGCTAATGGCAATTTAAAGGGTTTATAATGCTGCTCACAAGATTGCTTATTTTGGGGATGGTATTTGAAGATTCTCATTAATGATGTCATTCTCTGCTCTTCCAGAAAGCAAAGAAATCTGCAGAAATTAAGGAGCATAATTAATATCCGGGGTGTTTCTGTGTGTGCAGGTCTGTGATTTCCTAATCACAATGATACATTTTGACCCTAATGCTTTCCCTATATAAGAAGGGAGACTGAAACAAAGTTGTTTTGAGACTAAAAAAGTTAAAGTGATACAAATTTTCATGAGGAGGACATTTTACCCATGAAATCATTAATACCAGAAAGAAAACAGTTTCAGTCATACCAGCATTACGAATCAGCCTAGTCTATGGATAGTTATAAGCATCACAAAAACATAAAATCATTGCAATGGACTGGACTAGTATATCTTCAACTTTCTCCATTTTAAGAAAAACTTTGCATATGGCCAACACGTTAGCTTTTTGTCCGCGAAGGAATCCCATGAAAGTCTGAGAAGAAAAATTGCAAAATGTTATAGGTGTCTGAGAAGAGGGCTTGTTCTAGAGACCGTAACTAGTTCATGTGCAAGATGGCACATGAACCCAACACTAGGGCCAAAATGTTGGAGGAGGTAAGGAATGTATTACTGCTGAATAAATGTCCTGTTAGAAGAACACTAAAATGAAATGCTGCATCAACACCTGTCATTGTTGTTTTGATTAATATATTGGCCCATAGTGCTAAAGCACTTTCTGGCAGTTTACAACATAATTATGCAAATAAACACTTTGCCCCCAGTGAGCTGGGTACTCATTTTACCAACCTTGGGAGGATGGAAGGCTGAGTCAACCTTGAGTTGGCTGCCTGAATCCATCAAGATTGAACTCAGGTCATGAGCAGAGCTTTGACTGAAGTACTGCAATTTAACCACTGTGCCACAGGGCACTTAACACCTGCCTCTTTAGTGCTATGAAGTGTTCTCTTAGTTGATAAGCGTATTTACAGATGGGTAGAGAAAAATGGAGGAGTATACACAATGCCCCAACTCCTATTACCTAGTTTTTCTCCTCACACTGGCCCAAATCCTGATGGGCTTTTAAATGCCAGCGAGAGGAGTCACTTAGGTTGTCACAGCTAATTGATAGTGTGCCTGCCATTTGTCAGGTGCATGCCAGTTGCACTATTGGATTTGTGACCACATCAGCCACAGCAACATACATGATTCCTGTTGCATGCATGTAAAAGCCCAACAGGATTTGGGCCAATGTGAGGCTTAAAAATAAGCAAAATATACAAGTTCATAGTAGGCATGCTACGGGAATAAGTTTATTTGTCTTGTCGTTTGCATTTATGTTGAGGGTTTTTTTTCAGATTTGCTTTGCACAAGTATCTGAATAATATGTGTGTCCTTGTGTGGTATATGTGTAGCTACCTCTGCTTCTCAGTCCTTAGGGGAGAAGACTTGCCATTCATAGTAAAAGGAAAACTTTGAACTCTACTCTCACACACTGCTGCTTTTGAAATTAGCTGTGATTTCTCAGGAGAAAGACCCAATTGTCCCTGTTGATAGCTCAAAGAAAATCTCTGCTCAATACCCAGGCATGCTTTGGAGGAGGGATTGCGAGCAAAATGTAGGCAGAATGAAAAAAAGCCAAAGAACACAGTACAGGGGGGAAATTTTAATGCTGTTTTAAAAATAATCAATACACTCCCTTCATCTTGATTCATGTGCTGAATTGCAATCACTCTAGACAGATACAGATCAGAAGCCAAAGTTAATGCTAGGGAGGTGGGCCATATGCTCCTCTCAACAGGTTTAGGTGAGTTATGATTAAGCCACATGCAGGGTCAAGTGTACTGGAGAGCAATAATCTGCTAGAAAGAAAGAAAGAAAGAAAGAAAGAAAGAAAGAAAGAAAGAAAGAAAGAAAGAAAGAAAGAAAGAAAGAAAGAAACTATAGTGATCTGTCTACCTAACAAGATGTTTTTCAAGTTTATACATGGTCTCTAGTTCTTGGTATTCAGCCACTTCTTGGTGAAAGGCATTCTCTCTGAATGTTGATAGCTTGGGGTGCAGATGGAAAAGACTTTTATTGGCTTTTACAACCTCGAGATGCATTGCCAGCAGAAGCACCACTCACTTTGAGAAGTGGCACCTCAGCAAGGCTAACAAGATGCTCCAGAAAAATACAGACTGCAAAAGGCACTGGACAGAATCCTGTTAAGAAAAAAAATACATGCAAGGGCCACCATGCAGGGGCTTCCTCCTTTAGCCAGCTGTCCTTTCTCAGGTAGTATAGGACTGCAAGACTGGTCGAACAAAGGATAGCATGCTGGAGGGGAAAACAAAATGATCAGGATTACAATCAATGTGATTATTTTAACATGTGGATGCATAAAAAGGCATGCAATTGAAAAAATAAACACACACAAGACACACTGTGGTCAATGTAAGAAAATGTATGAGTTAGGTAAAATGTGTAAATCCCAAAGCCTCACAACCACATCATGAGCCCCACCAGCTCCTATCAGGTTGCTGGATTTCCATTCTTTCATTCTCTCCTTCACAAATAAGGATGAAGGAGTCTGCAACAGAACAGGGTTTATTAAATCTAGAAAAGGTTCATTAACATCAAAAGAAATTGAACCATTCCAAATAAATGTCCAACACTGCTCGGTTATAAAGTCCTGAGTCCTTCACCTCTGAGTCTTCAGCCCCTGTGGTTATCACTACCAACAGAGTTCTTAGTCCCTGCCTTACCAGTGGGGTTGTCTCAATTGAGCTACATAAAGTGCAACAGGGATGGCTTATAGGCCTATACAGGGAACAAACCCCATGATCCCTGGCTCCTACTTCCCAGGATATCTCTCCTGGGCTCAGCAGTATGAAGGCTTGGGAGGCAGGTGCAGCTTACAGTGTCTCTCTTTCTCTTCTATAGGCACCCTAAACTGTAGTAATGCCCCAGTCCATGTATACTCCCAGTCTCTGGATAGTTCAAGTTCTTCTGGGATTTCAATATACAAATGTGAGGTCTCTTCCACGGGGTCCTCCAAAGCATCCCCCACAGTTATACTCCTGTTCCCACTCTATTTCTCCTCCCCTTGTCTCAGGGGGCGAGTCCCCAGTTTGAACAGATCTGTCTACCCTACCTTTGTCCTAACTTATTTCTTCTCTCTCCTTCTGCTGCCTCTAATCCCTCTTTTACAGTCCCTATCCCCCATGGGTTTCTCCCTCACTTTAGTAGTCCCTCTTTCCTTAGGAGGCTTCCTCCAGTTCTCCAGCTTTTTCTTTGACCTGCCCCTTCTGGAGTTTCTGGATGAGCTACCTCCTTTCTTGTCTCCAAGGTGTCCCTGAGTTTTGGTTCCCCCAGGGAGTCATAGTCCAATGTAGTTTCTCCCCAGTCTAGGGGGGAGCTTGTAGCAGTAAACATGGTGGGCCCCAAGGGAAAATGAGATGGCTCACTGGCAGGAACCTCTGTGCCACTGTCCCCATGCTTATACTCATACAAAACACAGATGGGGAGAACATGTAGGTGGGATCTAGAGAAAAATGTGAAATATCACCCATTCTTGAGACATCCTGAGAGGCCCAGACACTGTTTACTGTCTTTGGCTGGTGTACTACTTATAACATCTTATCTAAAGAGAAGTTACTGCAATGTCTTATATGGAAATCCTCCTCTGAGAGTGGTTTGGAACTTTAGTTAATCTACAGTTTAACTAGATCAACTAAATTAACTAAGTGAGGACACCAGGATTTGACTGGCATGCTCAGTCAGGTCACATCTCTTTAGCTTCAGAACATCTTCATTACCTGCTTGGTTGGTTTGTTTGTTTGTTTGTTTGTTTATTCGACTTGTATGCCGCCCGCACTCTGCAAGAGTCTCCGGGCGGCTTCCAACATCAATTAAAACAGTTCAGTTAAAAACAGACACTAAAAACCAAGGACCAATTCAAAATGTTGGTATTAAAAACAAACGGCTTGTGACCCAAATATATGAAGGAGTGCCTCCTCACATATCAGTTTGTCCGCATACTTTCATTGCCCTGACCATGTTCTCCACAAAATGCTACTGCAATCAGATAAGTGATTTGTTTTCTTCGTAGTGACACCTTCCAAACTAGGAGAGCAGTGCGTTTTTGTTGAACATGCTCAAGAAAGCATGCTTGGTGCCAACTCTGTTGCTTCTTTTAAATTTACCCAGATTTAAAAATAATCTTCACTATCTTGTGGTTTCAAACCGATGCACACTTAACTCCAAGGTGCTCTATTGCACTCGGTGCACCTTTCTTCTGAGTAAATATCGTAGGATTTAGCTGGAGCTATTTTAAACAACCTGACATTTTAAAAATTAATTTATGTTCAGAAAACATACCTTCCATTCTTTTATTGTAAATACAGTGTTCAGAGTAGCGAACAACACTTACAAAATAACACAATAAAACAGTAGAAATGAAGAGAGAAAGATGCAACAGATAAGAGACAGGAACCAAGAACCAGGTGTAAAAAGACAAGAACCAACCACTTAAGTAAACAATAATGTTATCCATCAGATTTTTAAAGGGATGCTTTACAGGTTGCATCAAAGAGGAATCCCTTTCTCTCCATAGATTGATTATATGTCTCACATTTTTAGAAGTATTTTTTCAACTATGAGAAGTAGCTGGAAAAAGAATTTTGCAAATATCCTGCTGCAAATTTTATTGCTAGTTTTTATTTAGCTCTAATGTGAACATGCCATTTTCCTCTTTTGTTTTATTCTTGTTCACTTGTTGTTTTTCTTTCCAATACTTTGAAATCCTGGCCAAATTCCTTATGCACCATTTATGCTAGTAGAAGGGCAATGGCATAACTCACAATGGCAAATCGCCAATAATTAGTAAGTCACTGCTTTGATTCCTCTTTGTGCACCACTCAAGTGGCTTGCTGAAAGACCAGAAATCCAAGCACTGATTCATAAATTAGCAACAATTTGCAGATTATGCTATTCCCCTTAACTGGCAGGGGAGGTACCATGATCATGAATGTTATAAATAAATAAATGATCAGTTCCTATGTGGACATTTTAGCCAAAATATAACTGTTCGGCTCCAAAAGCATGCTTAGTAAAGTTATGTTCTTTATGGGGGACAGAGAGTGGGGAGGTGATTTTCACCTATTTCCCCTTCTGCCTGAAGACTCATTTATTTCCTGAAAAAGCTGCTCTAGGCAAATTGAGAACCCCCCCCCCCCCCAAGAGACTATGAGAGGTAGTATGGTAGAGTTAAGGGGAAAGGGGAAATTAGCAAAAGTTGCTTCCTCCCTTCTGTCAAATCTCACTATCTTCTATGAATGGAAAAGCCAACCTGGATCCAACCCAACATACTTTTCATCCTTCTGTTTGGTGCACTTTTCAGTTCTGTCAGCTACTCCATCCACAGCCTCTTTGTCTTCCTAAAAGACATATTCAGTACTTGAAGATCTCTTAACCTATGTTCATGCTGAAGACATTTCTTTTAAGTGCCATCCCTCTTGGAATAACATATTTGAAAAGGGCAGCAAATGCTTGCTTGTGGTTTGCTTTTCTTATACTCCACAAGCATGCTTTTTGAGGCCTTTTAGACTGTACATCATACTCTCTGCAGGGGCAACCAGTCAATCCTTCTGGGATAGACATCTTTTTTCCCCCTTTGATGTTGCTATGTTTGTTTACCAAACTCTTTTCTATACCCTGAGGAACATATGGAATGGACAAAAAGAACTGCTGCAAATAGTCATTGGTTCTCTCATTTTCACAGTCTGCACAAAAATAACCTTGCCCGTCAGATGGTGTTCTGCTGATCTAATTTATCGCCTGCAAAACTGAAAGATTGCTGTTGCCCCTTTCTTAAAATTGCTGTGACAAAACACTCTCCCCTATCTAGTGAAATAATTAGCTTAGGGAAAATTGGAGGAAGGAGTGAAGTTACATGTTTCTTACAAAACACACAGGAAACATTTACCATTTTACCATTTTTAACTCTTGGCGTGTGTTTTGGGGAAAACAAATTGAACATCTAAAAGAATCTTCTAAAATCCAAGTGCTTTCTGATCAGTAAAACTAAGTTGAAGCATCAAAAAAAGGAAGGAAGGAAGGAAGGAAGGAAGGAAGGAAGGAAGGAAGGAAGGAAGGAAGGAAGGAAGGAAGGAAGGAAGGAAGGAAGGAAGGAAGGAAGAGGACAGATATATCAACATTTTAGAGACAACCTCCCCCTCAAAAAACCTCCAAAACAACAACTTTGCAATTCTCTAAAAATCAATAGAAAAGGACAAGCAAGACTACAGTACACATGTAAATGAACAGACAGTAGACCTCATATGTGCAGAAATATCCGCAGGACATTTTAAATCATCCAGATTTGGGGTATACTCATTAACCCATGGGAGTTAGCCATCTGGCATGCAGTGTATGATGCCTTACCATTTTTTTTTAAAAAAATCCTGAATCAGTCTGCATCCAACAGTAGACTTGCCATTCAGTATGTAGTGCATTCATTAACGTCACGTCTGCTGTTGGATTGAAACGGAGAAGAATAATATCTGGGGCAGAGGAAGAAGTCATCCTTAAAAATGTTATTAGAGTGTTGGTGACAGTGATAGAGGACTACACAATAACCTCCTGCTCAAACACACTTAGAAGGGGAGAAACAGTTCCCCTTTTAAATAATGAAGACAACCATGCGTTGTGTGTGTGTGTGTGTGTGTGTGTGTGTGAAAGAGAGAAAATTTTGAACCACATATAATCCATAGGAGTTACTGCACACATGTATATTTAAAAGAGGCACTCCACTCAGGAATAATTCATCCAGTTATTTTTATTGGAGACTCATTGTATGGAAAACATCACTAATAAAATAAATCAACAGAACTAGTGTAACTCTTGTAATAATAAAGATCATGATACAGAATAGAGGATTTGTGGGTTTTTTTTTTTACATTTCCACTTTAAATAAGAATAAATGTTGCTTTGTTACATGCCCAATACTATGATGACACTGTAACATATTAGTTTTTAATGTTATATAATCCAGAAAAATAATGCAGGATTCCATAATAAAAAACTTACATTCATAAAGCACTGAATTAATATCTAAATGCTATCATACTGGAGAACCTCGTCCTTGAGTACCTACAGCATTGGGTCTTATTACATATACTTTTCACCATGCCTATGATTCCATCCACTGTACAAGCAGATAATCACAAAGCTTCATTTGTCTTAGTTTTGCTTTTCTTCTACAAGAATAACTCCTCAAAGACAAGGCCAATTTCATACAGTTGCCTTATATTGATAGATCTACAACAGTTCTCTAGGGTTACAGACGGGGGTTTTTCCAGCCACACCTGGGGATACAAGTGATTGAGCCTGGGAATATTATTTGTTGCATTTGTATCCCAACTTTTTTCCAGTAAACTCGTGGCCAAATACATGAGTCTCCTCTACTGACTTTATGCTCACAACAACCCCACGAGTTACATCAGGCTGGAAGACTGTGACTGGTTCATGTTTGCCTAGTAGGTTTTGTAGCTGAATCTGGATTTGAACCCAAATTTGCTGAGTTACCACCCAACACTCTAACCGCTATACCATACTGGCCATCACTTTTGCACCCAATGCGCTGAGCTACGGACCTTTCTCATCTTGTTGGACTTCTAACAGTGCACTGCTTTAAGGAAATTGCTTTAGAGGGTTAACAAACATGGTATTTCCATTCTGTTCAAAGGCTGTTGTTTGCTCTTCAAGTTACTTCAGAAGATCAAAATGAGAATTACCTTGGATGTTCTGGCTGAAATTGGTACAAGAAGAACAGAAGTATAAATGAGAGATAGGATGCAGTATAGACTACTGATTCATGCCTTATGCCAGGATACTTACGTCCACTACATGGAAGGAAATATTTCTGGCTTATTGGAGGAGCTCCAGACATTACAGGATATAGCACAATATGGTTTTGGTATAATAACAAAAGAAAGATTAATGCAGCTCCCTCACAGAGAGATGCATGAACTGGATCCTCATCTGTAGTTGTTGTTGTATGCTGTCAAGTAGCCTCCGGATCATGATGATTCTATGAATGAGCAATCTCCAAAAGATCCTGTCCTGCTCAGCTCTTGTAAACTCAAGCCTATAGCTTCCTTTAGGGAGTCAGTCCATCTCTAAAGCACACTTATCCCACCACAGGGAATTTTTTTTAGAGTTCCTCAATATATCCATTCTTGTCATCTACATCCATAACTTTGCCATAGTCTATCTGGATTACTCCAGTTATTTAGAACAAGACCACTTGGGTAGTGACTATCCCATGAGTGATCAGGGGAAGATTATTTGCACAGTATATACCTGAAGTCATTTCTCTGAACTAAATTGATAATGAAAAAGACAGCTACTGTCTGTCTGTCTGTCTGTCTGTCTGTCTGTATGTATGTATGTATGTATGTATGTATGTAATTTTTATACCATACCATCTAGTAGCCTTGCCACTACTTGGGGTGTTCTCCAGCAGTAAAATAAATATAAAGAAAACAGCCAAATCCCATCTAATCCACAAATATAAAATATAAAATACATATAATATAAAAGGAGAACAGGCCAAAAGTCTTTATATTTTACATGTGTCCATTTTCTGACACTTCCAGTTAATGGCTTGTTAATCTTCTTGGAAGCATGTACAGAAGGGAAGAAGTATCATCCCTTGTTTCTTGTTCATCTCTTAATTCTTTTTTAATCACTTAGGACATAACATTTGACTATGAAAAATCACCCTCTCTTCAAAATGATGCTAAAATGAATACACCTGATTCTAATGGACTCTTTGGCAACACCATCATCCTCACAAAGTTTCACAGTGGGTTGCAACTAAATGCTATCCTATTGCATACAGTATACTATTCAATATGAGTATACTACTTCAGTTCTTTCATCAATATCTGTTGTTCAGATAACTTTCTGTTCTTATCCAAATCCCAAGGTAATGTTTCAGTGGCCAATTTTAATAAAGAAGATCAATAGCTTTAAGCAATAAATGGAAAACTGGAAATTGGTTTGAAAAATTATACATTTAAAGTTAAATGTTGTCCAAAATTTGAAGTCTTAGATTTCTGTATTCTGATGCTCAAACTGGCACAGTAGTCAGAGATGCCTCCTACCCCTATTCTGTGTCTCTTGGAAAGTTTGCATTCCCTTGCAAGTTTGCAAGGATCACACCAAATGGTATACTGCACCTTTTTGTGACCTTAAGTAAACCTATTTAGCCCAATCCAACCCACTCCAATTTGGTCATCTAGTCAAGCCCTTCAGCACGCTACTGATTGGCTCATGGCAGCCTCCCAGTTTCCTTTTGCAAGGACTGCTAGAACTCTAGAGCCAATAAATTAGAACAACCAAATGCATTACAGTTGAACATTATTATAGATGCAGTAGGGCTGGGGAATGAGCCCAGATGGAATCCTGAAAGCCAATGACAATAGGGTGAGCTTTAAATGCTGATCAGATTTTCTTGTAACAGGGGGATTCCTTCTTGTGACAATGTTCCATAGATGCAATACCCTCATGAGCAGGGAAATTGTTTCACATGCAATACATTCACGTGGAATCAGGATAATTAAATGTGCATCAAAAGTAGCAATGACAAAAACCACCTGTATCCACCAATGAACAGGTAGATGGAGAAAGGAGGTTAAGCAAACTAGAAATCTCCTCTAAATGCATCCTCTGGGACTGACTTATGATTAATTACCCCCCATGCACCCCAGCCTGCTGCTGAATGCAAGGAATTCAAGATTTCCTTCTCATTCATTGTAATTCACTTGACAAAGCTGCAGATAACATGATAATTCATGCAAGTGCCTGTACTAATTTTCATCCATCTCTCAGAAGGCTATTTGATATGTACAGTAATGCTGGTTCACAGGAGAAAATTCTTTTGCACCACACGTCTTTGAGGTACCACTTACTTGTCATGGGTCTGAAGTCTTAGCAGTGACCGTGCTCAGGATACAGAAGCTGAGGAACTAGTGGTGCCAGTGGAGGAGACACTGACCCAAGGCAAATGTCTAGATCTACTGCATAGCCAAGGTCCTGAAATAGGGCACCATGTCCCCCTCCAGGAGTTCCACAGTCCATGGAAATAGCACACCAATCCAAAGTTAGGGTCTGAAATGGAGGTCTGGATCACAAGTTATGAAAGGCTTTTGTGATGTCGCAAGCCTTTTTGTAACAAATTGCTCTCCAGGAGTCCTCCCTGGTGCACAGCTGCATATTTACCAGAATGACTGAACAGAGTCCCCTTGCATTTAGTCAGGATGACTTAGCTGAGATTCAACTGCGCAGTAGGCTCAACTGGAGGCTGCTTCTGTGATGCTGCTTATCCCTGTACATGTTCATTGAATGCATAATTCATACCTGAAATGAATGTTCATCTCCCACAAATCTTTTCCCACTCCAAATCACTCCTGTCTGTTGCCCCACCTGGTTGTTGACTGATTCATATTCTAGTCACAAAAGAGAGAAAAAGAATCCATATATCATAGCACTAAGGAATAGGGATGGGCAAAATAATCTCTAAATTTCTCCTCTCCATCGATTTTGACTGTCCTGACTTAATGAGATCCCTTGACAAGGAATCGGAAGGCCTCACAAGTTTCCTGGCCACCAACACAAGGAACGTGTTAAGATTCCTGAAATTCAAATAGCATGTATCTCCCCAAGGCTAGTGTCCTTTCCCCTTGAGAACCAAAGCACACACACCCAAATGCAAAAAAACTACATTTTCCCCAGTGCTTCAGATTCTGACAAGTCCATGACACAAACTAATAGTTATCGCTTATCTACATTTACATTTGCCCCCCAATATGTTCCATTCTAAATGGGTTTGATTTAAAATCACATGACTATTTGAAATACTGTTTGCGTTCCTACGTGGGAGACTGCCAGCAACAGCAGTCCCTGTGTGGGTTGTGTGTTTGGGTCTCTTGCCCCCCCCAAAAAAGCATAGAGACAGGTTGGTAATAAGTAATATACAGGGTGCATCCTTGGGATGTGCTTCTCCCACCACCTTCTTCTCCTTCTAGCCCTCCCCTTTATGCCTCTTCAGGATCTCTCTTTCTCTCCCCTCCTGCCTGAGGAGCCTTGGAAAGCTCTTGGCCCTTCCTTTGCTCCAAGTGTTGGAGATTTCTTGGCAGCTAGAGCTCTCAAAAGGGAAGAGGTTTCATGCCCAGCTCCTGTTCCCCTCTGCCTCCATGGATACCAACCTACCTACCATCCCTCCCTATGTGGGGGATAAATAAAAGAAAGGAAGGAAATAAAAATGTGGACCCAGAACACATGAAAACTGGTACAAACATTTCCTGGGATCACCACTGCCTGCTGATCAAGTCCTCCCCTTCTCTCCACCTCCCAGAGATCAGCAAAAGCATTCTTAAAGGGATAGAAGCAGTCAAGCTTTTTACAAACAATTGTCCAGCATAGGATGCCACCATTCCTGCTGCCCTCTCCCACTGCCTCTGCTGGTTACTACAAGGTGCAGCAACAGGGGTGTACATATGCAGAAATGAATAAAATAAATTGAGTTTCACATGCGTACTATTTTAAACAATCCTCTAGCAGAACAGTATTTTAGTTCATGTTCCACCTATAAAACACACTTTCCTGGCAAAGTAATCCAGGCCTAATGTTTCTTTTGTCTGTGTAATCATGGCTTTAGCTTGAAGCAAATTGGGCAATCTTGTGCAAATTGCACATTTTTGAACAAGTGGACAATTAGCACAAAACATTGTTCTCACAGCAGCAAGAACAGTATCACAGACCCCTGAAAATTCTTTGTTGGAGTTTTTGCAACCTCGCATGCTGCCTTTAGTAGATGTGGCTGGGAAGGGACCTTTCTGGACTGGAGTGACTATCAATATATCCAGCATTAACCATAATTCTTTCCCTGCCTCTGATTCAAAGAGAGCTCCACCTCTCTGCTCTGTTTTTCCCCTTTTCTCTGATGTTTACTTGAGGCCTATTGCTGAGAGCAGTCATGTTTGTTCATTTTGCTGTACATCTGCTCAGTTGTAAATAATGAAACATTTCATTCTTTCTCTTACTAATGTCTCAGTTACTGAGACTGTAAGTGCCAGTTAATGAGAAAAAGGCTTGACTACTCTGGGGAACTAGAAGCTATTCTGCTGCATGAGTCCCTCCACTTCTGCTGCACAGCTGGGGGAATTTAGCTAGAAATTCAAAACTTTGCAACACTCTTCACCAGCCTTATTAGCAAGGAGAAAAATGCCAACAGTTCCCCATCCTCACTTGTAAAAGCAAGAGAAGTGAGGACTTGTATCCCTCTTAAGGAGAAGTCCTTGAAAATAATTGGCCATGCTTTCCAGTTGCTCTACCTATCCACTTTTCTTCCTGGCTCCTGTAGGCCATTTAGGCCCTTCCTCCCACTTGCTTCTCAAGGATCAAGTGCCATGCTGCTCCATAATCCATGAAGATATGAGAACGAGGCAAGTAGCAATAGTAGTCATTTTAAAAGTGGTTGACTGTTCCTGTCTTTGTAGCATGGACAAAACAGCATCAATTGGAGAAGTGAACCTTAAAGGCATCACAGTGAAGGAATGTAGGAGGCAGCTTAATAACTGCTCTGATGATGGACCCAATATTAGCTTGGTATTGTTGACAGTAAATGACAGTGGCTCTCTGGGGCTGCATACAGGGAACTTTTCCAGCCCTATCTGGAGATTGCAGGAATTGATTCTGGGACCTTATTGTGATCTGCCTTCTGAACCACATCCTCTTGCTTCTAGAATCAGCAGTGGAGAAAGGAAGAATTGGAATCGTAAAAAAAGCCAGTATCTTAACTAGTTCTGAAAAGCTATCAGTCTCAGATTGAAATTCTCTATTTGTGATCCTTAACTGACTCCCAAACATACAATTCAAAGGGGCAATTGTAGGAATTTTATTTTGTAACCAATATTCAGGAAGTTTGCAAGAGACATTCATTTCCAAAGATCCCCTGCAAAGTTGACTTATTTGAGCACTAATTGAACTGACCTTTTACTGTTAAGGCAAAAAATAGCCAGCTGTGCAAAAGGGTCTCAGGTGCACTTTGGAATATACTTTATTGATTTGTCTCTTCTGTGTAGCCAACTAATATATTTCCAGCTTCCTTTAAAACAGCTTGATCAAACCAAGAAACTTTTTTTTCTCTGATGGCAAATAAGGGAGAAGAGTAGACTGTTGATAAGGGAGAGCTTTACAAATAGCTTTCTAAGTGGGATTTGCAATGTCACTCTACCTGTTTGCTAATCTAATTGTACCTTCTCCTCTAATGTTGTAGCAAAATTGTTTAGATTCTGGAAGAGATCCGAACACATAAGGACCCACCCACCCAACAGTGTTTAATATCGGGGTAAAGGGGTGGAGTTTATAAATGTCACTGACAAGGTTGAACGGATATGGGGCTATTCTGTTCCCTGCATGGGAGACTTTTAACAGATTAGAGCAGTAGATAATAGTTTAATTTAAATCAGTATATGAACACAAGAGCCATGTTCAATTCAGGCCAGTCCATTCATTGCAGCATTCTATTTTCATTTCTGTCTATTGTTAGTGAAGAGTTGCCTCTGGTTTAGAGATGGGAGTGATTTTAGGTTTGTTTGGGGGTTTGTTTGTTTTTTAGATCAGATTGAGCCAAAATGTGCAGTAATTGAATGTGGGAGGAAGTGACTCTTTCCCATGACTGGTTTGCCCATTCTGCAATCATGCCCCTCCTGGAGATGACCTCATTTGACAAGGACTTAAATGCTCAGAAAGCTGATCCCATCAAGTACAAGACCCCAGCATCCAGATACAACAAAGCTTTCAGAAGCGAAGACCCTCCCCCTTCAGACAGAGGAGGTCTGCAGCTGTTTAAGAAGGAAAGCTACCCTCAGCTTTCCTTCTTAAACAGCCCAGCTTTCCTTCCAGGAGCCCTCTGCTACCCAGAACAAGGTTACAACAAGGAGCACCTCAGGAGCAAGCAATTCCAAGTGCAAAGTTTTCATTCTGTTATTAAAGACTGTTCTGACTGGACTCAGCTGTGCTTGGACAGACCAGTTGCCAGCATCTGTGTAAAAGAACTCTTTACAAAAACATGTGCTATCAACTGGTCCTTGACTACAAGTAGGGTTGCTCTCTGTTCCATGACACACTCTGATCACTGGATGAGAAAATGGGGAAAGATTAATGGTAAATGCCAGGAGTTGACGAAGTTTGAGGAAATCATAATTCAAAGAGAGAAGGAAAAGGAAAAGGCAATGAAAGGGATGGTGGGTAAAATTTACAAGATATTGGTAGGGTCCAAAAATCATCAAGAAGCTCTTAAAACATTATGGGAAGGAAATAAGTACTGACATGTGGATTAGTGTATAGGAAAAAAGAATTTTAAAATCCATGTCTGTGAAAATAAAAGAATTTTTATAAATTGATTTGGAGATGGTATTTGACACCTATGACATTAAATATTATGGATTCTAAATATTCCAAAGCATGTTGGAGATGTGGACAGGATATAGGTACTTATTTCCATTTATAGTGAGAGTGTGAAGCAGTATTGAAATTTTGATATTTAAAGGATTGGAAAAAATTGGAAAAGTAACATTAAAAGTCTCTCCTCAAAATTGCATTATTATCTATATTTGATGAACAGCAATGGGACCAGGCTTTTTAAAAAAGAGTTAATTATGAACACGGTAATGGCAGTCATATTAATGATTGCGAGAAATTGGAAACATAAATATATGTTTCATTTAAGTAAATGGAATAATGAAGTTTGAGAAATATCCATTAATGACAAGTTGACATGTGAAATAAGATTTTAAAAGGGATTAATAAAGGAGAATGAGTTTGTTGATATATGGCAAGATTTTTTTGGATTTTATATTAGTGAAAGGCAAACACAGTTTTTCCAAACAAGAGATAATGTTATTTTGGAAGGGTTATTGGGTATCATAACCAATGGTTTGAAGGAAACGTATCTCTATCGGTCCTGGTAATGGGTGCACTAATTTTGGTTATGTGTACTGAGTTCTAAGATATGTGCATTTGTTATGTTTTTCTTTTTCTGTTTTGTTTGTTAATTGTTTAATTGTTGATAAAATATGTAACATATTTTTTAAAAAGAGCTTTTTACAAAAACAAAGATTGTTGGAAATAATATTTCTTTTTTTTCATCTTCATTCGATGCACTTCCTGATACCTCTTGGGCTCTTCTGGCATTCAGATGCTTGTTAATGGATTTTGCCTCTGTTTCTCTTTCTTCTGGCTAACAAACCAGTTGCTAGGCTTGTTCCATTTCTTGTCTTTGGAATGGCTTTTTGGATTCTGTCTTTTGTTTACTCCTTAACAACTTCATATATTATTGTGACTTGACCTTGGATTGGCCTCATGGACTCAACACTTACTGCCTGGGAGAAGGGCACTTCTAAGGATGAATGGACATTTTGTTTCCATGTTTATTTATTTATTTATTTATTTATTTATTTATTTATTTATTGGATTTCTATCTGGCCCATCTAGACCAAAGGTCTAGCTTGTTTGCTTTTCAATCTACTGAAGTTGTCAAAATTGCTATAGATATATGGGAAGATATATGGGAAGAAGACATACCCCATGTCAAAAGGAGTGGTTGGATAGGCGGAATCAAATGAGTTCTACTGAAAAGCCTGTTGGAGAAAAATAGCAACTTTGCATGTTTACTAACACTAGCTTTTGGTGCGAGAGGTGTTTTAGGACCCAGAAGGACTTTCTTTGGTTAAGGTAAGTGCTTACCTTTCTCACTAACCTATTAGCAAAGTCTATTTCCCCAGGCTTGAGGCAAGCTACTTCCTGATTGTCTCCATTTCTGTAGTGTGTTGCTCCCTCTTCTTTCCTGACCTCTTATGAGAGCAGACATGAAACCACGCTACTCCTGAGCTCTTCATCTGGTTGGAACCATGATGAACTGAGTCTCTCGCATGGGTGAGGCTGCAGTTCCTTTCATGTAATTCTTTTACTTTTTTAATTATAACTCAAGATCAACTGTAAGTAAAGATTTCCCCTTTTTCTACCTTAAGCTAGTTGAAGGGTGAGTTATTACTTAGAAGGGGGCTGTGTTGTAGGGTGGGAATTTTAGCTATACTCTCTCCATGCTTTCCCTGTGCTTTAGCTGGTTTCTGATACTTTATACTCTTCTAACAAAGGGAATCAACCAAATACATTTTAAAAAACCACTCAGGGCTAGAAAGCACAAGGAAGAATGAAAGTATAAAGAAATAGTACAATAAAATGAAGCATACATTTCTTGTCTTGTGAGATATTTCCTCATGAGAGTGAATTCCAGTATTCCCTTAGTAGAAGAAATGTTGATTTTCTCAAAATGGGATCCACTGATTATCTGGTTGAATCATTTCTGCTTTATGGTTTGCATCATGATTTGCCTGAAAAATGCCATGGAACTATTTTGGGGAGGGGTCCCTGTAAATTAGAATGGCAGGGACAAAAAAGTAGTCTGTGGTAGAAATTAAGAGATATGCAAGGGGAAAAATTCAGTTAACAAAAATTTGTAGAAATAAATGCTGTCAGGGTTAGAGTAGTAGATTAATATTGAGACCAGTGAAAATTAGGTCCTTTATTTGCCCCTCTGGGTAAAAGGAGTAACCAGAGATAATCCAAGGCTATTTACAGACACAATTAATTTGAAGATTTATTCAAATCGTGGTAGATAAACAGGGAATAAAATCCATGAAATGAAGACACAATATGAAAGGAATCAGAGGAAAATCAATGAATTTCTAACACAATACAATGCAATAATGAGATGAAAAGTGCAAAGCAGAACAATCTAGATTAAAGTATCAGATGAAATTATATTTTTGCAAAATTCAGTACAGTTAGCTCTTTATAAAACACTGTATTTGCCCATAACCTTCCAACAGCCCTCTAGTTGGTGTTCAACAGTCTTTGGCATAAGACTGTGAAAGAAAGGCATATAGCTACCTATTCTAAGGAACAGGTTTCTGAAGACACAGGAGAATGTGCAGGAGAATTGATCCAGAAGAATTCAGATGGAAAAAAATCAGAAGAAAAAATGTAAAATAAAGTAGTGAGATCCCTGGTGTGTGTGTGTGGATAAATAAAAGAAGACGGTAAGGAAGAGGAGCATCTCACAGAAGTCATCTAACCAATTGTAAAAATGGAATCTTTCAGAATTAAAGCAAACTAAGGCCCAAAGGCCCCAGAGTAGTCAAAATCTACGAAAGTAAAAAATTATATGAGAAAAAGTGAATTGAAAAGCATCTGCATGTGATCATGAATGTGAGTGTGAATGAATGTGTTTCTGAATCTGAGCCCTCTTATCCCAAGCAACAATTGCTGATGTCCCTAATTTTCCTGCATTTTGGTTGGCTTCCTTACTTTCATCTCTAAACTTCAGTTCTGTATTGGTAGATAGCAAGTTGGGAGCAAAAGTTCATTGTGCCACGTTTCTTTATTCCCAGAAAGTAAATCACGTCCTGCTTCACATGATGTGATTGTAGCATCTTATCGGTACACTCTGGGCCTGGAGCGATTGAAAATAACCAGCCTTGTAGCCTGTCCACACTGTCCCATTGTCTTCCATTTTAGGTAAAGCCTTGTTGCCACAACATCATGTGTCTGTCTTTTTTTGGTCATTCCTTTGCGCAATAATTCAGGCTGGGAGAAATCCAACAGGAAGGAAAAAAATCAATCATGCTGTTTAGGAAACAAACTCAATATTTCCTTGATGCCATTCCATGGGCAGGCCATTCCATAGGCCATAAATGTACAGGCCAGTCCAATCCACATGTCCACACACCTGTCTAGGGTACCCTTATACCCTAAAAGTAGGACCTGATTAATGGAATAAGTTCAGATCCTCACTTGGCCATGAATTTCTCTGAATAGTCTTTAGTCAGTCACCATTCCTCAACTTCATGTACTTCACAGGGCTGTTGTGAGGATAAAATGCCTGGAGAACCTTCTACATCCCCTGAAGTTCCTTGTTTGAAGTGGACTATTAATAAAACAAACAAAACGACATCTGTCCAGGGTCCTGAAACAACTGATTCTGGCTATTTTTGCTTTTTGAATTCCTGAACTGGGATTCAGCACCACCAAAATGTTTCCTGTCTTATTGTCTTCACAAGTTTTATGTGGACTGTTTTATGTGGAGCTCTGCCTTTCTGATTCAAGCCATCAGTGGACTCCATCTCACCAAGACCAGATACAAGTTATGGTTTGACACGGACATGGAATTAAAAAGAAGAGAATTAATGGCAGTTTCTGCCTACTACAGAGAGAACCTTTGATCCTCCAGTCATTTGCTGGCCTACAGTTCCCATGCACTCTCTTCATAGTAGTAAGGGATTGTTGGAGTTGTAGTCTTAAAATATCCAGAGAGCCAAAGCTTCCCCATCCCTGGCCTGTTAATTTTTAGATTTCCACCAACATCTGGATGAGGAGGCATTCTGAGTGAAGTCTTGAACTCAAACCAGTTCTAAAAAATACTGATACTGTAAAGACTTTGTTGCTACTGCAATATCATCTGTATTAGGAAAAGACAAATGAAAGAAAAACGAACAAGAGTGACTTCCCAAAGCACAAAACAAAATGCTCTTTCCCTTCCCTCCAGATAGACTTTACTCCTGTTCACAACCTTTCATTCCTCTATATATACACACACACACATAAAATATTCACTTAGGTTACTTGACATAAGTAGTATTTATTGCTGATTTTTAAGTGGTGATTGGGAACAAATTCAAAAACAAAAAAGTGTTTGTATATCTAATAAGTGAGTATAGCAGGAAAATATCAAAAATACCAAAAATGAAAATATTGCTTTCCATAAAAAGACATGAAAATGACTTTAGGAGAAGTCAAGCTGGTATATATCTGAATGTCTTTGTTCTTGTCCCACTCTTCCTGTGGTCCTAATTTTTTTGGTATGGCAAGATTACGGTCAGATTATAATCTTGTGTGTCATTGGCACCTATGCATATATTCTTCACTGCCCATAGTAGACATCTACGGGGCCAACTCAACTTAAACAGACATGGCCATGACATTAGCATAGATTCTAAGCAACACAAGAAGGAAGCTCAGGCAGGTTTCCTATACCCTGGCCTTCAGAGTCCACCCAAGCCTCTCTAGACTGTTAACATCCTTCCTGAACAGCATGGAGTATGGTAAGGTTTATGGGGGAAGGTTTATGGGGGGGTAGAACTGCCCCAGATAAAAACCTTCACACAGAGATAAAAGTTCTTATGCAAGGTGCTTCTACATGATTTGAGGGCAAGTCCTTGCTTTTTGCAATTCCACCTTGAACTCATTCCTTTGAGAGAGATTTTTTTGTGTGTGGTCTCAGAGGGGTAGGTGGTGGTGCAGATGATAAGAAGAATATTGGCTTCTCTAAACTTCCTTCCATCCATGCTAACTGGGGTCCAGTCCTATTCCTTATTACATTTTCATTATTAAAACTAAGAAGGTATGTTGCTTGATCAACCATAAAGTAACCAGTGATAAAGCAAATCCTCCTGACCCAGATCTAAATCTAACCTTGCATCGAGAAGATTAGATTTCTCTTCCCTACAGCCTTCTGAGATTCCTGAAAACCATCTCCAGGAGATTTCCTATTGCTGAAAGATCAAGCTTGAGGTGTGCCTTGGGATGCCTGTAATGGAAAGGGGAAATCACCCACTCCCTTCCATTGGATCTCATTGTTCTCCCAGTGTAATCTCAGTGTAATCCCAATACTAGATCCTGCCCTTTGTAAAGCTTGTAGTTCAGTTTAGGAAAGCAGTCAATTCATTTTATAACTTGGAAAATGTGGGAGGAGACTGAATAATAAGATTAAAGTTGGATTGCTCATTTTCCGGTGAATGATATAATCTACTGCGGTTTACCTTTCTGAATTCTGAACTTCAAATTCCAACAACACCCAAGAACAAAGCAAAACCCAAAATCTGTCTGTGGCCATAGTGAAACCTAGGACTAACTACAATTTTTCAATAGTGTGCAAGATTTCATGTACTCCATAAATCTTCATCAGGATGGGTGGTTTTTGAAAAGTTGTGGAGCAATATGCATGGAAAGCTAAACATTTGGCAAGTGTCTCCCCCCCCCCCCCAGGCTGTAAAGTCCTAGCCAGCACAGTCAAAGGTGAGAAATGATGGGAGCTGCAGTCCAAAAACTTGCCCACTTCAGGTATAATGATTAAACTCAATTCCAACATGGAGAACACAGGCTTGATGAATTACAGGTAGATAGTAAACCTGTGAATTAGGGCTGATTGTCCATCTGTGGGTTTTGGGTTTGGTTTTGTTCTTACAGATCACCACGGCTCCTATCATTTTTAACTCAGAAAATTTACTTTTGGATTCAGTGGCTTAATAATAATAACAATAACAATAGTAATCACATGCCAAGTTGATTCTGACTTATATTGACCCTCTTTAAGGGTTTACCAGGTAGAGAATACTCATAAGTGGTTTACTATCCCCTTCTTCTGAGGGCACCCTGGGACTTTGCAGCTTGCCCACGGTCACATAGGCAGGCTCTACTCAGAGGAGGCACAGTGGGGAATTGAACTCCCAACCTCTGACTCCACAGCCAGATAGCTAAACCACTGAGTTATCCAGCCAGCTGGCTGAAAAACAGACCACCATAAGTATGGGGATTTCTGTTAGGATATTGTAGCTAAATTAATTCCTGTCATGATTTTGCTTTTCCAGATAAATAGATTTCAGTAATCAATCAGGAGGCTTTTATTCGGATTCTATTTGTAGTAGGTGTATCAACATGTACTGCCTATTATGAATCTGATCTTAACATAGTATATACATATACTCAAAGGACGGAATGAGACCTTGAATGAATCTATTTTGCATTCAGATTTTATATGTGTGTTTTCCTGTCTGCCTATGCTTTGGAAAAATCTTGTTACAGAAGTTTTAAAATTCCTCTCATACTTGGAGGAAATATTTATTTTTTGAATCACTGTGGACCGAATATCATTATTCATTTACCAAGAGAAGAGCTATAACCCTATTGTAGCATGGCTGACAACAAACAATATGGTAATTTCCTAAGAAAAACTATTTTCTGTTGGTGATTAAAAGCTACATTTGTAGCCTTTTCTCCCCCCGGATTAAATAAATTCTATTAGTCTTTCAACTGTGCACGGTAAATATGGATTTCAAGATGTGTTTGTCTGCATTTCTTAAAACATTTATGAACAGATGCATTTGTTTTAAGCATATTTCCACATTTGAACACTTTTCCCTTTGGTTTTTAATATGGATACTGTTCATCACATATTGAATAAAGCAACTTTTACTTAACTCAGTGCCTCAACACAAATCATATTGCCTCTATAAATATTTTACAGTTGTGTAGAACAAAGCCATAATTGCCAAATTCATGTCTGCATGTCAAGTAAAAAAAAAAATCAACAACAAGAAAGGATAATTCAACAGCTTTTACTCTCAAGTTTGTCAGAAGACATCAATGTGATAGCTGGGCATGGGTGAGAGTTTTCTTTGTTTTTACTTTCTCTCCATTTTGTTCCTCCCAGAGATTGGGCATCATCACCACCATCCTGACTTGTGATGATGCAGCTGTAAACAATAATAACATTGTGTTGCATCCAAACCAGTTTCTAAAGTTCTTCATCCCGCAAAAGAATTTACCAGAATTCACCAATTGCTCCAAATTTTACATATTGAAATTTTAAAAATAAAAATAAAAATTGATGGTTTTCTCCACCCAGGCCTAGGATTTTAAATAAAAGCATTCATTTGAACTCCTGTGTTTTCAGCCATGTTACTGCTGAATTACAGTTACACCTTTTGTTTTTCTGGAAAGCTCATCTTCAGTGTGCTTTGCCAGTGGAACTGGGTCTTTCTTCATTTCCCTCTCCACTGTGGTCTTCTGTGGTTCCAAGTGCCTGCAACTCAGAATTTCCCAGCTCTTTGGGAAACCCTGGGGAATGGAAGGGAGAAGAGAATCATAAATTCTGGCAGAGTAGTGGAATCCAGAGAGGTACATCATTGGATCCTCGTTATGGGCTCTCAAGTCACCTCCAACATACTGCAACCCTAACATGTTTTTCAAGCAATGTGAGAAAACTAAGGAGTGGTTTCGCCAGTGCTACCTCCTCACCCCACCTTGATGACTTTCCACAGCTGAGCAGGGATTCAAACCCAGCTCTCCTGAGTTCCAGTCCATCACTCTATCCACTACACCTCATTGCCTCTTCATTGGCTACTAACTGAAAGTATTGTTTCTATTGCTTTTAGTTTGTTTTATACTATTGCTTCTTAATCCTGTGTTTTGTTGCTTTTTCATATTGTTTTCCCTCTTTCAATAGAAGCATAAGACACAAATTTGCTCAAATAATTGGCTTAAAATGTTTGCAGATGTACTGCACATATAAAGCAAACAAACTAATTTTCATTTGATATGATTTTATAAAATCATAGAATAATAGATTTGGAAAGGGCCTGTAAGGCCATTGAGTCCAGCCCACTGATCAATGCAGGAATACAAATCAAAGCAGATCTGACAGTTGGTTGCACAATTTTCTCTTGAATTCCTCCAGCACTGGAGGGCTCACCATCTGCTGAGGTAATTGGTTCCATTGTCATACTGCTCTATCAGTTAAGAAGTTTTTTCTGATATTCAGCCTAAATCTGGCTTCCTGTAGTTAGATCCCATTATTACATGTCCTGCACTCTGGGATGATCAAGAACAGATCCTGCCCCCTTTGTATGACAGCCTTTCAAGTATTTGAAAAGTGCTATCATATCTCACCTCAGTCTTCTTTTCTCAAGGCTAAACATGCCCAATTCTTTCAGTCTTTCTACATAGGGCTTGGTTTCCAGTTTCCTGATTGTCCCTGTTGCCCTCCTCTGAACTTGTTCCAGTGTGTCAGCATCCTTTTTGAAGTATGGTGTCCATAACGGGACACCAAACTCGGATGATGTTGCGACTGGATTCTAGGAACCAACAAATGTAACAACACTGGTTTCTCCCACATTCCTTTTTTAAAATCTCAAATTCTTTACCTCCTTTTTATGGAGTAATTTGTATATTTGTTTCGGTAATTTCTTGTCAAAAATGAATAAAACAAAATTCTCAACTATGTGCACTGTTCAAATGCAATAGGTGCAGGAAAATGATTATATTGTGCTTGCCTCTCCTGTGCATGATGAAGGTGAGGAGAAAGGGAAGGGAAAAGAAAAAAACAAGGTGGCAACTGGCAATCCTAATTTACCAGCAGAAATATGGCTGGATACACAAAGACTGAAAGTTGTAAAGACCTAAGTATTTAAAGATGTCTGACCGGCTAGACTGAGGTGTGCGTGGACAAGTAGAAGCCAATTGCTATATGTGTATGTACCATTTTGCCTCTGCTGGTTACTTTGGTGAGGCTGCAGGGGTTTCTAATAAACAGACTGTATGGGGTATGATCATTTTAACTGCTAGATAGCTCTGTAGTTTAGATATCTGGCTGCTGAGCCAAAGTTTGGGAGTTTGATTCCCCACTGTACCTCCTTGACAAAGGATTGGACTTGAAGATCTATAGGATCCCTTTCTGCTCTGCAGTATTAAGATTATTCTTCATCTTCCCTTTTGATCTGATGATGAAGTTGAACATGATAAATAAACAAGGTAGGAAAGGTGGAACTCTGCTCATAGACTATAGTGCTAAGTATGGCCATGCAGATTTGTGGGGTTTTATTTTATTATTTTGCTAGTATGTGCCATCAAGTTGCTTCTGATTTATGGGGACCCCATGAATAAGTGACCTCTAAAAGGACCTATCATTAAAAAGCCTTGTTCAGGTCTTGCATATGCAAGGTCATGGTTTCCTTTCTTGGGTCAATCCATCATATATTTGCTCTTCCTCTTTTCCCTTTGCCTTCAGCTTTTCCCAATACTATTGTCTATGCTATGCAGCTAAGGAATTTGGGGAGCTGTAGTCCACCAACACAAATCTGACGCTGAAAGATAGGGACACAGATGTAGTGGCTAAGAACTTTGGCTCATGCAGATCAGTTTGGTTTATCTAATTGCTAGGAGGAGTAAGGAAATGGCTTTGATTGATTAGGAATTTGTTGCATGGGACCCATTATTAGAAAGTCAATCATTTCTCCAATTTATTTAACAGAAAGCAAGTTACATTAATCATCACAAACATTGCTCCCTTTCCTAATCCCCTCCTCCCCACCTCTCAATTTTAAACAGTATTAGTTTTTTGGCATCATCTCTGCTACTAACTTCAAAAAACCTGGCATGAAGAGGACTTGCTGAATAATTTAGATTGTTGGCAGCTGGAGAAAAGAGAACACACTTTCTCTCTCTCTCATACACCTCATCAGGGAGATACATGTGCTGCACTAAGATTCAATATTGCAGCACCCTATACACTGCTGTATAACTAACTGTGTGGCCTCTCTCTGCCTGTTTACATGCACATGCTGAGAGTGGCTTCCTAGATAACTGGGACAGAATGCCAAAAAAATGTTTAAGTTATAATTAGTAAGATCTCTCTTGTCTTTGGCTTCTCAGGAACCATGAGGATTGCAAACCCTGAGAATCTGGGCTTCAATTGCATTTTTATATGGCAGAATGCTGATTAAAGCACAGATGTACTTTTTAAAATGGTGCTAAAACAGCTTTTCCCCAACCTGGTACCCTCCAGATGCTTTAGACCAGTGGTTCCCAACCTTGGGTCACCCAGGTGTTCTTGGACTACAACTCCCAGAAGCCTCCACAAACTGCTGTGCTGGCTACATCTTCTGGAAACTGCAGTCCAAGAATATCTGGGTTGGGAACCGCTGCTTTAGACTACAACTTTCTTTATCTCTTTATCTCCATACAGCATAACCTCTCAATCTTTCTCTCTCTCTCTCCTCCCCACCCTCCATGCATGCATGGCCCCATGGCAAAAATAGAGGAAATTATTAAGTACATTTGTTTATGTGCCATCAAATTGCTTTGGACATATAGTGACCCTAACAAAGTTTTCAAGGTGGGTGAGAAGTTGCTTACGTTGCCCCTCTCAGTAAATAAAGAGGCGAGACACAAGAAATGGACTCAAGCATGAGCCACACCTTTATTAACGATTTAATCCCCTAACCTGAGGTGGGACCTAACATAGTGCACAATACCTAGAAACAAGAGCAAGTGAGCCAACCGGGCCCCTCTCCAGCCCGGCCAGCCTTGCGACAGCTGACTCAATTGGAGATTGAAGGCCATCTCTGCTTGTGTACCTGAATCTCACAATTTGCAGTACCCATTCAAAAGATCCAACTGATAAATGGAGCCCTGTGAGGTTCAATGCTTCCACCCATCTCCCTGTACTACCCACCACAAGAGGGGCCAGCTCATGCTTAGCTCCCTGCCTCGATCAAACTGTCAAACACAGTTAACAGGCTGGGCCTCAGGTCATCTAAGAAAATGTCTGCTCCTACATCTGACAAGGACACCATCACCCTAGGGCAATTCAGGGTGATCAACTGGATGCTTATGTGTTCCAAGGACCCAGGCTTTCATTTCCCTGTTTATTCTCCTCTGTGCCCCATCCAAAAAATGAGGGTCTCAATACCTTCTCCATATTTATTTATTTATTTATTTATTTATTTATTTATTTATTTATTTATTTATTTGATTTCTATCCCACCCAAAGGTCTACATATCCTCCTGGACAGGATGGCTGACCAAATGAAGATCACCCCTGGCCAGTGACTGTTCCCTTTTGTTGCCCCCTAGATTCACCACTAAAACTTGCAGCTCCAACAGTGGATGCTCTCCTAATAAGGTCAGCAAAAGGCCACCCTAGCACATACCCTTTCTGCCTTTCAATTCCAGGATTGCCAACCCCCCTAATTCCAAATGGGGTCCCACTGCCATTGCTTTCATTCCTTGTACCAGTAGTCTGAATTTCTCCCTGAACTTGCAAAACTCAATGTTAGCCCTTCCGTAACTCCTTTTGATGCTGGGCATAAGTGCCAATTTCATGGCCTTCTCTGCCTCACTCTTCCAAGCCCCAAAGGTCGACTGGGAAGCACTCTGGGCTTTCTTAGGCATTGGCACCAATTCCCTGAATTGCTGCATCTGCAGGTGGGACAATGCATCAGCAGTGCTGTTGTCCAGCCCCAGCACATGCTTGGCAAGAACTAACACATCATACTGTCAACAACCCAAATGAACTCTCTAACTAATCTCATAACCCTGGCCAACTTGGGAGACAGCTTGTTCATAATGTGGACAACTGCCATGTTATCAGACCAAAAATTAACTATAAAATTGGCCCATGGGGTGCCCACAACCAAACTGCCACAACCAGCGGGAAAAACTCCAGAAATGTCATATCCCCCATAAAGCCAGACTCCAGCCACTCCTCAGGCTATTGTCCCAAGTACCATCTATGTACCTCTAAAATAAACCTCCAGACCAGCAGCCCCAGCAGCATCTGACTGGACCTGAACCTCTCGCCAAAATGAGATGCCATTAAAATTGTCTAAGAACAGCTTCTATACCCTGGCATCCTCCCCCAGTGGTGGCACCCCCTACTGCTGATGAGCAAGGCAGATACACACCCAGCTAGCTTTGTGTCCCACCAACATGTAAAGCTATGTGCGTAGTGGTGTGTTCTTCCAGCATGTGAAGTGGCTCTGTGCATGTGCTGTCTTCTGTGCATGAGAACACCTCAGTTCAAGGAAAGATCCTGATTGGCTTAAGATGCCTCTCCTTTGAAGTGAATAATGTCTAGCCTACACAAGTAGCACAAGGCTCTTCCACAGGGTGGCCTAACATGGATTTGACAGGTGTATGAAGGATGTGCCCATCAGCAGTGGGAAGATGTTTTGCATCTACAGTCTGTGGGTCATATACAGTTTCTCTCCCATGACAAAAATGAGCACCAAGGATGTAGAAATTAGTCAGTTTCATTTTTGTTGGATTACTAGGAACTGTCCTGCTTTCCAGTCCAGTTCTACAAAGATTGTGAGATTTTCCTTTTTCATCGTGCATAGGAATATGTTTTGTATAAATATATATGTGTGTGTGTGTGTATGTATATATATGTGTGTATATCTATACACACCTGTCTCTGTCTGTATATCTATACATTATACATGTATATGCATAATGCACAGATATACAGACACATACATAAACATATGTATATGTATATGTACATACACCTATTTCCCCCCCCAATGTATACCTAGTTATATGCACTTTCCCCTTGATTGATGAGTGTTTGTGCATCTTTTCTACATTCATGTGTGCATGCATAGGTGAGCACAGTATTCAGATCTGTGCATAGTTCTGTGTGTATTTTTCTTCACCAAAATGCACTGCAGGCCTTAGAAATCTGTAGATTTTCAGGGCAAAATATGCTTTATTTTGCTGACAGTCTAAGAGGGGCAAAACAGATACTTTAGTAGGGAAATGGGAACCCAATGAATTGCTTTTCCATTCTTAATAAGCACCCTTATATATTCTTGTTCCTCCAATGTTTTCCCTCTCCAGTCTGCTTTAAAAATGTCAAGATGCTCTGTGTCAAGACTTTTCTTTGCCTGTCTACCCTCCAGCTTGGTTCTTGGAAAGCAGGGAGAGGAGGGAAGTGAGGCATGCATGGAAGCCTCCTCAGAAAAACATCTTATGAATTTCTGTGACAGCCACTTGACAGGTATGATGGAATGTAATGAGAAGTGAACACAGTACTCCCACCGGCAGTGTCAGTGAACAGGCCAAATATTGAGAGACAATAACTACTCTCCCTGCAACCACTTCTATAAATTCTCTGCATATTCGTAGACTGCCATTCACACCAATGAGCACCTGCTCTTAAAATGGCGCCTGCAATTGCAGCTGAAATTCTGTGGATGGAAGAACAACTGTTCCTTGTTTCCAAACTAGTTCTGTGATTTGAGGAAGCCTAAGAGAGAAGAAGTAAAATATTGATACGTGTTTTTAGTGTACAACATGTTCATGGCTTGCGAGGTGTATATTCTTAATTACCAACTCCCAGTTTTTTTACTTATTAATTTGGGCCTGAATCAAGTCATAACTTCCAGGTAGAAGCAGTGGGATTTTATACAAAGGTTGGTCTTCTTTTCAGCACATGACTGATCTTCTGTTGTTCACAATTTTTGGGGTTTGTTTCATAACTTCTGGTGGCTATAGTCCAAAAACACAAAGCTGCACACCTCTACACTAAATGCCTTAGTTTCTGTCCAAAGGAAATGCTGTGAATATGACTTTAAATATAGAAGGAGGCTGTAATTTAAATGACACACCATTTAAAACCACAATGTACTATGTATTGCTGTACTTAATGAGAAGCATATGGGGGTGGGGGACTAAAATAGAGAGAGAGGGATGATTGGTATGTAAATAGAAGAATACAGATGTAACTGCAGCCCCCTTCCACCCACATACTTCCCCAAAAAACATCTGATCACTATTAAATTCTGGGTTTTTGCAACACTCTGTTCTTTGTAGTCATAGACAGGAAATGTTTCTGAATGGGATCCAATACAATACCTGACAGGAATTATTTCTCTTGTATTTCATAAACTGCTAATGCAAGTCCATTTGCTAGATTGGATGTAAGATGGCTAAATCATCATCCGTATTTGTTTAAGATAGGTCTGGGCAGCCTGTGGCCCTCCTGAGGTTACTGAACTCCAATACCCATCAGCCCCAACCATCTTGGCCAAAGGTAAGACATGAATCATCACCCTTTGGAGGACTGAAGTTCCCTCACTTCTGGTTTAAGAAAACAAGTAGTGTGTATTATGTCAGTAAAGCACAAAAGGAACAGTAGCTCTCTCTCCCCCCCACCCCAATTATAAACACTCAGATAATTGTGTTTGCGGATGGTCCAAATATCTTCCTGGTAAACTGAATAAATGAAATTATATTCTGTTCCATGTATTCCAGATCTTATATACCATATTACTTTCCTTCTAGGACAGCAATATGGTAGTTAAACTTTGCCAGTAGCGAACATGAAGGAAACTTACATTCAAGTTTCCACTCAGTCATAAAGCTCACTTAGTGATCTTCAGCCCATTCTCTATGTTTAATTTAAAAAATAAATGGAACAACAGTTTGACTGTAATAATAATTTAAAATAACCAGTCAAATACAGGTTTAAAACAGTATAAAACTGAAAGATACAACAAAGCTGGAGTAAATAAATGATTTTCACTTTTTTTCTGAAAAGCGAGCCTTGATTAGTAGACATCCCTATTTTTTGTCGTTCCTGAATGCCTCCCTCACAAAGCCTTCTTTAAAAGCTTCAGTAGGGTTTTCTTCCAGGCTAGTCTTTCCATCTCTGGCCATCAGCTTGATTGTCTGGAGAAGGGAAGTATGATGAGCAAGGAGGACTCCACCAGATGGCATAATGGACTTCTGTGACAGCCACTTGACCGGTACAATAGCATGTAATGAGAAGTGAGTATAGCATTCCTATTGATTCTCTGGGGGTTTCAATATTTTTCAACTGGTACAGCCTGAAGATGCAGACAGGATTCTCTGTGACAGAGTGGGACTAACCAAAAAGGTTAGGATATACAAATGACTTCTTGTGAGATTGTGTGCTTAAAAAGAAGCAGCAATCTATCAGATCACTGTTGAAAAAAGCCCTCCCTCAACACCTATGATGTACTGGATAACTTCCAGCCAATCTCAGATATGCTATTCTTGGGAAAGGCATTCATGTATATAATAGTATCTCCACCTCTTTTTGGACCCTTCATTCAGATTCCAGGCTTCTCGTGAAAGTAAACGTTACTTTGGTTGCTCTGATAAACCAACTTTGCTTGAAACTGAACACGGTAGGACATCCTTGTTGATTTTGTTGGAGCTCCCAGTGATGCTCTGTAGTATCAACTATGAAAATCTTGAACATAAACAGGCTTGATAGCATTTAGAGGACCCATGAAATAATAACTTTGGTCCTCTTGGCTAAAGGCCAAGAACATTCAACAATGAAACACTGTTCTGTCCTGTTTCCTTTGTTGTTGTTTAGTCATTAAGTCGTGTCCGACTCTTCGTGACCCCATGGACCAGAGCACGCCAGGCCCTCCTGTCTGTCACTGCCTCCCGGAGTTGGGTCAAATTCATGTTGGTAGCTTCAATGACACTGTCCAACCATCTCGTTCTCTGTCGTCCCCTTCTCCTCTTGCCTTCACACTTTCCCAACATCAGGGTCTTTTCCAGGGAGTCTTCTCTTCTCATAAGATGGCCAAAGTATTGAAGCCTCAGCTTCAGGATCTGTCCTTCCAGTGAGCACTCAGGGTTGATTTCCTTCAGAATGGATAGGTTTGATCTCCTTGCAGTCCAGGGGACTCTCAAGAGTCTCCTCCAGCACCACAATTCAAAAGTATCAATTCTTCGGCGGTCAGCCTTCTTTATGGTCCAGCTCTCACTTCCATACATCGCTACTGGAAAAACCATAGCTTTGACTATGCGGACCTTTGTCGGCAAGGTGATATCTCTGCTTTTTAAGATGCTGTCTAGGTTTGTCATAGCTTTCCTCCCAAGAAGCAGGTGTCTTTTAATTTCGTGGCTGCTGTCACCATCTGCAGTGATCATGGAGCCCAAGAAAGTAAAATCTGTCACTGCCTCCATATCTTCCCCTTCTATTTGCCAGGAGGTGATGGGACCAGTGGCCATGATCTTAGTTTTTTTGATGTTGAGCTTCAGACCATTTTTGGCGCTCTCCTCTTTCACCCTCATTAAGAGGTTCTTTAATTCCGCCTCACTTTCTGCCATCAGAGTGGTATCATCTGCATATCGGAGGTTGTTGATATTTCTTCCGGCAATCTTAATTCTGGCTTGGGATTCCTCCAGTCCAGCCTTTCGCATGATGTATTCTGCATATAAGTTAAATAAGCAGGGAGACAATATACAGCCTTGTCATACTCCTTTCCCAATTTTGAACCAATCAGTTGTTCCATATCCAGTTCTAACTATTGCTTCCTGTCCCACATATAGATTTCTCAGGAGATAGATAAAGTGGTCAGGCACTCCCATTTCTTTAAGAACTTGCCATAGTTTGCTGTGGTCCACACAGTCAAAGGCTTTTGCATAGTCAATGAAGCAGAAGTAGGTGTTTTTCTGGAACTCTCTGGCTTTCTCCATAATCCAGCGCATGTTAGCAATTTGGTCTCTAGTTCCTCTGCCCCTTTGAAATCCAGCTTGTACTTCTGGGAGTTCTCGGTCCACATACTGCTGAAGCCTACCTTGTAGGATTTTGAGCATAACCTTGCTAGCGTGTGAAATGAGTTTCCCTTAGTATTAAGAAAATTCATGAAGCAAGTGGGAATGGTCATTTGGGGATCTGAAGTTTGATGCCATGTGCATGATGTTCAGTTGCATCTTTCCTCTCCATCAGAAGCTATAGGATTCCTGCACTGGAGTAAGAAGTCAGAAATGGGCTGGATGAATGTTCATACAGAACAATGTGGAGGAGTTCTTAGTAGGAAATATGGAAACAGGAGTTCAACTTGTGCTATGTAAGGTAGTGCTACCTATGCCTGCAATTTTCTGGATGTTTACCTGGGGTTAAGCCTATTGAAAACAATGGGAAAACAATGGGACAAGTAAGCCTCCATAGCATTGCATGGTAAGGCTGCAGTTTTATGGATGCATACCTTGATATAAGTTCCACTGAAGCAGGTAAAAGAAACCCAGGCCTGAATCCAATTGCAACTCCCAGTGGCAAATTGTTGCTAACTAACATGGCACTAATTGTGCTACTAGGTGTTGAAGTCAGGCATGCACCTCATAATGCAATCAACAACTTGTTAGTTAGTAGGAATTTGCTGTGGTGAGTTATACTTACATTTGTGTTAGTCACCAACAAATATTTTGTTTTCATTTCCTCTAAGCCATGTCCATCTTTCAACATAAAACAGCAGTTTTGTTTTTAAATATAATGAATGTATAGGTTTGTCCAGCAATGATGCATGATTTCTTTATAATGACATAGTAGTACCAGTGCCAAATCAAGACAGGAAAGAATATTGACATTTGGATTTTATATATTTATTTTGTTGTTTGGACCGTTGAAAAAATGTGTTATTTCTTTTGCTATTAAGAGTGGTACCACTTATCTGTTCAAGCATGACAACCCCACAGTATGAGAGCCTTTTAATAAAGTAGACTCTTCTTTTGGTATAAATCATTCATTGGGTAAGGGACTCTTCAAGATTAGCCAAGTTACTCTGTTTGATGAATCTCAAAATGTTAAAAGGCTTTTTTTAACAGGTTCATTAGAAGAAAAAGGAAGAAGGTTAACATTCAGATTGCCGGTAGGCTGAATGCCCAAGATCACTGAGAGGTTGTTCAACATTTTTCATTAACTAAATAAAAGGGAACAAACCAAATCTTGGAAACCTTACTTTCTGGACCACAGCTTCCAGAATTCCCTAGCCACTATGACCATTCAGAGGAATTCTGGGAGCTGTAGTTGAAAACAACAACTTTTTCAAGCTCTGAAAAAGAAGTTTGCTTTGATGGGCTCCCTTCCAACCTGGCCTTCTTTCCCCTGTTTTTAGTGCATCTCCTACAGGATGTGTTTTTCTTCTGATGTCATAGATAAGCAAGATCCAGTATATAAAACCTGCATGGAATATGAAAATAAATGGCTACCTTTGATTGCAAAGATATACTCAAGTGCCTCACAGCTGAAAGATACCAACTGATCACTCAATTTGGGGATAAGTAGGTCCGGGTAATGAAGGAGGATGCCCTCACATTCCAAGAGATGTCATGGCATCGCATCACATTAGCCAGCTGAAATTTGCTTGAGGAAGAAATCAATACAAAGGTTACAGTTTGCACTTCAAAGGACTTTTCAGCATAGACCTCATGTTTATAGAATTAAGGACTGCAAGCTTTAGATCCTTGCTCAGGATGGAGGAGAATTTTGCTTCTTTTGGTTTTGATCGGAATTTACCAAAAGCCACACATTTTTCCACATTCAGAATGGAAAGGACTTTAGATTTTAAAAAAAAAGAATTTTCTTCAGAAGAAGAATGTGGGAGAAGTGCAAACTGGTCAATCTTATGCATTCAGGCCTAGGGCTTTAACTGTTCTCATCTTCAAAGTCTGGGTTTGAATCTCCGCATATTCAACCATTTTAAGGCTGAGTTAGGGTCACCAGCTTCTTCTTTTTTCCTGCAACACTTTTGCAGTTTTTGGGTAGAGATCTGGAAATCAAAAGCAGATTGACTTTGCAGTGAAAAACGGGGCTATTAAAAGCCTAAAGATGTATTTCTTTTTCCTTTTTTTAATGTTGATAACTTTGCACTGGAAAAAGCTGATTTGGCAGAGTACTATCCTTTACTCTAGAGGTCTGCAGGCTGGATACAAAATGAAAAAGGGCTGTGTGTGTGTGTGCTGGTGCCAAGTGTGTGATATGCTTTTATCACTGGCAGCAGCAAATGGGGGCAGGTAGAACCACAGAAATGGCTGGGAGAGACACATATGGCCAACATGTTAAATATTTCCCACACAACTGGGAGAATTTTCTTTATTTTTAAAACTACAGCTCATAGAATACCATAGCTAGCATGGCTATGGGCTAGCTTAAATATTTTTGGAGTGGCTACCCAAGAAGGCTGCTTCATCCATCTCTGTTTATCCACCTTGATCTGAAGAGAAAATGGCTTTGTGAATATTGAATCCAGGACCTGAAATACATAACTGTCTGCAGAAATCTGTTTCTTTATAATCCATAACAAAAGAGCTCCTGATTCATGCTATAATGTTCCATCTGCCTGAGGTTACTGAAGGGCAATCAGGCAGGAATGACTCTGGAAGGACTGAGGCATGGGCAAGAGGGAAGATGTCTTATGTTTTCTTTTGACAATTGATTGGAAGCATGACATATGCAAGTGAAATTAATTCCAACTTCTGCCTTAGCTGGTTGTTGGAAGTCATGGTCTAGTGGAATGGCTTCCTTTATCTGCTGCTCCACTGAGCTGCACAGTTTTGCATAGTTACACACAGTTTTGCATAAAATGTGTAGACTAAGAATGTAAAGAATAAAAACTACATCCTTCATTCTCATTAATTTACCCAGTCTTGACTGAATGAAACACTACAAAGTTCCTCCCTGCAGGGAGACTGGAGTGCTATTTTCTTTCACTGGTGTTGCTTGTAATTTGCACAAACTGCCTCTGCTCAAAGCTTGTCTTTCTTCCACACACAAAATGCTTGCACAAAATGACCAACTAAGTCTTTAAAAGAGAGAAAAAGAAGGGTAAAATATTTCTCTTGTATTCTCGAAGGCTTTCACAGCCGGGATCCGATGGTTGTTGTAGGTTTTTCAGGCTGTTTGGCCGTGTTCTAGAGGTCCAGAACACGGCCAAACAGCCCGAAAAAAACTACAACAACTATCTCTCTTGTGTTTCTAATCTTCAAACATGCATGCAGCAAAGCAACAGGCATCATAATTCTGTGCAATTTGCACTCCATGGGTCAAAGCATTATTAAGTGCTGGACATTATTTGTGCAATTTTGCTTCCTTTCTGCCAAAAGGTTATTCACTTTCTCCTGTTTTCTTGTCAAGAGCACCACAAAGTCAGTTGCCATCTTGCAGGGTAAGAGAGCCATTTTGCAGTTCTGTATTCTTGAAACAATGGGCATCCCCAGCATACACTAACATATGGGCCAATACAAACATAGAAAATAGTTGCTCTAATTTCAATTGGGTACATCTCACTATAGTGCAGAAGACTGTCTACATGACTGCCCAGATGCTGCCGATAGATGGGCAACTTTAAGCCCCTTCTTCTCCCTTCTTGGAATTTTTTGTCTATAAATTGGACTTAACAGATCTTCAAATAGAGGACTGTCTTTTGTGAAGCAAAACCCACAGTCACTCTGTAGACCTCTAGAATTTTGCATATGCAGCTAGGTTTTGGAAAGAGAGATGAAGTAGATGTAATATATGAAGCTTGGTAGAAACATTTTTACACCCCATCCCCCTTTGTTCGCAAAGAGGACCAAGGCAGCTCACATAATCCAAAGACAATATTTAAAGCTAAAGTTACTTAAAATATTTTTACCTCACCTTTCTCCTTAAAAAGGACTCAAGGTGGCTTACATCATTAAAAAACAATATTGAAAGCTAAGAACAGTAAGTAGACAGATACTAAAAAAGGATCAAACAAATGCCACACTAAAAATACAGTAAACAACGGTAACACCAAAAACACATACAAAGCAGTAAGGCACAATAATGCATTTAAAAACCCCACTCAGACAGCCAGTCACTCAGGGAAAGCTTGCCTGAAGAGAAAAGTCTTCACCTGCTTGTGGAAGGACAGGAAGACCTTCCTCCTGTGGGAGGGAGTTCCAAAGTCTGGGAGTAGCAACAGAGAAGGCCCTCTCCTATGTCTCCACCAAATGCACCTGTGAAGGTGGTGGGACCAAGAGAAAGGCACAATTATTAAATTACTAAAAACAGAAAGTACACAAATATTTAAAAGGATTGTGCATCTAGAATGAATGGTCTATGGATACAGTACCTATGACACTTAAGTACTCTTAAGGCACATCCCTGCATGGATTATTCACAAGAAAATGAAAGTCTGCAGAACGACCCAGCTGGGGTTCATTGTAGTATATAGTATTATACTTTCTCTCTCTTTTTAAAGATCTGCCAATTTTAACAGTAGTTTAGCAAAAGGGGAAAAAACCTACCCTAAAATATACTCTGGCAACTTTCCAGCACAAATTGGTGACTAGATGCTTGATTTCTATTGATTCCAATTGCTACATCACCCTCCTGCCTCCCCTTGTACCTCTTGCCTATGTTATTATTCAGTAGAGTAAGTAGCAGGATTTAATGTTTCCAAGAATTGGCAACAGATTGCACCAGCAGTACTTAAACAGCAGCACACTGTATTTATTTGTATGCTGTGTGTTTCCCCAATGTATGTAATTCTATCTCCAAATTCAGCATTTGTTGGCCATTAAATGGGGAATGATTCTGTTTAAGTCAAAACAGCAGTCAAAATACAAACAATGCCGCATTATGGCGAGGATGTGAACTAAATAGTTGACACCAAATTTCTGGAAAATAACCAATGTTTTGTGTCAAATAATACACCCTACTTTGAAAGAGTGTAAATCACACCATTAATAATGGAGCAAATTCTCTTTAAACACCTAGGGGGAAATTCTCCTGATGCATTTGAACTCAGTGGCCTACCAATTTTTTCTGTGTTATTTTCTTCCCAATTTTAGGTTTTTGCAAAATATTGCTGCCTTAAGAGCAGGGGAACAGATTGAAGTCTTGCTGAATTCCAAATGGTTGAAGAAACGTTAGAGGGAAAGGAAATGCCATTAGACTTTTCCATAAAATAATCCCTGCTGCAGTGGTCCCCAGATGTTGCTGGACTTTATATCAGAGACCTAGCCAACATGGCCAAGGCTCAGGAATCATGGGAGCTGTAGTCCAACAACATATGCAGATCCAAGAGTGGGGTTAAAACAAAGACTCAGAACAAAGTTTTACTTTGTCCGGCATGCTGCTTCCCAGAAAGACCAAACAGAGGCTTCCAAGAAGCTCAAAAGCTTAGCTTGAAGGAAATAGTTGGTAATACCATTCTCTGAAGACCTTGTCTCTATGCTGTTAGAAGATAAAAATCCTTATTTCTCTATTGCAGTTGCTAATTTTGTTGCTTCCATTCAGTCCTCCAATGTAATTGAACTGCTTTGTGCTATTTGTATTCTGGTGTTTTTTTGTTTTGTTTTGTTTTTTTGTTTTTTGTTTTTTGTTTTTTTGTTGCTCAAGAGTTTTTCATGAGTTTCTAAGAAAGGAGAGGAAAGGAAGGCAATCATTTTCTCCCTCTGTGATTAGTAGTAGTGCATTGCCGCCAATCATGAAGATTCCATTTAGCCATAGGTAGACTTGGTATTCCTTCAAAGCCATATGAGCCTGTGAACAATACATTTTGCCTCCATCAATTTTCAAATAATAGGAATTGAATGAGTAACGGAAGCAATTGGGATTATCTTCCAGGTCCAGGAATTAACATTGCTCAGGATCATGAAGCCTGGACTTTGTTATTTGTCCTCTTCTTTCACTCAGGAACTATCCAAGTGTTCAAACAAAAGTGTTACTCTTAACTTGTGAGCAAAAGGAGTAGGCTAGCCCTACTCTTCCATTCTATTGAAATTGAATGAATGAATGAATGAATGAATGAATGAATGTACAGAAAACTACTTTTCAAGAGGAGAGTAGTTTCCACCCTGGGGTGGTTCTCCATGAAATCAAAAAACTTGAAAAATTAGAGTTCTTGAGCCTGCAGAGATAGTTTCTGCATAGAGACTACTCTTCTTTTCAGATTTAGCTGTCTGCCCAGGAAAGCTAGGGCTCAAGGGGATAGAGGTTCATAGAGTGGTCATGTGTCTTAGAGAGGGTAGACCTCTATTTGAAAGGCTGTCAAGTCCAGTTTGTAAATAGATCACAAGAAGAGAAACAGGGGCCTGAATATTGGTCATTTATAGTCACAATCTAAACTGCTCGCTTATGTGTAAAGATTCACCCTTTTGTTAAAGACTTTTAGCAAAGCAAACAATGATAATCGGCAGCTGTTTACTCATAGATTCAGCTCCTTCATAGTGGAATGGCTAGCTCAGCACACTTTCCCTATGGAGAACAGCTCGGAGAAAATTAGAAGGCTTGTGTTTATTATCACTGTATTGTGCAGCAGAGGAAATAAATATTCTATAGGGCAATTCTAAAAATGGGGGCAGCCCAAACAAAGAATGATAACTTTGTGTTACTGCTGGAACCATGTGTGACTGGTGAGCACAAGAGGGTATCTTGTAGACCATCTTGACTGCTGCCATTGGTGTTGTCAACATTCAGGTTGCCCTTTGTAAAGCTATGTATCTTTTTTCCTGTTGGCAATGTGCAGCAATATCAGGCCATTTCCTGGTGTTTTGAATTTAATATCCCACATTCATAGGAGGATATTAAATTAAATTAGAGAAATTAGAGAAATCCTAATTCTAGATAACTGAAGTGAGGAGACAGGGAGCCATGGCTGCTCCCTCACCAAAGCTAAGATGACTCATTTGGCCTCTGCCAGAAAGGTTAAAAAAGAAAGTATGAAAAGGAAGGAAATGACATCAGCAATTCTAAGAACATCGGGAAGTTGACTTGTCTGAGGAAATGGACTTGTCCGTGAAGGCTCACATGAAAATCTAGCAGTTAGTCCTTAAGGTGCCACAACGTTTTGTCTTCTTTATTTTTTATTTTTCTTTTGGTTTTGCCTGATATCTAAGAACATCAGTCCAGGTTGAAGGAAGTTTAGGGTGGTTCAGAGCACATACAGGCCAGATTAGAAAACTTGAGAGGATCCTTCTCTGTGTGCCCATTCCTCCCCATACACGTCATCTTCAATACAGGATGAGTAGCACCCAGTCATCTCCAACATGAATATGGCATGTTGTTGCTCCTGTTTTTAATCATTTGTCATGGATGACTTAACTCTGGATGACATTATCCTCTCTCTAGTATGAGCAATTAGGTGGATCAAACTATCCAGATCATTGTTTAATTGTCTCTGTCTTCTAGATACATTGTAGAATAAATCTTACATAAGGGAAATAGGGTAAAGTGATGATGATGATGATGATGATGATGATGATGATGATGATGATGATAACAACAACAGCAATATTAGGAACAGCATACATACTGTGCCAATACGTATTTAACAGATACTTAGGTTTTTGGTTAAAACTTGTACCTGTTATATAATACCAGTCAATGTTTTTATAATTTTGACTGTGCCTGGTGTTTTTTTAATAATAATAATAATAATGATGATGATGATGATGTCCTATCAAGTAGAGTCTGATTTTAGTGGAACCCTTCTAAGAGTATCCTAGGTATAAAGTACTCAAAAGTGGTTTGCCTTCTTCTGGATTGTGCAGTTTGCCCAAGGCTATCCAAGCTGGCTTTCCTCCTGGAAAGCACAGTGTTGACTCAAAATCCTGACTTCTGGCTCTGCAGCCAGGTACCCAACTCACTGAGCTATCTAGACTCACATGTTGTACGTATAATTTGGAAAGGAGTTCAACTGAGTTTATCTAGACCATGTCTGTGGGGGATGAGCTTGTATGTGTTATTGCTAAAGAGTGAAAGATAGCCTAACACTCAATATATTTGCATTATATATATCAAGATGTTTAGAAACGTGTTGTATATCTTGAACCTCTAGTAGTGCATGATGATAGATTTTATTGATTTACACTATGCTGGTCTGAGGGCTACAGTTTCCCAGCAATAATCACAGAGTGGCGGTTAGTAGGTGATCTGCGTTTCCAATTAGTATATTACCTCAGAAAATTTATATTCCTCAATGCAGAATTGTAAAAGGATCTGTCAGCTTGGACTGTCTGTCCCTGCCATTTAAGAGAAGATGGAAAACTGCATATCTGTAATTACTTAAACAATGTATAAATCACTTGACATGATTTATGTTAATACTGCCCTTGAGGAGCTTTCCTGGACATGTGAACTGCTATTATATGCTGGTTTCTTACAGGAAACACAAAGAAAAGTGGCAATAGGCCTGTAGCGCATCTGGAAGCTTTGCTGTTGTATTTCTAGGCACTTGTGTTATATAACAATGCAACAGGAAGCACAAAGAGTCTTATAGTACCTTGAGGATGAACAAGTTTTATTTGTCATTTGCTTTCATGGACTGTAGCTCATGATTTTAAAAGATCTCTCAACCTGCCACTTGATAAATGACCAATTGGACAGTCAGTATATTTCGGATTGAACCCGACAATGTCATTGTATTATATTTGCATCCTACACTTCCCAAGAAGCTCACAACAATGGACAATTTGTGTTGTACCTAGAATTGTATAATCAGTCTCAATTAAAGCTTGTTGATTGAGGGATTCTGGCAATGGTAGTCCAAGAGAGTATTCTGTTATGTATTATGGTGCACCATCCCCCGCCCCACTGATTCTGCTACTGAATACTGGGACCATGTCACTGATCTTTTCTTTCTGTGGGGTTGACCTCTCTGCTTTGCTCAGAAAATGTGCATTTTAACCTCTGTTTCTACGTATAAATAAAAACAAATCCACATGGTTCCATGAGGGGACATTAAATTGTTTGTGTAAAATTTCCTTTTAGACAAGCTGAAAGCCTCCATACACTACAATCTCGTCTGAGAAAGGATGGGAAAGATTTAATCACTGTGCTTCATGGCATGGTGGTTAAAACTGCAATACTGCAGTGAAACCTCTGCTCATGACCTGAGTTAAATTCTGGGCTCAGGTAGCCAGCCTGACGTTGGCTCAACCTTCCATCCTTCCAAGGTTGATGAATTAAGTACCCAGCTTGTGGCGGCGGGGGGAGCAATGTGTAGCCTGGATAGTTATATTATAAACCACCCAGAGAAAGCTTTAAGCACTATAGGGTGGCATATAAGCAGCATGCTTTGCTTCCCCTCCCTTACTTTTTCATTTAGAAATATAAGCAGCTCTAATGCAAAAGACTTCATTTGGAAAATGAAGAGAGAGACAAAACACTTTTGCAAGCTATATTTAAAAATTGAAGTGTGCAGGTTGTCCTCATCCATGTGCCTTCCTTCTTAATTATCTGTCTTGGTGCCCAGAGAAGGAAAATTTTAATACAGTTTTCAGAACTCAAAATCAAAGCCTATGGATATATTGTTGCAACAACAGCCGAATAACCCACCTCTTGGCAAATATGCCAGGTAAGCGGGCATGTCACCTTATGTTGTTTCTGGCTTGCTGTACTTTAGATGTTTCTTACATTTATTTTCCACGAGTGCTTTCAGTTTTGCTTTTGTTTTGGTCAATTAATCTCTTCCTAAGATCTAATTTTAAAATGACTAAACTGAAATATACTAGTGTGTAACAGAATTTATATCTTTGTGTCATAGTTTACTGTGTAGCAGCTGTTCTTTCATTTCATTTTCTAAAACTAAGAGAGTGCTTGTTCTTTCGATTAAAAATATATTAGAATACATTAGAAAAATGCAATTGTCTGGTAGTGTGCTGTTTCCACTCAAAATCTTATATGTATGAAATGGGGGCCTACCTACAGCATAGTGTCTGCCTTGGCACAAAGCCATCCATGTTGGGTCTGCCCTTCCTTTATGACACTGGAAGGATTTGCTCACATGTCATCACAAGGCCCTACCCTGGTTTCAGGTTTTGGCCCTTTAATATCACAGAAGATGTTGCTGGCCTGGGCTAAATATTTACCTAGTTCTGATAGCACCAGAAAATGTAGATTCTCCAGCTCTTCCATGATGCTGCAGAGATACTATTCTTTGAGTATTACATGTGTGTGTGTGTTTGTGTGTGTATGCATGTTTATTTTCTTTCCTCAAAAAGAGTGTTCCTGACCACTTGGCACATTTCACAGCTTTATTTAGACCTGGAGCAAGGCCAGCCCTCCATTGTTCAAGTTCATATTTCAGCTGACTCAATGGAAAGTCACACATCACAAACAAGGAAGGCCATTCTTTAAAGCTGGACACCAGCATAGAATATGACAACAAGATTGAGCTTGAGGACAATGAACGTTTGAGAAATGGCCAAGTGTTTAAAACAAGCACATTCCCTAATCAGTTGTGAATGGTGTGTGTACACAAGCACATGTGTAGTTATCTGAAGTAGATCTCTACTGCTTTTCTGAACAAGGAGCTTTCTAGGAACAAAATGATTTCCTTTTAGTTTGGATTCAATTCAAAGTATAGAAATCAACGGGAAATGGGGAGTAAGGTGGGGAGGAAAAGTTTGCTGATCCCTTTTCAGGTTAGATAAGAATTTCCATCATTCAAAAATTATTATTCGATTTTGGTTACAATTGACCACTCAGAAGACTGTTGATTAAACAAGTCTCTAAGAAACCTTGGTACATGACAACCATGCCTAGATTCAAAGAATCTTAATGCGCATGGATGGCAGGTGCTTCTTAGGCCATCCCAGATCCTTCTTAGGCAAAGTCCTTGAAGAAGAGGAGTTGCCACATTTTGTCCATCCTACGGGACCTCTTGGCTTCAGCACATTGCCATACATTGCCATTGTATGGCAATGTGAAAGCTGAAGATGCTAAACTGGCAGTAGCAGCCTTGCAGCTACTGTAATGTATGCCCAAGCCATCAATGGTTGTGCACAAAAGACATCCAAGGAAAAGAGGCAGAGCCAAAGGTAGCATGTTGCTTCAATGGAGGTCGTAGATGATTACATAGTCCCTATTATTCAAAAGATCTCTGAGTGTCAGTTCTGCCGCCCTTTGTTCCACTACTACACTATCTATAGAGTCACAGACCCAGGTTGCAAGTAGAGTTCACAGGGCTCCAAAGCACCAGCTGAAGACCTGAGGAATTTCTATGTTTCTCCAGTTCTTCAGGCAGGTTGCTCTCTCTTCCTACTGCCAGCACCACTCCTAGCAATATTGTCTTTTCCAGTAGTTTTGCTCTGGTTTTGCAAACTAACTGCTGCAGCTTCCTTTAGTGACATTTGGGTGTGAAAACTATGAGAAGAAATAGAAAAGAACTGTAAAACAAGAGAAGGATCTCTTTTCTCCCTTCATTCTACTTCAAAGCTGCCTCCTCCTCCTTCTGCAGTGTATTAAGAAAATAAAACATTGAGCAAAATATACACACTATGGGGGAAAAATGGACCAGTCTAAACAAATATTCCATTCTTCAGAAAACCTCCAGTTAAGGAATGTGAGATATTGTGCTTCTGCAACCATGATGTCAGGAAATGGCCCGATATTACTGCACAATATCATGCCCACACTGCCAGCAGAAAAAAGGATGACAAGCTTTACATAGCAAACAGCCGCCTGAATCTTGATACTGCCAATGGTAGCAATCAAGATGGTCTACAGGATATGTTTTTGTGCTTATTACCATTCGCACTTGGTTCCAGCAATAACACCAAGCTTGGGAAAATCCCAGAAGCTGACTCCTTTTTTCATTAGTTAACAATTTCTCACCCAGACACAAAGCAATGATCAGAGCTGTTTTTCAGCAATTATGCAGAAATATTGGGTCATTTCCTGGCATTTTGAATCATGGACACAGAAGCGCAATATCCTACATTCATAAATTTGAGGGTTTTTGAATAATTTAATTTCCTGGCTTTTTAAAATGGAGGTTTAAGGATATGTACAGTACACACAAATTCCAACAGAAACTTCGCTCATGTAGAATTACTCAGTGATACAGGATCCCAAAGATGTGCACATGATCTGTACTATGGTTATTGGGAGAGGACAGAAGCAAGAACAGCTTGGAGGTGGCCAAAATATTTCGAAGGGCTGTTTTTGGACTTAATGACATGGTGAAGCAAAGGTTTTACAATGGAGAAACGTACACACGCATTAACATCTCAGGTAAACTAATGTTGCCATGCCCACTCCACAGAATGCTGACTAGAAAGCTATGTTCCAGTTTCCAAACCTTTTCCTTAGAGTAGCCAACCTGAGGAAGTAAAGCTATATCGGACCAAAAGCTCTACAAACATGTTGTGTGCATGTTTTCCAAAAGATGTCCCCTCAACCTTTTGAAATTAGGTTCCCCCTTGACAAATGTCCAGTCGTGTCCGACTCTAGGGCACGGTGCTCATCCCCGTTTCCAAGTCATAGAGCCAGCGTTTGTCTGAAGACAGTTTCTGTGGTCACGTGGCCAGCGCGACTAGACACGGAACGCCGTTACTTTCCCACTGTGGTGGTACCTATTTATCTACTCGCATTTTTACATGCTTTCGAACTGCTAGGTTGGCAGGAGCTGGGACAAGCGACGGGATCTCACTCCATCGTATGGATTCGATCTTACGACTGCTGGTCTTCCGACCTTGCAGCACAGAGGCTTCTGCGGTTTAACCCGCAGCGCCACCACGTCCCTTTTGAAATTAATTTTTTTTTTAAAAGGGAGGGCATGAAGTTAGCAAAGATTGTCACTAGAAACCAAGGTCAAAATCATTCATGGTTTGTGAAAGAAAAACAATGAAGAAATACAGGGATAAAAATCAACTCGTTTGAAATACGGTGTCGGAGGAGAGCCTTACAGATACCACAGACAGCTGGACTGGCAAAAAAAAAAAGTGGGTGCTTAATCAAGTCAAGCCTGAGCTCTAACTAGAGCAAAAATGAGTAAACTGAAGCTGTCCTACCATACATATATAAAAAAATACAGAACTAACCAGAAAATACAATATACTGGGAAAAGTGGACCGGGAGTGGGGCAGTAGGAAGAGAGGAAAATCTATTGAGACAAATTGTCTCAATAATGGAAGCTGTTATTTTACAATATTTAAGCCCCTGCAGCCTGGATTCTTTCCAAATTAAAAAAAAGAAAGCAGGCAAGGCCAACCACGTTCTTTCGAGATAAGCAAGATTGGCCTTTTTTATTTGTAGGAGCTATTTTAAATCTGGGGACACTTAGGATCACTTGTTCCTACAAGGGGTGGGGGAATCATAACATGAAAACCCTTTGCCCAAGCTTCCCCAAATTTGGCATAAACCAAGAGCTGCCCCCATCTTTTTAATTGTCTTGTAGAATGTTGACTTGCTGTGCTGCATAATAACACAGGTGCACTACCACACAGCTGTAATGATTTCACTGCAATGATTAGGCAAAAGAATTCAGATTCCAGGGTTATTTTCCTCCTACTTAAGTGTGGTCAAGTGAAGTCCTCTTGCAAATTAGCATCTAATGTAATACAAAACCACACAAACTCCCAATATTTATGTCTGGTTTTATTTCAAATTATTATCCTCAAACCATTTTGCTAATCCATGATTGTTTTACACACTGATTCAAAGTGGCATGTGACCTTTTATGCATGCATTTGATGTTTTCTTCCAAGTCCCTATTAGCATTAATAGGCATTTTGCAGGGTGCTTTTGAACAGGACTGTACAGTGCAGTGGTTTTGTTACATAAACTCTTGGAACGTGTATTGTTACATTCATGGTGTGCCAATTGTATTTCCAAGAGGTATGAAATTAACAACTCTGAAATTAGCCACCATCTGAGTTGAATGTGTGAGTTATTGCAAAAATATTTGTTTAGTTGCCTAGGAAATAAATAGCCCAGAACTGATTTTAAGGAGCTTTGATAACACAGTATTTGTAGCCTTTAGTAGCTTGAAAGACTGCTAAGTATATAACATGTTTTTGTTTCTGAAGTAATACGCAGGATATGCAACTAATATTTTTTAAATGATCTACCTTTTAAGTGAATATTTTCAAAAATTATAAGCATGCCATTTCTTATAGAGTTCCTCCTTTTCATTCTAAAGCCCCTTAGCTTCAAAACTATTTTTCTTCCTTTAATTTTCAAGTAACTAGCTGAAGTATGAGTCAGTCCAAATGAGATTTGAAATAAGGCTTAATTTTCTATGCATGTAACCACTCTTAATTGCATAGAACAAGTTCAGGCTGCCTCTGTCCAATTAAAACAAAAAGAGAAAAGGATAATTAGAAATAAATCATAACAATCAAATGTTATAGTTCCATATTTTAAATAAAAGAGACTTCCCCCTTTTTTTCTTTTCTTTTTTCTTTTCTTGTCTAATTTTTTGTTGGAGGAAATGGCGCAGAGATGGGAAGCTGCCTTATCCCATTTCTGGTGTACTTAGATTTCCTTTGGACATTAAATAGTGTCAGTGTGAAGAGCACATTCTTCTAGGAAAGTTCATGACCTAATGACTGCGAAGAAACAGCCCACTGCTTAATGTTAGGTGTGTGAATCCTCATTTGCTGCATTCCTATATACAAGGATTACACAAATCAAGTGATTGTACAAAACCCCAATATCAGCTCCTTTGTTGAAGGGACTAATTAGAAGTTTGAAGCACTGGATAGTTTATTTGTGTCTTCCTGAACAATCAGTCAATCTTTCTGTTCTTGCAATGTGTATCTTTGCTTCTCAAAGAGAGAGAATACATTTTTTTTTTTTGCACAGTTTTAGCAAATTGCATAGACTGGGGGTGTCAGGGGGCTGGAGGAAGAGTTCCTTGTCTTGCTCTTGGCTAGAAGAGAGAAGATGTTTTATCAAGATGTCTTGTTGGGCTAAGAGAGCCTAAACAGACAAGAACAATTAACATCACAAGTATTCTTCACATACCTACTTTATGTAAGTATGTGAAGAATACTTGCTGTACTTTATGTAAAAGGGGTACTAAAGAATGTAGCATAGTCAGTTAAATCATGTGTCCTGGACTCCAGACTGAAAGTGTGGCATCATATCTTTTGAACATCACAACAGTAAGAACTCTTTCTGAAAATGTTTTCAGATGCTTTACTCGAGGTAGCACTGCTCTTACATAATATCTTACCTTGAAGGAACATTATTGGCTTCCTATTTGCTTTCAGTCCCAGGGGCTCATTTTTAGGGTACCGGTACACTAGTAGCAGAGAGAGAGCTAGTGTGGGCCACTTTTGAACAAAACAATCTAATCAAGCCTGACAGTTCACATGGAAATGGCTCCTACCAAAATCATGAAGTGGCTCAATAAGTGATCCTGGGGAATGAAATCCATAATGTGAGCTGCTGGATAGCTCAATGATTTAGACATATGGCTGTGGTGCCAGAGGTTGGAAGTTCAATTCCCCATCGTTCCTCCTTGACAGGGGCTGGACTCAATGATCCATAGGGTCTGTTCCACCTCTGCAGTTCTAAGGTTATAATTAAGATTATTATAAAATTACAGAACAGTTCAGAGAAATAGTCTCTATGAAGTGAATAGAATAATCTTTCTTTTGCACTATTTTGTTGGCATTAAAATATTTTATTGAAACAATGGCATGATTGCACTATCTACTTCTGAAGTTTTTACCCCAGCAGAAGTTTCAATGAATGGGCATCAGAACAGTCTATAGAAATCTACACATCTGATATCACAGAGAAGTGATATGTAACCATTTCTTTGGACAATAAGTTCAGAATCCCTCAACCAGCATGGCCACTGGTAAGGCTCAGTCTGTTTCTACAAAGCCTCTAAAATCTCTCAATAACCAGTTAGGGTCAAAATAAACATTAAAGAGAATGTACATTCCTACCAATTAACAGGTTTTCTCAACAACAGGGAAAGGAAGGATTTCTTCAGAAACAACTTCTAAGCAATTAGATTTGCAAGTGAGGCTCATGTTTCCATTCCAATGACCACTCACAAAACAAAACATACTAAATGCAAAATGTGTACATGAGGAAAATCACAAACTAGGGAAAACGGATATATTTCATTACTCGATAAATAGTTATTGGTTGAAATCCTGTTCATGTAAGTTCCACAGTGTAAGACGGATGATGTAATCAGTCAGGGCAGTTTTTTGAAAATTAAACATTTCCTCCTCTTGATCATCAGGAACTCATGAGGGCCAAGGGACTGGACAAGGCAGTCTTGTTACCAAAATTCACCACCGCTACTAAAGTTATCTCAGTAGTGGCAATTTTTTTTATCATGAAAGAGTTCCCTTCCCCTTCCCTGGTACCCATGGGTTCCTGATACCTAAACCACTGAGCTTTCTAGCAGAGATGCTGAAAGAAATTACTTGGGACTTGTGGGGGTTTCATGAAAGGAGGGGAAAATGTTTAATTTTCAAAAACTTATCCTGACTAATGACATCATCAGCCTTATGCTATGGAACTTACACAAACAGGATTTCAGCCATTGTCTTATTTCACTTTTATTTCACTCTCCTTGTGTTCTTGCTTCAAGGAACCATGATAACTAATCAAATAATCATGATGGCACATTATTTCCATTTTCTTAGGTACTAACTATAATATATAGCAAGAAACATCTCTTTCTTTGTGTAACCATATGTTTATGACACTGATATTATGCAAAATGAGAAGTAAAACCAATTGCACTGCACTGGTGCCAAACCCAACCACCAATTTTGACCCAGCTTTGTTCTTCAGTGTGGGTCCAGCATGTGAGAGAAAATGCTATATTTCAACACCAGATGAACGAGTGACCCAAAATAAACATAATATAACATAAAGCAATATATTGCAAGATAGATATTATCAAATCTTGGAACAGTTGCCATGTTTTTCCATATTTTCTTCCTTCTGCTCCTTCTGTTCCACAACTTCACACATTTCTCCCTTCTTTTGTTTATTACATTTCCTTAGAATATTAAGAAAAAGTCAGGATTTACATGCTGTTAAAGTTGGCTGTGATACTGGCCAGTGAGTTATAGCCGTCCTGTCACTGATGAGATTACTTCTGCTGTTTTGTATTGCTTCTTTTATTTTTATTGTTATCATTGTTTCCTTAAGTGACAGCTGTATAGCTATCACTTTACAAGATTGCATTAATATGCCCAAAGAGTTTAGAAACTGAAAACTAAGCTAGATGGAGGTGAAACAATGACTGGATTGGTAGTCTATTCATTCATTCTGTTCTACAATTTATTACGTATGGACAGATTTCCAGATTTCTATGTCTTCTGCAGATTGGCTGTGCATGGCTTTCTTGTCCATTTATTTTCTGATGGTTTTGTGAAGGATTTCTATACTTTCAGCTTGGCACATATAATGTGTGCTCTTGACAGCTTCCTATTCCTTTCATTTAAACTTTGATTCCCACCCCTACTACCACACTCCTCTTAGCAAGAATATAAAATCGTAGAATCATAGGTGCTGGAAGGGGCTTAAAAAGCCATCAAGTCCAACCCCCTGCTCAATGCAGGAATCCAAGTTAAAGTATATCTGACAGATGGCTGTCTAACTTTCCCTTGAATGTCTCCAGTGTTTGCACACTTACCGACTCCCAAGGTAATTGATTCTATCATCCTTCTAGCATATAGTATTCCAGAAGCTAGTATCCTCCATCTTGTAACTGTGCATCCAGTTTCTTTTTCCTAGGTGTAGAACTTTGCACTTATCCCTGTTAAATTTCATTCTATTATTTTCAGCCCAGTGCTTGAGGCTATCAAGAACTTTTTGAATTTTGTTTCTGTCTTCCAGGGTATTAGCTATTCCACCCAACTTTGTGTCATCCACAGTTTTGACAAGCATTCCCTGCATCCCCTCGTCCAAGTCATTAATAAAAATGCTGAAGAGCATCAAGCAGAAGAGTGAGCTTATGGTACTCTGCTTTCTACCTCCTCCCAGTTTGAGAAGTAGCCATTGATAAGCATTCTGAGTATGATTCTGTAACCAACTGTGTATCCATGTGATAGCCATTCTGTCCAGCCCATACCTGGTTAGTTTGCTGATCAGAATATCATAGAAACTTTGTTGAAAGCTTTGCTGAAGTCACGATATATTATGTCTACACCATTCCCACTGTCTATAAGGGAGTTACCTGATTAAAAATTAAGATAAATTTAGTCTGGCAGAATTTGTTCTTGATAAAGCTATGTTGGCTTGTAGTTAGCACTGCATTGTTCTCAAGGTGCTTACATACTGACTGCTTTACAATCTGGTCCAGAATTCTACATCATTTAAACTGTAATACTTCCCCGAACTCTCTCTCTCTCTGTGTCTGTCTTTTAATCAAATAATTGTAACTGAAATTGACTGGAATGCCTTGAAACTTGGCAAGATCCTTGAATCTGACAAAGCTAAAACTACCTGGGTCCAGCCTGAGAGACCATATCTCTTCCTATGAGTTTCCCCAGGTTTTGAGATCTTCTGTAGATCCTTCACAAAGCAAAAAAGAACTGGTATCTTTTTGCTTTGTGGAGTAATGCACACACACATAGTAAGCCCTGATTGATCAAAAAGAAACAAACCCATTTCTGCTTTTTAAAATACAAAAAGGCAGCAGCTATTGCAGCACTGCACAACATATGTTATTCAAGCAATTTGCAGAAATAGCATTCTTGCATGCAGAAACACTCGCAAGGAGTGCCATCTTGCAGGTGAGGATAAAAATTATGCCATTTCCCATTCTGACGTCCAAAATACATCCCATTTCCTCCTCTTACCAGTTTCACTTGAGCAACATGATCATCTCATGCAGCCAGTTCTTGTCATGTGAGTTCTGACAGAGATTTTAACCTCAATAGAGATTTTTAAATTATTAATTGCCATCAGTGCCATCATTACAACAGTCTTTACCACTGGCGGAAAGAGAAGTGAACATATTGCTGTGGCTCCATGACTAGGACGAAACAGTTTGAAGCGACTAAATCAGAAGGGTGGGACACAGTCAATCCAAAAGGAAGATTCTGGGCTTTTGTATGTCCAGTCAGTAGCACTGCAGCCTTCTAAAATCTCCTGCCTAACAGAGATCTCACAATGCTGCAAAATTTTATCATCAGCTTTCTATATGTTCTTTTCAAAGGGCCCTTTAAAAAAAAGTCTGTCAAGATTTCATAATACTGTTTCACATGTAATGTTTTAGGCAGCCAATTACAGTGCATTTCAAATGTGCCATCCACTTCAAACATTCTCATTGCTGCACAGAAAACTTCACAAATATTTTATTTGCAGAGGCTGAACACAAGTTGCAAAGGGGCTTTGCAACTTTACAAACTCACTGTGTTTCTCTGGGTGAGCTGGACTCTCAGTTCCATGTGCTCATAAATTTTACATGGTATTTCTAAGATGTGATCTTTGGTGCCCTGACTTATGTTAATGAGTGTGTTTGTTACCACACATCTTGAATATTGCATTTCTCTGGTGGCAGGCTTATCATCTTCCATAATTATTCTAAATCCCAATTAGTGCTGAACTCTTCGGCAGAGTTATTTATTTGCTTGTACCAGTGAGAAGATACTCCACTGTCTTTCTTTCCCATCTTCTGCTCAATTAAAAAAAATTACATTTGCAAGCCATTGTCCCCACAAGATCTTTATTCTTTTTTGGAACTATATCTCTCTGCCGTAGTCAATTTCTCATCTGTCTTATGATGAAGGCATCCAGCTTCATCATGCATATTTTACCAGGTATAAAGGTGCCCCATCCCAGTATATTCATATTGCAAAACATTCCCAAAATAATTTGCAAAACATTCCTCACTTTTCCACCTATTGGTTCCATGTACCCTGAACTGAGTCCAACTCAATCCTCACATACATGAATTGCAGGGATCAGTCGCCCTTTGCACATGACTTAGGGTTTAAAGCATAATGGAATGATTGAACTCTCCTGGGTGTATCTTTTCAGCAACTCTCATCTTCTTCTCCTTTGATATGAATCTAGAAGGAATTGATACATTCAACAAATCTGATTCTGAAGGAGAAACAGTGGTCTCGGGATCTAAGAATATAAATCACACTTCATTTCAATTTAGAATTGCCCAACACATTTTGGCCTGAATTTATGGCCTTTTTCAGGGGCACTGATATTTGGTCTACATTAGATCTTTCCCCCTTATTTGTACACAGCTCCAATAGATTAGTCATAGCTTTTACTATGGTTATGTTATGTTTATAATTTTGACAGAATTGTGTAGCACTTAAAGATGGTACAATGAGTTGGATACTTGGTGGGGTCGGCTGGTAACCACCCACCCCATACCCCTATTCATACACTCCACAGGGTCTGAATTAAGTTCAATGGGCTTTAATGCAACAGGGGAAGGGGAACAACTCAGGAGTTTGCAGCATTCCTGCCTCTCATTTAATGGGTGAAGTTGATGGCACCTGCCCCTGACAGTCTCCGTTCAGTCCGGGCCTGAATTAACTCCACTGAGACCCATGAGTTTTTAGAGTCCTTTAATGGTGGCCTCCATGAAGGGCCAAAGGTTGGGACCCTGAGGAAGATCAGCTTGTAAGTCCACAGTCAGGCAGGGCTTGAGGTTTGCCAGCATTGGGAATGGTGGTGGTGGAAGCAACCACTGTTGCTGGAGGCATGTTGCTTTGCCCCAGGAGTACATGAACTTTGAAGACCTCTGCCCAAGGGGCATAGTCCCAGTCCCCCTCTGCCTCAAGTGGCTCCTCTGCACTGAGTGGCTCCTCAACCTCCTCCTGGGTGTCACTACAGGCCCTCTCCTCCTTGGGGTCTTATGACTCTCCTGTTCAGGAAATTTGCCCCTTATCCTCCCTTTCTCTGACCCCCCCTCCCATCTTCCTCCAAGGCCTCTCTTACTGTATGGCTCCTGGGTTGTCTCCTTCCCCCATTCCCTGGTTCAGATGTTCTTCTTTAGCTGTGGGTTCCTCTTCTCCAAGCCCAGATGGTCTCATTCCCACACCCAGCTCAGATTCATCCATAGCTGGATCTGAGGTTGTTGCTTGTGTGTCTGAGATTAGGGCTAATGGCCTGCTAGGGATGCCAGCAGCAACGCCCTCATAGTCAGAATCAATTTTGTGGCACGTCACTATTATTTTTATTATATATTGCACCTTTAATTTCTCAACATTGTTAGTGCATGGGAGTGCACCCAAGGGCCAAGCCTAAAAATTAGTAGTGAAGTCTAAGAATTTGAGATGAAACTACATCTTGCAAAATCTCTGATTTTTTATTTTTATTTTTAATTTTAATTTCAGGAAGCAAATTAGCAGCTTCTGGAAATTACTTGGTCTTGGATTGTACATCTGAATCCCTCCCTCCATTTCAGCCTGAAGACACCACAGGTTCAATTGTTGCTTATCAACATTACCATGCAGAGGATAACTGGGGTGCTATTCATGTAATGGTTTCTCAAGCCCTCCACCCCTGCAGGATAGGTCTTTCATTAAAGTAGGATGGATCTTACTTGCAAACCACAACACTGTTAGTCCTTTATAACTATTTACCACCATCTGCAGATGTGGAACCATGGTCAAAGTCGTTTTGCTGGAAATAGCTCCTGTGGAAGCAGTTTCGAATTGTTGTCATTGCTGCTGTTTTCAATAGATAAATGAAGGAATGACAGGATTTACATCTAGTACATATTCAAAGGACTGCAAAAAAAAATTTCTGGGACCTTCTTTTTATTCCCAGAATGATTGATGAAAGCCTTTAATTTTGTTTTGTGGGGGGGAAATAATAATAATTTAAAAAGAGGGAAACTTCTGCTTTATCTTATTTTAGAAGTCACTGTTATTTTACTAGCATTCTGTAAGTGAAGAATTGGATCAATTATTTTGCCACGATCTAATGCAAATGAACTATCTTTCCTAGAATGTTCACAACACAGGAACGATATATGTTTTATATATCTCTTTTAACAGGTCCAAGCAATACTTTGTTAATTTTTTTTAAAAAAAATCCAATGTTAAGAGATTTTTAAATTCTAACCCCTTCACCCCACCCCATTCATGACACACCAGTGATTTCGTAGCAGTTTGTCAAGGTACCAACAAGCTTCCTTCCTTGTTTTGTGGCATATTTTATTGTGGCAGTAAAACTTAACCAAATGATAAAATAAAGGTAACAAATGTACTAACTATAAACTGTTTCTCAGTTAGTGTTAATCAATAGCCTCTCAGCATTGATTGATTGTACATATCAATGAGCCTATATCATTTCAATTATCAATCAATATTCTGCTATGTTCTCATCTAACCAAGCTTATTTGTTAAATTAAATATTAATGCATATTTGCCTATGATTATAGTGAATTAAGGCCAAAATAAATGCAACTTACTGCTTCATAGCCTCTTTTTCCCTTCAAATTCACAGGCTGCAGTTACACATTAAAAGTGATTAAAAACAACATCCATGCGTTCTGCTTCCGTCAATGAATATTATTAATGATGCTTTATTTCAAGATATGTTGATTTATTTGCTTTCCTCTCTTTTAGTGCATCTGGGTGTGAAAGTGTTCCACCTATTGTTCAGGTAATAATCTATCTCCCTTTGTTCCTGTTTGTAGAATCAGCCAAGAATCTTTGGCTGAAGAATTTGACATTTTGCTCTAATCAATAGACTCATATGTAAAGATTCTTAGTTATGGGGTTATAAAATGAACTCAAGTATCTGACACATAGACACCTCATAGAACACTGAATCCAATAGTTAGAAGAATGTGTTGCTGATGTTACTTCCGGGCTGAAATGCCTTTATTATTATTTTTAACCACTCCTATCCTTTCTGGAAAGACAAACACAACCCTAAAGAACAAGCCCAGCAACAACAGCAAAGGAAATCCCATCTCAGTTTCCTTTAAGCAGCTCCTGCAAAAATCAGGTTGGCAGGGAATGTGCTCCATATTTAGATGATAGGCTCTTTCCTCCTTCATGCAGGTACCTGTCAGTCAGAGAGTGTGTGGGGTATGATCATTCCATCTGTGCCATTCCAATTGTCAGCTGCATTGTTTCGCACAGTGTGAGGTGGATTGTGAAAAACAACTGGGATAGGATGATTTTTAAGTAATTGCTCTGACTTAGACTGATTACTACAGCAATAGCAGTCAGCTATAGTTAAAGGACCAAACCTCCCCTATTGAAGTACATTTGTAATTGGGAGCTGAGGGGAGAAAGGCAGAAAGCAAGGGGGAGGAGGGGAAAGACTTCAAATTGTTTTTGTATGGTGCGTTGATTGATAGCACTGAACATTTTATTTTGCTCTGGCATTTCCTTTTCCTTAATTCAGCAAGTACATAGAAAAGAACAAGGAAAACAGAGAACATGAAGAACAGCTATATTTCGGCAACATTTTAAAATTGGACATTGTTTCTGTGATAACCATCCACATTCTGTTCATCAGTTTTTCTGCATTTGGCATTCAGTTTTTAAAATAACAAAATGCAAAAGCCCGCTCTGGAAAAATCCTCTGCCTCTTGGTTGCTGACTCTGAACTCTGAAGAAGAAGTTCTAATTAGAAACATATAACTGAGCAACCCAAATGTTTGCATGCAAGGAACCTGTTCACACCGTCTGGCATCTTCCAGAGTGAGAAGTATCCCATCGTTCTACACCAATACATTTGTGAGAAGCTGCTTTTGAAACAATGGGTTTCCGAATATCCCTCATGTTCTTTATTGAACGTGCCTTGGCATACGTGCAATTCATTTGCATCTGTTATTTACATTGAAATCAGTTTGACACATTTACTGAACATTTTGAGAGACTGTGTGAGTTTAACCAGAGATGCAATTCCATTTTTTCATGGCATGTGCTAAAGTACAACTTAATAAAGAACCACTTAAAAACAAACAAAACCTAACTCTGTTAAAGGTTGATTTTAAACAAGTCGGACTGAATCTCTTCCCATTGAAGCATGCAAATGTATTGCACTAAAGCAGCAAATCCAAAGAGGAACGGATTGGGCTTCTCAGCCAGTATGTTGAAGTCTTTCCCTCACCCTTACATTATCATTCCTATGTTTAGCTGACAGCTAGCATCTGTACTGAGAATCTACTTTTGTTGTTGAAGATAATAGAGTAAAATAGAATGCCATTGCTGCTGTGGAGAATAACAGACACAAGAGCATTTGCAATGAACAATGTACCGACTGAGGAGAGAAGTGTTTTAAATGATGGGGATCCTTCTGTCCATCAGTTTAAAAAAACCCTGAGATTTAAAAAAAATGTCACAACAGAAATGGATATGGGTTGCCAGCCAAGTAAACATGCTGCCTGGAGCACTTTATGGATGGCTGAAGACATACTCCATTCTGTTTGCTAGTCCCATTACTTACTTACCCTCTTCCCTTTACACTCGTACAAAGCTTGAAATAGATGGTACTTTTATGAAGCCACATTTGAATGATTAACATGGATGTTTTTTGTTTCAGCTGTTTGTTTCCTGTGTGTTTTGGAATGGCACTCTAGCTCCGATAATAGAATAGATCAATACTAAAATAAAATATTGTTCTAAACAGCTAATGGGCATGTGAGAATATCATTCCAGACCCAGAGTGGCAAATTTAATTTCTACTGCATCTGCTAGGTGGGGGGAACAGAATGAGATAACTGAAATTTGCTCCTTCTCTGTTTAATCTTAGTACCTTATAAATTGTCAAATATTCCTAGACTTCTGTGAATCACACTAGTATTGCCAGATTTGCAGAAATAGGTGCAAGTTTTTTTTTTAAACCCTCTGTGCCGAATATCAAACAGCAGTTTATTGGACTTAAAATGGATTGTGTGCTTCACCACGTCTCTCTATTTCTTTCCTTATGTACCTGGCTTCAGTGAAGATGTCATAGTTTCTCAAACTATAGTTTCTTGTGACATCCAAATTGGGAAACTATGGTTTAAGATGGAAGAAGGCAGCTTCTCAGAGAGGACAGCACATAGGATCACCCAACCCACTAGAAGGCACACATCCTGCCACTGCACCAAATATTGGGAGTGTCATAGCAAAACAGCTACATTTCTTCTGTAGAGTGGTTGACACATGAATGAATTTTGGTAGCACCAGGGCAGCAGTTTTCTTTAAGAAGAAAGCATGCAAAGAGTGTACTTCTTGTCCGAAGGCAAAACCATACTTTTGTGACCATAGCTCTGCTTTAAGCAGGCTCCCCTGATGTTTGTTTATTTATTTATTTATTTATTTATTTATTTATTTATTTATTTATATGCCACATTTCTCCCAACAAGGGACCCAAAGCGGCTCACAACATTAAAATTCACACAATTTAAAAACAGAATAAGTTAAATATTAAAAGATAAATTAAACAATATATGATTTAAAATACAATTAAAAGATTAAAACATGAAAACATATTTATTTATTTATTTAAAATATTTCTATGCCTTGTTCTTCAATGAACTCACAAGTCTCAGGAACTGCTGCCACAAAATTTGAGCAGGGTGGCAACACTTTTCATACTAGCACTCGCTTGAAAAGCTGTGGTAAGGAGTGGTGGGTATGCAGTCTGACACTGCTGATTTATGTGCTCATTTCCTCCATAATATTCACACAGGATTATGTGACTACTCAACTCCCTCCAGAACCTTGACCTGTCAAGACACAGGTGGGTCTTCCTACTGAGCCCCACCTTTACTTTAGTTAGAAATTAAGCATTCCATCAAATTATCTTCAAAGCATAATAGAACATTTTACAATGATTGGTTTTGTTCTAAAAGTAAAAAAAAATGGGGGGGGGGTTTCTAATTCTTTACAGAAGCATATATGTGCACATGTAGCTGCTAAGCTTGTCTACAGAGCAATTACTAATGGTTGTAACTGGTGCCATTCTCATTTTTGAAGCTCTTTACCAATGCAACTGTCCTCCCCCACATCTCATTTAGTACCCATCCTTCTCCCATGATCTGCCTGTATATGAATAGCCTCTTATGCTCTGTGTATATGGCAAAAGAGACTGTCTTCCACAAAAGTTCACACTTAAATATGTTTGTCTTCTATATGCCACAACTCTTTTCAGTCTGACTGAGGACTGTCCCAGGATGGTCAGTGAGACCTTAGCACCATTTTGTTTTTTTTTTTGGGGGGGGGGGGAACTATGGTGTGGCACAATTATATAGCAAATCAGTTTAAAAAACTCCAGAGTGTGTTGTTCTTCTGGTGAACAATAGGAATCTTTCTCCTCCCCCCCCCAATATCCCCCAAGCTATGAATAAATAATATTAATGACATAAGAGGTTGTCTATACCTCTGTGCAAAATCAATTCCACTATATAGAAAGATCATAACAGGGGAATGAAATCCACACATAGTATTGTTGTGAGTTAAATCCTTAGTAACTGATGTATTTTACCTTTTTTTGTTCTGTTACCTATTTAATAATGCATCTATGCATATTTCACCCCTATTATTAATAGTAAATGTACATTTCAACCTGTCAAGTTTTCTAAGTCCTACTTTTGCAAGTTTTTTTTTAATAAATAAAAAATAGCAAAGGCATTTCCTAGGGCACATGCTGCCAGACACCCAGCATTTATCTTATCTCAGTTGATGACTTTCCTTTTATCCTGAAATGATTTGACAATGACTCTATGATTTCCTGTACAAATTACCCTTTGAAAGTGGCAGTGGCGCTTGGCAGCGATCTTCACTTAATTACTGAGTGGATTATTAGCATACGGCTTTTTTTTCACCCCCTTCATTTCTTTATATCTCCTAGATTGCGTTGACAGTTCCCTTTCATTGCATGCTTTAACTCACTGAATACTAAACACTCTGCAGATTGCAAGGGAGAAGAGCCCGATCTACTCTAACCCCCTCCCTATCTCTTCTTTCCAACTCTCCTTGAGGAAGAGTAATTTTGTAGGTCAAAAATCAGTTGTGTGTCTGGGAAGTACATTTACGTGCTTCTCGTGTTATAGACTGTCCAGAGGAAAATAATGGAAGTTTCAACTTCTGATCTCTACACACAAAATGAAATTCAGGAAGCATAGGTTGAGCCTTTTCAGCTCAACTCTTTCCAAAGCACACATACTCTTGCTTCTTCTTTTACTCATTATGTGGTCTTTCTTGTCTGTGAAGCAAAAACTGTTCCATTTCCTCAAGGATTTTCATTCCTTTACCACCAGTTCTCTCAACTGAAAATTCAACATGAGCCATTGTTATACTGAACTCCTTTGTCACTCATGGGTGTTGTTTATTGTTTGCTGCCATGAGATAATCAGGAATGATAAATCGCTACGAGTTCTTCACTCCCTTCCTTCACACAGCTCTCATAAATTTGGCTCACCTTGATTTGGATTGACACATGTTTGGGAAGAGGTGATGAACATGTCTATAAAAAGCTGGGGGGTTGTTTGCCATGATGAGCCCAGATATAGGATCAAAAAAGGGAGTATAAAAAGCTTACAGTGATGCTCAGAAGACATTACTGTACAGTGTAATATGCAGACTTTGGAAAAGTTACTCATGAATTACAGTCTTCAGAATTCCCCAGCTAGCATGGTGATTCATGCTGACTTGAGAATTCTGGGAGTTGTGATCAGAAAAGTAACTTTTCCCAGGTCTGTTAATATGCCCAAGATGTTTTTTCCAAGTCACCTTTTTCTGCAGCACAATCTTGTTCACTTATTCCTGCAACTCACTGGTCAGAATCCTGATTGTGATTTACCTGTAATTGAAGCTGCTTAACTCACCATGGTGAATTGCTGCTAATTAAAAAGGTACCAGTCGTAGAATAATGTGCCTGGCACATTAGTTAGTTTAGTTAACAGCAATTCACCAGGAATTCACAACTGAGTGTGAGCCTTGTAATTCAACCACCACTTAATTAATTAGCAGCAATTTGCTGTGGTGAGTTACACAATTTCTTATGCATGTGTAAATCACCAATAGGATTCTGGCTTCTTATTCTAACGAAACATTGAGATATATAATACAGCACACACATACAGTAATCTGGGTCCATCAAAGCAAACAGATTTCAGTATGCCTGAGACCTGATGGGTCTCATTTAATCCTACTGATACAGTTAAAATCCTCCTAAAAAGAGGGAATTGGAGTTGTACTATTTTTAACATCTTACTGGTAGATGTTTAAATTCATGGTGCAAGCATTTCCACCTTTTGTTAGTTAAATAGCTTGATTACACTTGATGATTATACTGACATTTGTATCATGACTTCCTGTTAAACATTATAGTACATCTCCAACTTCCCTGTTTTTTAATAATTATTTCTTTGTGTCAAAGTAATTACTTATCTGAGCACCATCCTTCCACTGCTCAGTTATCTCTGGTTTCAGTCTGTCATCATGTTTCTTCTCCAAAAAATTAACTTTCTGAACTCTGTTAAATTATATCTGTTGCTTCTTTTAATACTTCATTGTTTATTCAGGGAACATAGAGACAAATTAACTGAGCAAGATATGGTTTTATGCAGTAATACATGCATTGTCCGTGGCAATATTGGGGGGGGGGGGTGCTTTTCAGTCTTGACTGCCCATCAAATTCTTGCCCAATTATTCACTTAGATATCAACATATTTTTGACTGAATATCTCATTCTGCTTTCTCATATGTGAATTTTCATCAGTCAGTTATCACCAATATTCTTAACTGGTGTTCTTATTAGAATACAATGTCCTTTATAGGGAACAATGATTCTGTTTCTTTCAAATTAGTAAAATGAAATGCATGTCACAAGCTCATGGAAAATGACCTGAACAAAAAATTCATGGAAAGTTTTAAAACTCTGGCATATACCTTGAGTTTCCCACCTACAGTGTGCCAGGGTAAACTTAATTATGCTAAGCTCCATTGCTTTCAGTAGAAGACATGAGTCACCACCAATTTGGTCCATTGATTTCAGTTGGATATCAGATATTTTTCTTGGATTGGAACCAAGATTTTTCCATTCATATTTATTTATGAGATTTATTTTTGTGAGATCAGCATAAAAAATTGTTCTAAACAGTGCTTACACTAATCATATAGTAAAGTTTACCTATATTTTCCACACCTATGCACTTTGCCTATGTTGAAAACATCTATTTAACAGCTGTAGCTGTAAAAGAGAGCCAGTGTGGGACAGTAGATAGAGGGTCAGACTCAGGAAGTCCTGGGTTCAAATCCCTGCGGGGGGAGGTAGCTCTGGTAAAACAATTTTTTGAACTTCTCACATATCTTGAAAACCCTATGAGGGTCACCATAAATTGGAAGCAATTTGACAGGACATAACATACAGATGTAAACAGATGTTACATCCATTTGTAACCTCTTTTTAAAAAGTATGTAAATCAACAAGATCTGCTAGTTCGGAATTTTAATGGCAATAAGCTAAATCCAACTGTACATCCAAACTAGAGGAGAACCATTCAACTGATAGGTCTTCCATAAGTTTGACTTAACAAGGCCCATTCATTCTGTAGGTCAGCTCCAGTTGGGCCAAACACTTGGATTTAGCTCTTAATTCCTGAGCTACCTAGTCTTTTCTCCCATAGCATTTTCTAACCACAGAACAAGTGAATAAAACCGATGACTTAAAATTCCATTTTCTCCTAACTATTCATGCAAAAAACACAAACAAACCTAAACTTTGTTCACTGTCAAGCTCATATAATTATCTCTGTGTCAAGCCCTTGGCAAGGAGTTCACGGAAGCCTTTCTAGCTGAGTGGTTAATAAGCAGTATCTTATATAAAGTCTGCCAGTTGCATTGTTGATTTAAAAAAAAACACCACAGTAATAACACAACACAGATGTGCTTACAAGGTTTAGTTACAGCTGGGGTCAAGAAAGTGGCCACTAAAGCACTAAATACACAACTAGTATTTTATGCTACTAAATACATTTCCCCTATACATTGCATAGAACTGAACCCAGATTGTTCTGCAAGTAACAAATTAAGAATTCTTTTGCCACTGAAATTTTGCCTTGTCCGATCTTTATGAAATGCCCTTCTCACCTGATAAGCTGTAACTGTGACAAATAAACCACTTTAATGTTCACCTTTGCTTGACCTTGTTTACCAGCTTTCTCTCCTTTGCCTGTTGCTGCTGTTGTACGCTCCTCTCAGGGATTGCATCTAATCACGATTCATGTCAAAACATCACACTGCTAGAAAGCCGATCGCATGTGGTGGTATGGTGGACATCACTAGACAAATGAGGGCCACTGAGGCTAATTTAAATTAATAAATTAAAAAATCACAAGCACGTCCCAAAATTCCTCTAAGTAGAAGAATTAAATATGAGGCTCCTCCTAAAAAACACATCTTGTCTATTAATCTAAATAAATAAAAATAATTATTTCTGCATATCTGTATCCTATTACTTTGTAAAACAGCCATTCTCAACCTTTTATTGGCCCCAGCCATAAAGAGAATATGAAAGAAATATAAGGCCAAATCAGGATTGTACAAGTTGCACAATGACCTTTATAAGGTGGTGTGTGAAGAATTGTTTCCAGTCTGTGGCTCCTTTCAAATGTGCCAGGGACTCCCAGTGGGCCACAGTGTTCCCATTGAGAATGGCTGTTGTAGAATATGAAAAGGAATGTTGAACCATTATGTTTAGGGCTGGAGCTACTGTTGGTTTTGGGATTGGTGTTTAGCAAACCCAAAATTACTCCTCTATTCTTCCGCACATCCAAAAATCTAGACATACAATATCCTCCCTCCAAAACATGGAACATGTAATAAGAGGGACAAAGAAGGCAATCTATTATTTTCTCATGAAGTTTTAGAAAGCCATTCCTCCAAGCACATAATAGTGTTGGACCTAGGAACAGGGGGGGAAATCATTGCCATTTTGGGTCATTTTAAGGAGAAAATTGGAGTTAAAATATTTTAGATAAAGGTAAAGGTTCCCCTTGACATTTAGTCCAGTCGTGTCCGACTCTAGGGTGTGGTGCTCATCCCCGTTTCCAAGCCATAGAGCCAGCGTTTTGTCCAAAGACAGTTTCCGTGGTCACGTGGCCAGCGCGACTAGACACGGAACGCCATTACCTTCCCACCGAGGTGGTACCTATTTATCTACTTGCATTTGCATGCTTTCGAACTGCTAGGTTGGCAGGAGCTGGGACAAGCGACGGGAGCACACTCCGTCGCGTGGATTCGATCTTACGACTGCTGGTCTTCTGACCCTGCAGCACAGAGGCTTCTGCGGTTTAACCCACAGTGCCACCATGTCCCTTTTTAAAAATATTTTAAATAAGTTTAAATAAATAATAAATAAAATCCTATTGCGTTTTTACGCTGCCATGACATAGCTGGCATATATGTAGATGACAAATTGCACAAGTTAAGAATTCCATAGCTGTAGTTTTAGAAAAGGTAGACATGTTAGGAAAATTGTACACATCAATATACATATTAGGAAAAGTTACATGCACAATGGTATTCTATAAAAAAACCACAAAAAGAAAAGTTAATTTGTTGTGTTGTATGATTTTATTTTTTTTAAACAGATTTATGCAGCAATGCAGCAGGCAGACCTATCAATTAATACTTTTGAAACCGGCAGAGCCTGGACATAGACTCATTGACCCATCATTAGCTCTATGTGGCTACTCTTCAGGTTCATGAAAGAGGACCAAAATTGTAATGACACTCCCATTTTATGACAAGGGGTCTTCTTTGCCAGTGCAAATACCTGGGTGGTATGTCATTTGAAACCAGAGGAATAGTGCCCTGCAGAATTGCTACTAAGCAAGAGCTTTGGTTGTTTGTAGGAACTAGGAACTCTAGTTTTTTATTATCATTTGCAATAAACACCATGTGGCCTAGCTGTTCAGGATAATGTTACCATCTCTTACAAGCTGTTTCAATTGTCAATAGATCCTTTTCAACTATCCCATAGTTCCACTCTGAAAATATGAGTTGCAAGAAGTTGGGACAGGTCCTCAGTATGGGCCAGATTGTAAACTCACCTTCACATCAAATGCAGGGATGGAGAGTCTACACTTGTAGGCATCATGTACAATTGTATAAATAATGTACAATTACAGATTTGTCCAAAATGGCTTTCAGATCTGCATGGTAACCCGCAGCATACTTTTTTTTTTTTTTTTTGGAGGAACATAGCTTCAAAATTCAAAATGTGCCATTTTTGCCAGATTTTAAGTTTGTGTGGCATTTCCCATTACGGTTTAGATCCAAATTTATCAGTATTTAGGACAGTTGACATAAATGGGACTTACATTAGTCATGAGTAAACTTGAATCCCATTGATTTCAGAAACACTACTCTATGTATATCAAAGTATATGAATCAAAGAGACCACAATTAATTAATTTATTAATTTATATTATTTACAATCGAATGAAGTATGGCCAACCCAACAATGGTTTTATTTATTTCTATTCTTATTACTTTCAGCATAAAACAAAATTATATTCATTAAATTAAATAAAAATGTTATTCATTTAAGGCAATGTTATTTATTTAGACAATTTATTTAATGGTCTGTTCTATATGAGACTGTCAGCAAAGCAAAATACTGCAAAATAATTTGTTACTTTGCTCTTTTTAAGCAGCAGGATTTAAATAACAAACTGATTTTTTTTAAAAAAAACACACACATTCAGTGTGGTGAGCAGGATTGTGAAATTTGAAACTAGTAAAATTGGCGTTCGAAATGATCAAGAAACAAACAGTTCCTTCTGCTGAGCAAAGTAAAAGATCATTAGCCAAAACACATTATAGAAATAATGCCTCTATACAGGAAGACATCCATAGTTTCTCATTTTAAGATCATATGCCTGACAATCTGCTTACAATAGCAAAAGAAGCAGGTGCATGGACCCATGTGGCAGCATCTTCTCATGCTGTGCACCTATGACCAAGAAATAACACTTATTATAGGGCTTACCCTGTATCTGGACACACAGCTGCAGGGTTTTGGTTTCAAGACTATTATCAGCCTCTCCAGTCTCCTCAAGGTCAGTGCCTGCATGCACACTAGGGTTTCCACCAACAGCGGAAGGCTGGAAACTTTTTCTTTTCCAGTTTTGTTGTTATTTTAAATAGAAAAACACAAAGGGTGTTAATGGTTTGAGATGATAATCCTTAGCTTCTTCTCGATGTGCATATGACACCAGATTGAGTCAGAAATTCAGATGTAGATGGCATAGCTGTATTACAAACATTCTGTAAAGTATTTAGAAACAGTCTGTAGCTTCCAGAATGCTGTTTCTGAATTCAGTGTGTATGCAAATGTTGACTGCGCAAGGACTAAAGCATGGGTTTCCAATCTGTAGTTTGGGACCCCCAAGCAGCTTGCAAAGTGTTTTTGGGGGCTTGCCATCATTTTTGGAGGAGAGGGACATGTCATCACCCTCAACGTGAATTCCCCTCCCTGGTTCCCTTCTACATGCACTCCACCGTTTCCTCACTTGTACCTCCACAAGACAAGCTCTCTTTGCTCACTCCTGTGGGGCTCCTGGGTACTCAGAACCCCCTGGCTGTGCACTTTCTTTTTCCCACAGTGGCAGCTCCTCCTTTGCCATGGTGGCTGGCTGGCTGGCTTGGGGTAGGGTGGGGGACCAGAGTGGGAGGTGGGACTCAGTAACAGCCCCTGTGAGCTAGGCTGGCCACAGCTGGGGTTGAAAGGTGAGGAGGCTGCAGCAGGCTGAAGGGGGAGGGGGAGAAATGTTGGAGGAGAAGAAGAAAAGGCTGCCACTGCCAGTGAAGCAATTTCACCCCCTTCCCCCTCAACCACGCACAACCACTACCATCTTAGGGAGAATGACTGAGGAGGTGGTGGTGGTGGAGCCAACACTTGAAGGAAGGACAGAAAGGGTGATGGTTCCCTTCCTGTGGAAAAACTCACTCTTCCCAGTAAAACTCAAATTTAACCCACCCTCATTACCTCCACTTCTCAGAGGCCCCAGATGTTCTTGGACTACAACTCCCAGAAATCCTGGCCAGCACGGTTGGTGTTGAAGACTTCTGGGAGTCTTAGACCACAGACATCAGAGGACCCAATCACTGCTTTAAAGGGTTGTCCAGGCTGAGTTGCTGTAAAGAGAAAGAACCATAAGAAAGAAACCAGAGACTTTACAGTTGCATTTTAACACTCCGTACAGGGCCTTTTTGTGCATTTATACATATGCATTCCTATATGCAAACATTCCGCCATCAAATGTTCCCTTCTCTTTTACTGCTGATGCACAAGTGGTCACCCTAATCCCACGTGTTTGTTCTGTAAGACACTTCACTGCATCATTTTACAACAGTTTTCTCATTTATCCTCCTGACAAGCCAATGAATAAGTGGAAAGGTAATAAACTTCACTGAGAGCACAATAAATTCAAGTCTTAGCACTTTCGGTTCCAATCCATTTCAATGGGAGAAATGTAAGTACCTACTTCACCTTCTTACTGAACATACTGGGCTTTCACTTTGTGAAGTACTTCACTTTGGCTGAATCATGCCCTCAGTAAATGAGTGTGTATTCTGCATTAGCAAAATGAAAGTAAATGAATAGTGACTTTGAAGCTTTAAGGCCAATGTTTTTATTGGCTTTTCATTTCTTTTATTCGTATACCAGCAGGAGAACAGATCAAGACTGCTTAAAGATTTGACAGCTCGACACAATGTACAGCAACTGGAAACTCAATGAATGATGGGAAAAGTCTGCAAAAATCATGTGAATTCTATCCCAAATCAGTTTCATAGGGTAGGAAATTCCCTCCACCTAATAACCACAGAGAAAGTTCCATCCAGATGGCAAACCTAACATTGTGTGTTTCTTAAAAATTAAATCTTATAGAGCCGTAATCTCCTACAAAAATATTTTTCAAGACATAGGACTGGTTTGCATCATAAACTTGAAAAGAACTTTATGGTTGAATTTCATGCTTGTCTACATTCCAAATTAGAACTCCATAATATTGTTGTGCAAAAGAACCCTATTTTGAAGCAGTGGGAAGATATCCTAGCATTCTGGACTCAGGTTATCCAGGACCAAACGTTCTTAGATCTGTAGCTCCCAAAATTAGATTTTTGGAGGTAGTGGCCAGCTACTTCCAGAATCCCTGGTTATGCTGGCTGGGGCTTCAGGGATTTGAACGATTCAGGACTCAGATTTGGGAATTACTGCCTTAGAAATAGTTCACTAAAGCCATGTAAGTATATGAGGTGGAGTGGGGTGCTTGTCCATGCACAGACACCCAGGGATCATGGTTCACAGCTTTAATTTTTATTAAGATTCTTGTCCCCATCAAATTTCTAGGGTACCCAAAGTGTTGTGGGTAGTTTCTGCAAAGCAAAACATTACCTCCCTGCCCTGTTTTCAAGCCAATTCCATCACAGACTATCTTCCTGCTATATTTATTTATTTATTTAAAATATTTTTATCCCACCTTTCTCCTTGAAAAGGACATAAGGCAGCTATACTCACTCCCTCCTCCTGATGCTACCAACCTCACTGATCCCCTTCCTTTGATCAGTGCTCCCCCTGGTCATCATCTATGCTTCCTTAGGCCAACCTAACTCTTATTGAAGTACATGAATCCAACTGTGAACCGTCATCAACTGCCCTTTGTTAAGGCTTAGGTGTGTTTGCTTTGGCTCTCTATCCACAATGGTAACTCCACTTAGCACCAAGACATTAAATGATTCAATAGGATCATGATAACATAACAAGATCCATGCTGCATTAGGCCAAAGGCATATTTATTCAAGTATTCAGTTCACTCAGCAGTCAGCCAGTTGTCTATGGGTACATCCAGCACAAGATATGAACACAACAGCGCGCGCGCGCGCGCGCGCGCGCACACACACACACACACACACACACACACACACACACCCTTCTGTGCTCTCCCGGAACTTATACATAGAGACAAACTGTCTTTGGTACTGAAGGAAATATGTTTTCACTATTAGTAAACACTAATAGCCCTATCCTCCATGAATCCATCCAACTCTCTTTTGAAACCTTTCAAGCTGGCAATTTAAGTTGTACGTTTGGTGCAGAAGTATTTCCTTCTCATTTTGATCATCACCAGTTCTAGAATAACACTAGAATATGGGAATTAAAAATTGTTTATAGTCACACAAATACTGGCTACCTCTATTATACAACTTTTTTCTAGACAAAGCACTGAACATCTGCTTTTTGCTTCAGTAGGATTAATCCCACATTGACATTAAAGGGGGATTTTAAAAGCACCTTTAGAAGAAAAATGTTTGTTAGAAGCACAGAGGTGGAGGAAGGAGGAGTTAAACTCCCCCATTCCACACCTGCTGCAAACCTGGCACTACTCAGGAAGTGCACTCTCCCCCCCCCCCCCCGCTGGGGTCCATTCTTTTTCCAGTGTCATTCCTCTCTTCCAAGTGGAGAGCCCTGAGTCTGGAGAGAAAGCTCTCAACTATGTGTGAGGTCTCTCCACATGAGTTGGGCCATAACTTCCCAGCTTGCAAAGATAGCTGGATACCTGAGCTGGTCCTTCTTCAGATTCATTGTCTTCCATTCATAATAGGGACCCCTACTTATAGGAGGGTGTTGGCACCAGGAGTGGGTTGAGTGGGCTGTGACTGTAAACAGTTAAATAGAACCTGAATATGGCAATGTTCACATTACATCTACTGTGGATTGGCCTAAATCTTCAGTTTAATTGATGTTTTATTTGCTCTAATAAGGCAAAATTTAAGTCCTTACACATATTTAAAATAACTCTCCTTAGAGGAAATACTGGTGCCAGTCAATCGAGGAAAATGGTTTTGTGTATTAAACATTTCAGATAATGTGGTACCTAACTAATAAACATAATAGCTGAAATCTTGCTTCGTAGCATAGTAAGTCACAAATGGAGTAGGTCCAGTTGAATCAATGGAACTCGGAGTAGAGTTGACTTACAAAATCCCCACTGATTCAGTGGGACTATTCTATTTGCAGCTTACTATGCTAAGCAACAGGATTTCAGCCAATGATTAGTAAACTCCAATGAACAATAACCAAGAAAAAATTGTGTGGCATCTGAACAACTAACTAAATTATTGTGGCACTATATTTTTGGGACTAGATATCGTGCTATAATAGCACTATAATTGCGAAACTTTAAAGCGTAACACTCCTCTTTTTTTGTTCTTGTAACACAATAACATAACTGCCACTTTGTAGATATAAGAAAACTGAAGAAAATTACCAAACGAATTTAAGCACGGTTAAAAGTCATGTCACCAAGGTGCACAGGCTGGGACCCAACCAGTGCTTTTCAAATCATGCCTCACCAGCTCACGTAGCAAGTTAGTTTTCAGAAATAAGACCAAGAGCTGGTCCCATCAATTGATAGTATAAGCCAGCAGGTTTCTGGTGTCACAAAAGATAAGCAAATAATTAGGGCTTTTTTCTGTTCTCATTTAAGGATTAGCATCCAATTCTTCTAAAATCCAAGCACAAGCCTCCCCCTTAAGTTTGATTCAAGGTGTTTTCTAAGCCAAAGCAGACTTCCCTCTGAAACAAACACAGCCAAAACTGTGATCACTCAAAGCTTTCTTCTGCCTTTCAATTTTGGTATGGAAGTGTTATGATGCTACAATTAACTTTTCTTTAGAAAATTCCCATGTAAGGGATAGCTGAGTGATAGCTCTAAATGCTGATCCTAGGATTTGTTTTCTGAGGGGCTCTCCACTCGTTGTGATTTGAGACGGTGACTGGGACATTGTCAGTACCATTCTGCTTCATAAGACCACCATAGTGTATTATTTTTAAAGGTTTTGGATTTCAAGTGCCATACCTCCTTAACCCCTGCATCTGTTCTTCTGAAACAAGAAGAATTAAAGCTCCTCCTCTGATTTTATGAATCCCATTTTTAAAAAAATGATTTGGATGTATGCTTACTTAAGACTTCATTTGGAAGACTTGGCTTTGTAAAGTTTGGGCTGCTGAAAATGTCAAGCTGTATATATATATAATTATTTTACAGCTGATGCACCAGCCATCTGTGAAACATTTCAGTACTTCTCCTTAATTTCTCTGAAGACATGCTAGATTCTGATGCAATTGTACCAACAATATTTTCCACAAGGTCGGCCTTACCATTAGACAGAAGAAGCAACCAGTTTAGCTGGTAGATGGTGGATGGCAACAGTAGCAGGCCTTTGTCTGTTCTTCCAGAGCTCTGGGCCATTCCTATCTGAAGGAGGACAGAACTTTGCATGCCACACGTTCTATCCTGCACTCTCTAAATTCACCATATGGACCCAGGACACTGCCTTCTCACAGTTGCTAAGGTAAAATTCAGCCGCCAAACCTCCTTCCACCATGAAATCATGCAGGGGGATTTTTCATTGCCTCTGGAGCAAATCCTCTTATCCCAGCTCTGATTCTCTATTTAGGTGATAGATTTCTATGGCCAATGCTAGAGGGCAGTGCTGGCTGAAGCCAACTGATAGGGTTGTGTACTCTGACACCTGCACAGCCATAGGCAAGCTACACAATCCCACAGTGCCGCCAAAACAAGGAATTAGTAAACCACTTCTGAATAGTTTATACATAGAAAGCCCTGGGAGAATCACCATAAACCTTCATCATAGAAGGGAAGCCTGGGGCACTACCCCTGAGTGGACACCCACTGGGAGAGACAGGGGAGGGCAGCCAGGGCTCCGGCAGAACACCTGTGTGTCTGAAGTACAAACCATTATGAACCGCCAAACCAGATGGTTCATGACCATCTCTATGATGGCACATAAGAAGTATTATTGTGCCAAAATCATTAAGCTTGACTTAAGGGAGTGTGGGTGACATTTGTTGTTCTGCCTCTGCAAGCAAAAAGATTTTGGTTGGTCTTTCTTGTTTAAGGTGCTGCAGGGCACGTGTACCAGTGTAGCAGTGATGTTGTACAAAACTATTTGGTTGATGTATGTGTGGAATATCACTTGAACCTATGCAGTTTTCTTTGCACAGAGGACTTGAACTGACTGGATTACATCACTACAAGTGGTTTAAAAAAATCCTAAATTAGCTAGAGTAACATGAAAGATGGGCTTTGAAACTGGGAGGCAGGAGAGTCTAATCCTTATACTGGAAGAAATTTAACTAAATCTGATAGAGCAAAAACATGGATCTGTTTATTCTTTTTTCCCCTTTATCTTTTAAAATAGACCCAATTGTATATTCAAATAATGAAATGATGCTTAACCTAAGAAGAATTGTTATCTAAATTATTTTGATGCTTTCTCATCCGGAACAAATCTTGCATTTGCAGATTGTAAGAGCTAGCAGGACATTTTGGAAGAATTCAAGAGTTAAGATAAATTACAGTAAATCAGTGCCACAGACACAGAGCTACCACCCTGTCATACAAACATCCAAAGCAATTATGAACTCCCTATAGATTTGAATGGGCTCATTATTCATGGAAATACCTGGAATAAATACAACAGAACAGCCATTCCAGGCAGGTTGTTAGAATTTAATTGCCCTCACATCATGGCAGTTTCAAAAGGTGGGGCAAGATGATTATTTCATGAATGTGAATTAGGCATATTTGTTTGGTTCACTGTCAGCACAAGTTCAGTGCAGTACTTAGTGTAAAATCTAGGTCTCATATACTTAACAGAAGAAAATTACACTAAGTTCATTATATTGAGTGTAATTTGGTCTAAGAGCAGACTAACGGCCTGCCTTAAGATCCAAGTTTGTAATCTTACATTACATTGCTTATCAATGTCAAATAGAAACATTGAGGGTGTGTGCATGTGCCCACATGTGTGCATGTCACATACAGTTGTAGGACTTCTAAGGCAAGGGTGTTTATGCCCAAATAAACATCCCAGTGCATTCTCTCTAAGATGTGTATTCAGTATGACATCTTTAGCCCAGAAAGATGGTCAGCCTGAACAAGACCTTGTTAAGCCTTATGAAGGTCATATATCCACAAAGGAACAAAGAATCATGGGAAGTCAGACCAAAGGTCTGCCTAGTATGCTTGGGGAATCATTGCACAGTGGTCACTAAGTACCTATGGGAAGGGCACAGGGAGAAGATCAATGCAATCTGAGTTCAAAGTACCGGTAACTTATTCTTACTGTATGTTCAGTGAATGCTGGAAGTGGAAGATGCTGCAGAAGAGGCAGCTGTTCTTGACAGGTTTCACTTCCTCTGATGGAGCAGGTCCACACCTTGTAAGTGTTTTGAATCCAGATTCTGACCAGGAGTGATTTTCACTAGGTTCTGCTAGTATTCCCTGCGCTTGCCTGGCATGCTCCTGGGATTTCTTAAGGGTTCATCTCAGGCCTTTACGTTTGAGCCCTGAAAGCTCAGAGAAGGGTACACTGCCTACTAGGAAACCTTAACTGACCACTCAATGAATTCAGTTCAATGCAAAGGTATATTCCCAGGCAAATTTGGATAGGATTGCAGTGTGAGACATGCTATGTTCCTTTGATCCATCCTGTAGAAGGAACTAGAGAAGGAATGCCAAGCTTACCCATGTTCCAGTTTTCACCAATGTGTATGTGTAGAGATAGGACACATTCCGTATTCTTATATATGAAATATGTAAGGACTTTAAGCTCTATGGCTCTATGAATGCATTGCTAACGAGATCAAACATTGGAGTCAATCAAGCCTGGATTAGCTCTAGCTTCTATTTTCATTCATTATTGAGGAAACTAGTTCATTAAGGTAGAACTGTGTTTGCTCTTATTCAAAGTCTCTAATTCTCTTTGATTTAGCCTTACTCATCTGTTCTCATAGATTAGTGTTCACAAACAACATTGCAGATCGGTTTGTGTACCTATCAATGACCATAGGACGGCTCTTTTACACTTGGAATTGTCACATTGATGTTTTATTTTCTTGTGTTGTGTTTTGGGATTCATAAAAACTTTCCGATTTATCTTGACAATCTGGTTCTCTCTTTAAAAAAAAATCTAAATGTTCTCTTAAATCTAGTTTTGATGGAGACACAGTTTTCCTTCTGAAAAGAAGTATGTCTGGGAGATACTAACAGTTTTGATGGCAGTTAATATGGGCAAGATGAGGGAACTCAAGTGTTTATTTTGCACTCCACAAGAAGAAAGCACTTCCATGACACATTAGTTGAGAAGGGGTAGGGTAGTCATTCCATAAGCAAGAGCTATTTAAGAATGTAATCTCTCAGGCTCAATTGTATTGCCTTGCTCCAATTCTCATATATAATATTGAGGGTTTTTTTCTCCTCACGTTGCAATAGTTATATGCATTAGCTGTATGCATTTTTTGACTTCCCTAATTTTTGTATTTATTTCCCTGTTAAGGAAAGCATGTTTTTGCATATTTCTTAAAATTCTATACATTTTCATCTTTGAGATTCTGTGTCTACAGGTAATTTTATGTGTATTTCTTTTACCCAAAATGCAGCACAAACCTTATAGGTGTACACACTTCTGTGATGAAGTCCTGTCCATCTCTAGAAGTCTTGGGATGGATAAATATATTTTTGTTGAAAATCTCATCTCCCAACACAATTCTTTTCCATTCCCTAGCAGTGTTAGGATTGAAATGCCTTTGTCTGATGGTTTAAACTTTCATCCTTCTGGAAGCCGGAAGTGACAAGATGTCCTCTGTTTCTCTTGATCCAGGCTGCCAAGGTGGTTTTGGAAAGCTCCATATGAGTGCCACACTTTGCTATCTTCTGCCGGCAATAAAAGCTGGGGATTTGGCAGGAGCTGACAGTTTTCTGCCTTGGATGAAGTAGTGCTGAAGGACAGTAGCAGGAGGGGAGGGGGAGAACAGCTGTCCCTTCCGTGGGTTAATCCATCCCGTTGAGACCAGCAGGTTAAGCTGTGACAGGAAGTTATTGTTCCTCTATCTGCTGATCAGAACAGGTGAAAATGGTGGTGGCCTTATGAGCCTGCAAAAGAAATATGCCTACATGAGCATTTAAAGATGATGGAGGGGGACAAAGAAGGAACAAACACTGTTTCTACTTTATAGAATGTCCTTATGCAAAAAAGGATTCTTATAGAGTACTAGGGAACCAGAGCCAAGTGAATTGATATTAAATGTTCCCCTACTCATGTTGTACAGCTCAGATCAATTCTAGTTTTTCTAACCAGCCCATGGCAGAAGTAATAGGAAACAATGTAGAACAGTTCCACAGCAGAGGCATATGGTAGAACTAAATAGCATTTGCAGGATTTTTTCCAGCACCAATGGAACAAAATATGGGTATGTATACAGGAATACAATTCTAACTCATTAATTAGAATAGTTAAAACAGGCTGGGCCCTTGTTTGATTATAGGAACCTGGTACTCATTGAATTCACTATAATTGGAATTGCTACAGTGTGCAACAAACACAAAGCAAGAATGATGTGCAGAACCAATATCAATAAAGCACAGGTCACACATAACTCACAAAATATATGACATGCTCATAAAGTGTACTATCAAGAGGAGGAGGAGAAGCAAAGAGCCAGAGAGATGGAGGAGGAGGCTACAGAATCGTCAGGAGGAGGAGGGACTGCAGCCAGCACCTCGGATGAGTAAGAGACCTAGACGTGGCCATGGATGACATGGACCTCATCTTCTGTGCTGAGTTGGAGGTGGATTACCAGCTCCTGAATGGTGTCTTAATGGAGATGACAGTGGTGAAAGGAAATGGCCATGGAGGAAGGATTATCATCTTCAGTGTCATCTCCTAATCTTGTTGCCCATTGATGTCCTCAGTACCCAAAGAGTCCTGCACTCCCCACACCAATGCAGTTGGCAGTACTGGAGGCACTAATGCCAGAAAGAGAGACAGTGGCACCAAGGGGGACAAAAGAGCTGTGACAGTTATCCTCCAGTCAGCTAAACAAGCCATATTCGAAGGGAATGAGTTTTCTGGGGAGAGTCTTAAAACCCCCACACCAGACTGAGACCCTAGTGACAGTAACTTAAGGTTAAACTGAAGACAGCTAGTGCTGGGAACTCAGCTCCCCAGAGGACTCAAGGCCCAATGGAGAGTACTGCCTTTTTTGGTACCCTTTGCTCCAACACACCCAGGTTCTAACTGCAACAAGTTGATTCTATACAGACCATGACTGAGAACACTTTGTTCATCATTCCCACGTTGGACAAGGGTGGAAATGCTCACACCAAGTTACTGGGATACCTCTTTGTATAAGCTCCATAAATGTCAAGCTGCTTGCACATATAAGCTATAGGCTCTGAACAGGATCCTGCCAAAGAACCACATGGAAAGAAACCCTGGCCCTTAACATTGACCCACAGTTCACAGACACATCAGGCATCATTCCTCAGACACTGTTCATCAGTGGTATTTTATGGAACATATTTGGGGCAATGTGTCTCAGTTACATGTCACATGAACAGTGGTGGGGTAGGAGGCTGGGAATTCACTCAGAAAAAACTCCCTCAGTACCTGGAGAGATATGGCTAATGGGAAGGATTACTACCAGTTCATGGCCAGGAGTGGCTCACTGAAATTTGAGGCAAGAATAACAGCTACCTGGCTCCTGTATTGGTAGCAAACAATAGAATGTTTGTCATTCTTACACTTTATGCAGCATATAATTAAACTGTTAAATTTGCCAATAGGATGTAATAGATAGAGTGATATACTAGAACTCAAGAGATACATGAGTAATACTGTATATGAGTTCACTATTTTAAGGGTCCCGATTGTACTCTAGATTTCCAATAATACTGAATGGAGCCCAGCTGCCCCACTGTACTGTCACTGCCTCCTCTGCCAGTCTCTGCAAATGATTTAGGTTTTGCATTTACATTTTGGACAATGATTTTCTTTCTTTTATCATCTCATTTGTATGCAAAGATGGCCTCATAAAGAGGGAATTCTTGGCTGATCTCTGTGGACATCACAAAGGTGTGAAAATACATGTAATGAAGTGGGTGATGGTTGTGAGGCTTTGCCTGTATGTACATCACCCAGAGTACTGTAATGTGAATTCACTAACCAGATGGTATATAAATGGATGGATGGATGGATGGATGGATGGATGGATGGATGGATGGATGGATGGATGGATGGATGGATGGATGGATGGATGGATGGATGGATCCTACACAAGGATTTCTCTAGTGCTTACTCTCGCATCACTAACATTCAGGTAGCTGATCTAGGGTAAAGTTTTGAAAATGTTTACCAATATCAGGAGCAGGAGGGAGGGATTTAAGTAGAATTTATAAGTGTAATCTCTCTGGAAATAAAATTCCAAGCTCTGATCAAGGATGAGTTAAAAGAAGCTTCCCAGGTATTCTCTCCATTGTGAAAAATTCACTCGATAAAGAGATTGACCTGTTTGTTGATCCTGCTTAATCATTCAATACTCTTTCTTCATTGTTTCCTAAGAATTAACTCTATAGCATTACTCAATATTTTCTGATCAACAGGTCTTGTGTTTAATTTTAAATGCACTTAAAAATAAAAAATAGTTCAAAATGGCCTCCTGAAAAGCATCATTTTAGGAATATCCATTTAATATTTTCTACTATTCCAAAAAGGGACAGAGTTGCTGCTTATTTTGTTGTTGTTGTTGTTTAGAATAACATCATGGCACCAAAAGTTGTTCAGGTAACATCATTATTTGTAACATGTTATTTCCAAGCTCTGACCTCTGAAAAGTGATTTTCTTAAAACATACTGGGGACTTAATTACTTGCAGATATAGCTCTCTTCCTCTCTCTCTCTCTCTCTCTCTCTCTCACACACACACACACACACACACAGAGAGAGAGAGAGAGAGAGAGAGAGAGAGAGAGAGAGAGACTATGTTTTCTTCTACAAATGATTTTGATCTCCACTACCTTGCTAAGTAGACCTACTAGTGAACAGGGCTTCTGAATTTCACCATTCTCTACACCATACTCTGCCCGTCTATCTGCAAAAGCAGTGTGAATTGTGCAAAGAAAAAGAAAATGGATAGGAAGTTTCTTAACTTTCTTAATTCATACAGACAGAAGGAGCCAGTGAAGCAACGTGTTACTAGAAAACACCCTCTACCATTGCTAGGTGATGAAGTGAAGGGTGTTACTGTCATTACCACTAATGGGAAGTGATGGTGAAGGCATGTGTGAGATCATGCAACTGATAATTGGTTATTTGTTGTTACTGATGTAAACTGCCTTTGCATGCACAGAAAGTGACCAGAAAGACTTCAATTGCACTGAAACTTAGTGCTAGGAAGAAGAAGAAAAATCCTCATCCTCTGCCACTTCCCAGATATCTCATCCTATGCTAACCAATTTCCTTCACCATTTCCCCCCACTTTGGTCATCAGATCCCCACACTGGGGACCTTTAGCAAAGTGGTTTCTAGTAGATCTTATCCTGTATCAGTCTCCCTTCAGCTGCCAGATGCTTACCTGACAGCTGCTTTGATGAAAGCTCCACCTAAATGTCCCAGAATGCCAGAGATTATTAAAATTATTTTTTACAGTGACAATAACCACAAACTCCAGCATGGACTGCTGAACATTGTTTCAAAGGACAGGCAGAAAAGGCAGCAGGAGCAGTCCTCCAAGCAAGATGGAGCCTTCGAAAAGGCCTGGAATCCATTGTGGCATCCTCAGCCTGTCCCACAGCTTCGAAAGTTACTTAAAAGGAGTTGTTATTATTACTCACTTTGCCTATTACTAAGGTTCCTCACTTCTCTTTACGTTAATTGTTTCCTTTTAATTCCTTTTTAAAAAAAACCATCTAAATTGCCTCAAATTTGAAACAAGTCCCTCAAAATTCCCCCAAAGCATTAGTAAATGTTACTCATGAAGAGAAAAAGAAATAATGGCATTAACAGTCATTAGGTTGCTTTGCAAAACAAATATTGTTATGCCCTCATTAGCCCCCGAAGTAACACATTAATTTGTTATGCCCAAATGATGGCTCTGTAGCAGATAACATGTGGTTCCTCTTAGAAAACCATCCCTCCAGCCATTTCTAATGGCCTCCCATCCAAGTATTAACCACTCCTGACCCTGCTTAGTTTCTGAGTTCATATGAGATTGGACATGTTCTGGGTGATCTGGTGGAAACCAAAAATACTACTATTGTTACTATTCTAAATGCTGAATGAAATCCAGCGTTAAGACATCTCTATGAATGTTACATTGAAAGCATTAAGTCAGTGGCTGGCTTTGCCTATTTAACCTGTCAGGCCCTTTGAAAAGCTGCATAAATAAAATAAAATGACTCATCATTATCCCCTAAATGGTTTTGTTATTATGGATGTACTTTATTACAGTCAAGGTAATAGAATGTGAGGCATTAATGGACTGCTATGACAAGCAGAGAAAGTTGCTACAGATACGTTATAACTTCAAAGACAGACAGGTTGAATCTGCAAGGAAAGTTTTTATCCCTCTTTCTATTGCTATTACACCCTCCACGGCCCCCCCTCCCTGATTCTTCCAATGCGTTAGGGCATAAATGTTCAAAATCAGCTCAGCAGGGAATAAGGCATAAAACGCCATTAACATGAAGAGAAAATGTGCATGTAACTCCTTAGCGACAATGGTCGTGACTGTGTCAAAATCACACAATTTGTAGTTGACCTAGTTGAATTTCTTCCCCTCAGTTTCTGAAACTTACCCAATTTCCTGCAGGAATATGTCAGTGCAGTTTTAGTCTAGTTTACTCATTAATGCTTCAGTCGTTTCTACCACAAAGGGAAAGACACATGAAAGTGAAAATGTACCTTTTTTTTCACAGCGGGGAGCCTTCATAATGAAAACCTGGCAAGTACACCTGAGGAGAACAGTAAAGCTTCTACAATTTACATATGGGGGTTGTACAGCTTTTCTTCTCCACAAAAATGTGGTGTGTGTTTTTTCAAAAATATTAGAATGTGGCAACACAAAAGGAGAAGAAAGATGAAATGCCAATCATATTGGAGCCAAGGTTACCATTTGGATACCAGTGTTGTGTTTTGGGTCTATGAAAAAGGATACAAATGCTTTGTTTACAGTATTTTTTTAAGAGCCGCATTATTGTCTGTCAATGGTTTCCAGAGCAATTCTACCTAACAAATAAAACCTACAATACAATCAAGGAAAGTGGCTATATTATTGTAGGATTAATCTAGTTTCTGAGATCAGTGTTCCTATGAGTCTTGTGTGAAAGTTGCATAGCGGACAGATTGCCAAGTTGGCAATTTGCAGTAAGGGAGGAAACCAGAAAGCAAGGGGGCATCCATTTTAGCTACTTAGAGGGCACAAAGAGGGCTTTTTCAGTTAAATCCCCCCCCTTTAGTTAACCCCTTTTTGCAACTCACAAAAATACTTTGCAGCAAGCTTTATAATGCATAATCATTGCATTCAGGTTTTTTAAAATACGCAAATTAACCTCTGTATCCCTAACCCCTTGGAATTGCAGCTTTCAAGTTGTTGGCATATCCAAAAAATGGCCCTCAGCCCTGCAGAGATCATCCACCGGTGCTATTAAGTGAATGGCAGTTTGGCACTTTTAATTTATGATCTCTCATACTTGCACACACAATTTCTCTCCCTCACTTCCACTAAAACATATTACTTAGAATAGCTGCCATACATGTTTAAAAACAAGTGAAAACCAAATTAAATCATTAAAATATTAACAATCAAAGCAATTAAAATCAGCAATTGGTATCAATAACTGAATGGTAAGTCAACACTTACATAAATCTTACTGAATCAATGGGTCTGTTCTAGTTGGAACTAGCAATGGGATAATGGCCAATATATATATATATATATTCGATTTATACCCTGCTTTTCCCCACAAAGACCCAAGATATCTAACAATAATGTATAATAATAATTTAAAAGTATGTGTGCATGTCTATTTGTCTTTTCCACAGTTCCAAGACTACAAAACCTAGAGAACTGAAACTTGATGTTCACCTTAAGAGGACTGAGAGGGTATGCATTTCATGATCATTTCATTTGTGGGAAATAACAGATTCATTTTATTTAAAGACTTTATGTGGTCTATAATACCATGTTGAATCATGCACTGGCAGACACCAGGCTCCTCAGAAGTAAGGATCTCCTCAGCAGCAGTAGTAAGAAACCTTGTGATTCATGTCAAATACTTCAGGTGCAGCTGGAAGCCTACTTAAGCCTTCGCATCTGGATGACCAAAGTAATTTCATTTTTGGATGAACACAGGGTCATTTTCTGTGTTACCCAACTGTCTGGTGAATTTTACCTCTCTTAGATTTGAAGTACATGTATATTTGTCTGTATTGGTTTCTATCTATATTTCTACATAATATGTAAGCATATGTATATGAAGATGATGGAAATAAGAATTATTTCTGCATTTTATGTGGTAATAAGAAAGTGTGGAAGAGGAAGATTGAATCAGCAGTGTGGACAGAGGGGCAGGAAAAGATTTTGCCATATTGTCCAGTTGGTTGGGTTTAAGTGGATTCTAGTCATGCTGCCTGGTTACACCATTGGTTGGTATGCATCCCAGCTTTCATTAAGAAAAAGAAAATACAGTAAAGGTGTATTTGTGGTACACAGTTATTTCAGTTTCATGCTACTTTAATGCTACTTTTAAGGAATCCTGAATTTTGTAATTTGGCAAGATATTTGGAAGCTGTCAATGTGTCATAAGAAGAGGATAGAATCAGTTTAATTCTGTAGTGCTCAGAGTACTTTGGGAATTGTAATTTGAGGAAAGAGATTAGACCTTCTGAAAGAGAATTAAGTGTGTATGTGTGTACACAACATGCACAACTAGACATTCTCGATGCCCTAATAAAGGGCACATAGATCTTGGTTGAACCACCCTTTGGAGACATGATCTCTACCCTAGTCCAGGATAGTATTTGTGTGTTTCTGGGTCTCCATTCATGAAGACTCCATTCATGCAAATAGGAAGATGCAAATGGCAAGGCCAAATCATAGACTTAAAAGCAGGACAGAACAACAACAAATGCCAGTCTGCAGAGCTGGGCCCTCTGCTTTATTTTTATGTTTCTACTTCCCCTCCTTTTGTCGAGCCACTGGAGAAAATACAGCAGGCACCCTACGGAAACCATTAAAGAGGAGGGGAGTAAATTACTGAAAAAGAGTAATCAGCACAGTCAGCCTTGGTTTGTTTCTTAACAGGACAATGCAAAGAGCCCACTTTTCTACACTTTCTGTCTTTTCTCTGCCCCCAACCTGCCTCTTCCCTATACAGTGGTGCCTCGACTTACGAACATCCCGACATACAACCATTTCGAGTTGTGACCAGCTCTGGCTGCAAAATTTTGCTTCGATGGGGCTGGCTGTGTGGGGGGGGGTGGTGGTGTGTTTTTTTCCCCCAGCACCATCGCGTTCCGATGGGGCTGGCTGTGTGGGGGTGTGGGAGGGTTTTTTGGATTATTTTTCAGCCCTATCGTGTTCCAATGGGGCTTGGAGTGGTGGTGTTTTTTTGGGGGGGGGGGGTTAGTGATTATTTTTTTTGTCTGGAACGGATTAATTGCATTCCAATGCATTCCTATGGGAAATGGTGCTTCGACTTACGACCATTTCGAGTTACGCCCGTCGTCTGGAACGGATTATGGTCGTAAGTCGAGGCACCACTGTATTGGGAATTAATGATGCTGCAGCTACAAGATTCTTCAAATGAAATAAATTATTCAAGGCAGAGACAGAATGAACCTGGTGGGAGCTTTGCCTATAAACTGAAAGTCTACAAAATTCCCAAAATTGATGGCACTGCATAGCACTCTTTCCCACCCACCCCCATTCAGGATCATTGCCCAATATTTTCCACACACCTCTTGCCTTTTCCTCCTAGTCTGGACACACACAAATGGATACAAATATCTGCCAAAACCCAAGAATGACATGGTTGAGGCCATCTCCAAATCAACTCTAGGGGGTTGGTCCTCATGTGTACAGCAAATGTTTGAATGCAGATTGGATCAGATGGCATTTGTGCATCTGCACTGGTTTGTTTGTTTGATTACCCAAATGTAGACCTGGAGACAGATACAACTGTGCCTTCTTAATGTGTTGCATTTGTTTCACTTTATGAAGTAGAATGGGTTGTTTTTTGGCTAGGATTCAGGGGAGGGGGGAAGTTGGTCTCTTTTTTTCATGGAGAAGGAACAGATGGTAAGAGAAAGTTGAATACCAAATATATCTAGGTATAGAAAGGGAAGCTACTGAGAGATATAAGTGCAAAAGGGCTTTCAGAATGAGGCAAGGTAGGAAAAACAAACAGTTGGGATAAGGGTTAATGTCAGTGCAATGTTGTGCATGGGATGTGGGTGAAACATGGTCCTCAAGGTGTTATTAGACTGCAGTTCTCATCTCCTGTGATGTAACAGTTACAGTCCAACAGCATCTCAAGAGTCACAATCTCTCTGTTCCTGTTATATATTAAAATGAAGTTTGGAAATTTGCAACAATAAAAACAACAGTGTCCTCAGCGTATGGAGGGTTGCATGTTATTTGCAGACTTTCTTTTCCTTTGAATTCCAGGACGCTGAAAGCTAAGGGCGAAGAAGAGAAACAGAACGGACCGTCCCTCTGTGTTGTTATACAGATCTTTTGTCTTTCATCTAGGGCACCATCTTTCCATCAAAATCTGTCTTTTGCTATAATGTAAGTCTCCCCTACTATCTCTGGATAGAGTTGATATAATCAGACACAACATGCATTTTGACTTGGGATACGCTTGATTCATGACCTCAGAAGGAAAGGTCAGTATTTCAGTCGCTAAAATAAGTTAACACAACCCACAGTTTAATCAGCATAATTACATTTCCCATTATGGTAATCGCTTCCATTGTAACAGCATCTAATTTGTATTTTCATCCAAAATCTCTAAGATACATTTTCTTTCTTTCCCCTTTTGCAGATTTTCCTTTGTGGGGACTGTCAAATAACAGTGTCAGACCTCAGCCCCTGGAGACAGTTGTTTCACAAGAGAGAGTACACAGTATTCTCCCCTGCTCCTAATGTTTAATTCCTGAGAAACAAATACATTTCAAATCAGTATCATTTGGTGCAAAGGCAGGCTATCAATTTAACATGTATTTTATCTTTTTTTTAAAAAAATCTGATAATTGTTTGTTTTTACTCTTACAGTAAGAGTACATTGTGCTATGATCGTGTGCAAACACTGCAAAGCCCTATTTCTATATGATAAGACAACAGAATGGAGCTTCATTTGCATATGTAGACATCTATATTCTCCCTGTTCTATCGCAGATGGCTTTAAATTGGTCTGGCTCAAGGTTGTCCTTTGATTGGTATTCAAGTGGAGTGGTTGCGTGTGCGCTCTCTAATCCCTGCAACACATGGTAATTTTTTCATTCTCTCCCATGCTCCACCTGTTCCATGGTCCAGTGGAAGACTGCGAATCCTATCAGGGGAACGCAGCACTGATATAAGCCCGTTTCCCTGGCTCCAGTCCATCATAAGTGTACTCAGGCTGCAGAGTGCCAAGCCAGCTGCAGCCAAATGATCACGTTATCAGATGACGGATTGCTTCATATCAGGTGTTTAAACTGATGAGCTGCCCCATCTGGTGAATGATTCGGGGAGTCTGGCCCACTTGATGAATTAGAAAGCGACAAAGCCAATCAGCATGACCCTGGCACTTCCCTGCTGCCAACACAGTAGCCATCATCAACTAGCCCACCAAATTTGCTTTCCCTGTTCTTCAGCCTAGTGAGGTTAGGCCAGTTGTCATCAAATTGCCTTTCTACATTATGTCATGATGTAGCCTGAACTCAAAATCTGTTAGAAGAAGATCAAACTGTGCATGTATACCTCTGATGTTTCCTTCAGAAGAATTCGAGCCCAATCCAATTGCTATTGTCGCCTAGAGTAGACCCACTGAATCAATTAGACTTACATAAGTGTCAACCTTTCACTCAGCAGTTTATTCAATGTATCTCATGTACCTGGAACTAATAATTGCATTCAGCTCTCTGACTTTTTCTAGACACATTTTCAACAGACACATGCTTGATAATGCCAAGATTGTCTTCTCTTAAATGAGGCTTTTTAATGATACATTGCTGGATTAAGATCATCATTGAAGTGTGTCACAACCAGTGATTTTCTCTCTCAAATAAATAGAATCCTCATTACATTTAGATGTTTTCACTGTTAAGGACCATTAGAAGCATTAACATGCAATTTCTTAAGGCTAAACCCAGGGCTAAGTCCCATTGTACATCTATGGAATGCTGGATTTTTTGCAACCTTGCATGCTGCCTTTTAGAAGGTGTGGCTGGGAGGGACATTTCTGGGCAAGGGTGACGATCAATCAATGCTGTACTAACCAATTGTTCACTCCTGCCTCTGAATTCAAAGAGAGACCCAGCTTTCTGCTCAGGGCTCTTTCCCTCTCTTTTATCTGTTGGAAGCAGTCAGTCAGTCTGCTGAGGTCTGTTGCTGAAAAGAAGACAAACATGTTTGTCAGTTTTACTGTAATCTATTCACTGTAAGTAATGAAACCTTTTATTCTTTCTCCTATTAATGTCCCAGAGTGAGATATTGAGACTGTAAGTGCCAGTCAATGAGAGAGAAAAGTGTGGTCTACTCTGGGAAACATGAAGCTATTCTGCTCTGTGAATCACTGACCTTTTGCAGTGCAGCTAGAGGAATTTAATCGTCCAGTTGATTCAATTGGTCTATTCTAGAGGTAATTAACAATTGCATCTAACTTACAAGCTACATTTCTGGTCCCAGATAGGCTGCTTAAATCCAACAAAGTCCCCTCATCCAGCTAAACTCAAATTGAAATTTCATTGAAAACAAAAGCTACCCCATGGGATATTACAAGTCTCAAGTATTGTTCCCTTTCTCTGGATCACACAGAACCAATGGGACATGAGCAACCTCTGAGCAACCTCACTATAGGATTTTAATAGAGAACAAGAACCTCTTCATCATGAGGGAGGAGCCCTTTCAGTGGGGCAGCCAGTCTATGGGTTTTCCTGCGTTGGCACTACAGTCTTTCCCGCACTGGTATGGGTAAGAACACAATTTTGGGGGAGTGATTATTAATTGCTTAATAATACACATGTTCATATTGTTAAATTCTTATTCTACTATAAGCAAGCTCTAACTGGTGCATGTTATCAGTTCCATTTTCTTTTTCCAGCTGCAAACCTGAGACATGGCAATTTAAAAAATTTCCATGTTGTCATGAATCCAGGGAGAACTTCCCCCAAATGCCTATTTCCAAAATGCAGCTTATGCAATTTGAAATATTATCTGACAGTTACTAATTTATTTTAGTATTAATTGCTTAGTTATAAATCTCAGTAAATCTTTTTCCATTTTTGTTTGTAATTATAAATGTCAGCAATTCTTCTGCAGTTTTCATTCATTTGGTCAAAGGCCATTCACGTAGTCCATTCAGGTATATTATATTGTTCATGATGACGTTATGTGCTGTCAGGTTGGAACCTACTTATAGTGACCCTAACAGGGCTTTCAAGGTAAGTGAGATATTTAAGGAGTGGTTTTACCAGTTCCGCTCCCCCAGTGAGCTTCCATGGCTGAACAGAGATTTGAACCCTGGTCTCCAGAGTCCTAGTCTGTCACTCTCTCCATTACATCACACTAAGTCCCTCATATTATATTATATTATATTAATTATATTATATTATATTATATATCAGGTAATATTTAGCAACTGTTCAGTAATGGTATTGTAGCTGAAACTATGGTCACAGAGGTGAGTTATTCACAGTCTATAAGAAACCTTTGAACTTCTAGAATTGTACAATATTCCATAAACATATGGGCTTCATTTTAACAGAAGCAGATATCAAAACTAAATCAAGTAAAGTGGCAGAAAGATATGAAATGAAAGTGCTACTGGAATAATGTGCCATTTGAAAGACAAAAGATATCCAAACCAATAATGAAGAAAGACAGATTCTAATGCCAGTATAATATTTCAAATTCATCCTCCTTTATGCAATTAATAGATTGTTGCTGCAAAGAAACAGTGAATCAGAGCTACCCTAATACATTTCATCAGTGGATTCTCAGTGATAACTTTTTAAGAGCTCTTCATGTGTAAGGAGTATTCTGAGGGCAAGGTTCCGTTTGAAGAAGATATGATTGATGACCCATCATCCCTAATTCACTGTTTATACTGGTAGTGAGCCTACAGGGAAAATACCTCATTCATCAGGGTATTAGCAAATTCAACCAACGTATGGCACCTTCATTTTAACAAACTAGAGGAGAAAAGCTAAATGGGGGTAAATTGACAACCATCTCTGTGATTCTGTGATTCTATGATAATGCAATTAGGCTGCGCCTCTCCTGAGCTTTTGCTAATTCACCAAACAGCTTCAGTCAGCAGGTCATAAATATATGATCATTTTTCACACTTTGAAAAGTAATGATGCCTTGACATAAATCAATAAATCTTGGTGAAGTCATTTATGCTTTTAAGCGATGCCCACAAGCCATTTTTAAAGGTGGTCAACACACTACATCTCATGCTTGCTTGGATTCCAACTCAGATGACGTAAGGTGGTCTTTCAGCTCCCTGGGTACCCAGCAACTAGTCCTGATCAAACCAGCAGCAACTCTGAGCAGAGACTCTTTTGGGAACCAAGCCCATTCTTTCTGTTTTGTCTGCTACACAAAAGGGAAAAAAGAGAAGAAGGCAACTGATTGGAACCAGGAAGAAAGCAAGTTGCATTAACAGTACAGGCGCACACACCCTTACTTCCCTGTTGCCACTATGACACCAATGACATATTTTCCTGCTGCACCCTGTAGCTATGCTTTTAACAAAAGTAGTTGGGCACAGGCATAAGCAGGTTATGTTTTGTTTTGTATGTTTCTCTTTCTGTCCAAATGTGGCTAAAAGCACAGGAGTAATGACAAATAAAAAATGTGGCAATCCTAAAAATGTAAACATTGACTCAACTGTTCAAAGAGACTTTTGCTATGATATGTAGTCAATCAAGATGTTCCGGATTTACTGGTTTCATGGCATGTATCTACACCGCACAGTTATAGTAGTTTGATGGCACTTTTATCTGCCATGGCTCCGTCATATGGATCATGAGGTTTGCCATTTGGTGAGGTATTTGGGATTCTCTGACAGGATGCTCTATTATACCCGTCTAATTTACTGAAGAAAATGTTAAAGACCTCATCAAACTGCAAATCCTGGGAATACATAGAATGGTGTCATGGTGGTTAAAAACATATTAAATTGCTATAACAATGTAGTGTAGATATAAATCTGTTGGTTTACATTAAACCTACCATGAGTATGAGAGATTTGAGAATAAAAGTGGGTGGACCTCCTTCTACATAGGATGGCGTAGTAAGAAGAGGTTATCTTATGCTGATGGGGCCACATACAGCAGCTCAAAACTATGTAAATGATATCCATTCAGGTAGGAGCAAGGAACATTCTGGCCAGCGAAGAACACAGATGTGAACATGTGTCCATCTCATTTATAATTCATTTCTCAGAATCCTATTGGAATTCTCTCTCTCAAGATTCTTTACTGGTTTTGCTACAACAGACTACCAACTTTCTGTCCCAGTTCAGTGCTAAGTTCTGAGATTTTTCTTTCTTTCTTCCAGCCTGGAAATCTATGTGTTGTTTTTATATATATATATTTATCAAAATGTGCTCATTTTTATGAACGCAGCAGCAAAACCAATGAAAAATCTTGTGGCATCCTATAATAATCTTAGAATTGCAGAGCTAAACAGGACCTTATGGATCGAGTCCAGTCCCTGTCAGGGAAGCACACTGGGGAATCGAACTCCCAACCTCTGGCTCTAAACCATTGAGCTATCCAGCAGTTCCTAAAGACAAAAAAGTAGAGTTGTGCACCAGATTTAAACAAATCACAGATCCCAAATCACTCTGATTCCGATCAATTCGTATGAGGTGTGGATCAGAGCAGAATGACCACAATTCAGTTCTGGTGAGTAACAAACGAAATTCTCAAATTAGTTTGTGTTCTGATCACCTTGTGAATTGGATGGGGCACAAATCTCTTCTTGCTTGTTTGCTTTCTTGTGAACCCCCACTCCAAAGATGCTCATACATGAGATATCTAGGACACAAACCACTGAAGCTAGCTGTTTGAAAATTGGCAAGCTTACTCTCCTCTTCGGGGCCTCCAAATTCTACATCCATCAGTGCAAAAACAAAGATACAGACATTTTAGTTTTTCAATACAAATCACTGGGAGATTTACTTGAATCAGATGGGGAACATGAAACCAAACATACACTAGGATATTTTTTAAAGCCCCCAATGACTCCCAAATCAGATTGGGTGACCTGACTACAGCTCTACTACCAATTTTTATTTGACACATGCTTTTACAGATTGACATTTTAAGGAGCCACAATTTTTTTATTGTTGATTTTGTTGCAATAGATTACCAACTGGTATGGGTGCTCCTCTGGAAATGTTCACACCTTGTCCTGCAGGATTAAAGCATGGGTTCCCCCCTTTTTTTCTTTACCACAAAGGCACTGTATGTATTGAAAATGTACATATTTTTAATGCAAGAGGCATTCAGTCCCATTGACAGTCTTGGGAGGGGCAAAATGGACATTTTTAAAGGAAAACACAAATTTAACAATTATTATTCTCTTCCCAGTGGATTGCTCCATTGCTTCTAGACCTAAAAACACAGTCCATGACTACAATCAATGTACTTAAGCCAACTGGTTGTGTATGTACTGTGTTTCCTTGAAAATAGGACAGAGTCTTATATTAATTTTTACTCCAAAAAACGCATTAGGGCTTATTTTCAGGGGATGTTTTATTCATGTACAACAAACTACATTTATTCAAATACAGTCATGTCATCTTCTTCTGGTTGCCGTACAATGGTGGAGGGCAGGGTTTCACTTAACTGGGGCTTATTTTTGGGGTAGGGCTTATATTACGAGCATCCTGAAAAATCATACCAGGGCTTATTTTCAGGTTAGGTTTTATTTTCGGGTAAACAGGGTATGCTGACTGCTACTTTGAGCTCAGCTCTATTGTATTAAAAGAGCTGTGTCACTTTAAAGACTATCCACTTACACTGAAATAAATGTGTTAGTCTTTAAGATGCCACAATTCCTTGTATTATTCTTGTTACACATGTTGAAACAGACTTACGCAGCAAGCTCCCTGAAAATTTCTAGGATGTCGGTTGTTCAACTTAAATTTGCAGGACCAAAGGGAGAAGCTAGAATACTTTATTGAGATATGGAGTCAACTGTGAGACTGAAATGAGTGGGCACTGTATTATTGTATTGTAGGAAAACATCAACTGAAATAGGCTATTTCTAGCTAAACAATGGGTGGCTTTGTTTTCATCAGCTTATAGTACTGCGTCTTTTTGTCTTTCTGTGTGCTCTCTTCTTTTGTCATTTGGCCATATAATCTCTTCCTTTGTAAGATAATCACAGGTAATTAACTTTGTAATGGCTCTTGTCCTGTTAGATGGGTAATTGCCTGTCTGCAATTCACATGTTTCTGTGGCTTCTTCAGTATAGGAAGATATGATCTGAGCAAAGAACAGGGTGAGTGGAATTTCTGAAGTTGTTGTACTTCAAACAACAACACCAGTAAATTAGTTATGCAGAAACTACACAGAAGGGTTTAATTGATTTTGATTTAGTTATGGTGTGCAAAGCCTGACATCCTGTTGCATAGCAAGTTGCCCTAGAGTAGTCCCATTGAATCAATGGGGTTTTGGTGAGTCAACTCCTCTGTAAATTTCATGTCTTCAAATGGGTCTACTCTAGATGTGATTTACTACACTAAACTAAGTCACAATAAGAATAGGCCCACTTCAATTAGTGGAACTTATGGAGGAGTTGATTCACCAAGCTCCACAGACTCAGTGGGCCTACTCTAGCATGTGAAACAGGATTTCAGACAGAGTGGTATTCCTAGACTAGACCACACTAACTATATTTTTCTCTCAATAGTACACAAATACAGATTGAGGCATTTTGCTACTTCTAGGCTTAAAAAGAAATGATGAATGGAGATGATTAACTAATCTCTATCTTCTGCTTTCACCCTCCCTTCCAGAGTTCAAAAAAAGAGCAGCAAACAGGGGAGTCAGTTATGGTCCTGCTACAAACTATATTAAGTCCATGGTGAGGAGTTTCATGTCTAGGTTTTGTCTTACTCAACAGTAAGGACACATGACCTTCATCTCTGTTGGAACAAACATGCTCAGGTGTGTAAATTTTTCTACATTTGGCTTTTACTTTAAAAATCCCCTTCAGAAACTTAACTTACCCCCCCCCCCACACACACACACACACAAAAGTCCATTGGCACCAAATGATTTTTTTCTTTTTTTAGAAAACCCCATACAAGATGGGGAGGGGGGTGACAATATTTTAGATGGTGGACAGATGTTACAGAATATTTAAACCTCTCCAACCTGCATAGTCTGGCTCCAATCTGGATTGGATCTGTCCATGCTTACTCTTGAGCTGGGATTGGGAATTTGTGACCCTCCAGATACTGTGGGGTTGCTGTTCCCACAAGCACTAGCCAACATAGCTAGCGATAATGAATGATGGACATTGTAGTCCATTAACATCTAGAGAGCCACATTCCCAACCCTGCTCTAGGATAAGGGGAGGAAACAGTGCCACATGCTATGCATTTAAAGTACTGTGTAGTTCAATTCTCAAATTCATAGGATTCTCTTTGTTTCCCCCCTTCTAATTGCCTTCATCAGTTTTGCCCAAACACGTGCACACCTTTTGGGAGTAGAGAAACACAAGTTCCCAGATCTGTGTAGGCTGCTGAACATCTAATTTTATCCTGAGCGGACCACTTTGTTTTTCTTATGTTTGTCATTGTGAAGGACTGGGTGGAATGTTGCTATATTTGGGTGGTGCAGACAAGGGAAAGGGTAAAGCATGAATTCCCTTTTGAGACTGAGCTTCACTGGGAATATTTTCTAAAATGACCTCATTCACAAATCTATGCCATTTAGGCCAGCACTGGATTACTGTGCTGATATCTTAGGGAAAGTGGTGTTTTAAATTATACTTTTATATTCTGATTTAATTAGAATTTGGAAAAGTTGTTTTTTGGAACTACAGTGCCATGGCCAGTAAGGCTAGTCATAAAACAATAACTCTTCAGGACTCTAGATATAATTACCATTTGGATATGGTTCTGCAAGGGCTGGGAAACCAGGGGGTTTTTTTAGTCAGGGTCTGCATGCTAGTAGTGAGTGTGGTCAAAATCATTTCTAGGTGGAGCCACAACAAAAAAGTGGGCAAAGCTGCCAACATTGCAGGATTATTAATTCTACCTCACCTGCAGGTTTCTGTAGGAGTTCTGTACATTGTTTTCTGCCATCTGGTTACTTTTCCTACTTCCTCCTGAAATTAGGCTGAGGGCTGCATGAATCTAGCTTGAAGTCTGTGGCTTCTACACATTTGCTTTATCCATAAACTCTGGAGTCTAGACTAATCTTATTAGTAGGGGAGAAGATTTCTATGATATGTCATATTTTTTCTGCAACCTATGTTTCAGTTTATGTGTGAGGTTTCAACATGTTTATGAGTAATCTGGTGAGAAAGGTCAGATTACTCATAAACATGTTTGAACTTGCTTATGGGTTGAAATGTAGGTTGCAGAGAAAATGTGACATGTCATAGAAATCCTCCCCCTATTTATTAGCATCAATAAAACTGCACATGCAGTACAGTAAACTTATGTGTGTATTATGTGCTGTCAACTCAGAACCAATGTGTAACTACCCTAGTAGGGCTTAGTGAGATATTTAAGGAATGGTTTTACTCTGCTCCCCACCCCAAATGAGTTTCCAAGATCTAGAGGAGATTCAGGCTCAGTTCTCTTGAGTCCTCGTCTGTCACCCTATCCGTTAGACCACATTGGGTACCAAACAGTAAACCATACTGGATTGAGAGCTGGTAGTACAAAATGTAAAAATGAATACCTTGATACAAGAGATAATGTTCAGTCCCCGCCATGGTTTCCCTATTTTTATTTTAATGTTTTACTAATATTATTTTCATTTGTTTATATCGTATTGATCAATTCATACTAATGTCCTGCTATTGTATTATTTTGTTTTTATACTCTGTTTTATTATACTGTGTAAACTGCCCAGAGTGGCCTGGGTTGCCAGATGGGCGGTATAGAAATTAATTAATTCACACAACCTCTTTTCTTCTGCTGCAGGCTCATTATACCAGCCGATTTTACCCAGATCAGTTAATGTTTTTGGTAAGGATCAACCAAATATTTTGAAATAAATGGACAAGCGAGGACTAAATGTAGTCTGAAGGACATATTGTTGGCCCAAAGATGGGGCAGTTTATGATCTGAGTGACAGTGCTGCTTACCCCAAAAAATCAGGGTGAGGCATTCTCTTCTACCCAGACCACAGACCACAGACCACCACTGCCCAAGAGTGAATCTGTGTCTGTTGCGTTAGTTTCTTCTATCCCAGTTGAAATTTGTTGGAGGTAATTTATTTTTGGTGTTGTCTATGGAGCTGGGGATGGAAGATCAAGCCCCCACTGAAGCTGCCACGCCAGGCAAGGCTCACAACGTGACAAACAATTATATCACCTGTAACACATTTCTTTTTTTGGAGGATGATGAACAGTGTTTCTTTTGCAAATTAGCGTAACAACTGGCAATGTTATTGTTTTTATTCAAAAGGATTTGGGGGAGGGGGATTTTGATAAACATTCTGGATGCTTTTGTCGATTGATTATTTAAAAAGAACTAGAAAGTAACAAAGAAGTGGCAAGCTATGTTATGGGTAATGTAACAAGATATTTTTCCAAAAAAAGCAAATGCAAGAACAACATGAGTTATTTGCTTGGGTTTTGTATTTAGTTGCTCAGGCCAAAATCCTGGTTGTTGTTGTTTCCCCTGGTGTTTATGCAAGGAATATTTACTATTCCCTTGTGTGTACAGAAGCCACATTGCTTTCAATGCAGAGATATCTAGCTTGTGCAACCACAAGCAGAGAAAATGGGGAACACACAGAATACTCTGCCTGCAGAGCAGTTCTGCTCCACATTGCCTAACAGGGTTCTGTTCATTGAATTCCGTTTTACAAGTGTCTTTCCGAGCTTTGTAGGCATGTGCAGAGTCTGAATTCTCAACACAGTGTCACAGCCTTTGCTTGATTTGCACTTCTCCAGTTGCAAGCTGCTTTGTTAGGACCATTAATACTGCAGCAAATGGATGTATCTGGATTTATTTGTGCAGATGTGCTAACAATGACAGGATAATTTCAAGGTCCATCAGGAAAAGAAAATTCTAGGCATCCTGTTGGTCCATTCTATTCGAATCCTAGATATCTACAAGCATAAGGCATCCTATGTTTTCAAATGGGAAATCCATTGCACACAGTACCAAGCTGTCCGTTATAGCCTGTTAGCTACAACTTGGATGAAGCTAACAGGAAAAATAGCACTCCATAACAACAGCCAAAAGGAATACTGTATAAGTACTACTTTGTGCTACTCAGCTTTTCCAACCGTAAGTGTTCTGAAAACAGAACATTCAGATGGGTGTACTTTACAGAGGAGTTTTTCCCATTAGTCCTAAGCATTGTCAGCAGTGGCCAAAATCATGTTTGTTTTTCCAGCACATGCAATGAACTGGTTTATGTGAAGTTGCCCCTTTTTTTTTTTTTTTTTTTTGGCCAATTGAACAAGGGAGTATTCATTATCCCTTTGCACATGCAGGAATCCCGTTCTAAACATAAATGCAAGCTGGAGGTTGCTGGAACAATTGCTGAGCACTCTGCTTATGAAGAGTGGCAGAAATCCTATTGCTTAGTTCAGTAAGTTGTGCAAGAATAGGCCCATTGAATCAGTGGGTGAGTCAACTCAACTGTACATTCCATGGATTCAGATCAGCCTACTCAAGTTGTGGCTCACAATGTAGAGAAGTCCATTTGAGTTAATGAAGCTTACAGTGGTTAGAATTTCAATTTCCCACTGTGCCTCCTAGGGAAAAAACCCAGCCTATGTAGCCTTTGGCAAACTCCATGGTCCCAGAAGAAGAGAATGCAAAACCACTTCTGGGTACTCTTTACCTGGAAAACCTTGAAAAGAGGTCACCAAATGTCAGAATTGACTTGACAGCACTTGATAATGATTACAAAAAAGGTTGAATCACCAAATCCCCACTGATTCAGTGGACTTACTCTAGTTGCAACTTACTGCCGCAAGCAATAGGATTTCAGACACTGTGTAACTGCTAATCTGATACTACCTAGTTTCTTGCCTGTGGAGACCTGTTTGGGGTGGTTATGCCGAATCCAAACGGATGGGATCAAATCTGGATGCATGAATAGTTAGGTGGACACAGGAAATTGTGCCAGAAAGAACACCTGATGGCTCAACTTCCAGCAGCATATTCGAACATTCCAAAGTAACCAAGGCGGGATGTGGGGGGGATAATATATGCAGGACATACATAAGAGGGCTCTGTCTGTATTAATTTAAGGGCATATCCACACTGCATATTTTAGCTGGTGTAATAGTGGTTCCTTTTCCCCAAGGACAACTGTAGTTCATTGAGGAAGTCTGAAGAATTCTCCAGTGCAGGGTTCCCAACCTTGGGTCCCCAGATGTTCTTGGCCTAAAACTGCCAGAAGCCTTCACCACTAGCTGTGCTGGCCAGGATTTCTGGGAGTTGTAGTCCAAGAACATTGAGGACTCAAGGTTGGGAACCACAGCTCTAGTGCATTCTCAATAGTTTTACAAACTGCGGTTCCCAGCCTATTAGGTAGAGCCAGCATGACAGTCAAAACATTAATAATGTGCGTATGTCATGTAGCTGAGCCCTACCCATTCAGATGCTGCTCTGAGAAGAATTTTTCAACAAAGAAAGCAGCCACATGGGGTGCAACCGATAATGCAAGGAAAGGGGTGCTTCACCCTCAAATGGCAGGGGAACCTCCCTCCATATGATACTAATGTTTATATCACCCAGATCTGATCTTTGCACTGTCAAAATCCTGTAGCAAAATTAAGTATCAAAACCAATGGAAACTTTTAGCAACATTCTTCACAGTTGTTTCTGTCAGAACATGTTTATTGTCCTTGTCTCTTAAAAAGGGCACATATTTGAGAGCAGGAATGATGGAAAATAAAATAGACCTGGTCTGGGTAATGTTTTTACAATGAACATGTCCCAAATGCTCTGTCTAGTTTACAGACAGCTGAAAAATAAGTTCCAACCTACATCATATCCTAAAGGCATATTGACTATAACATAGTCGGTCAGATTGGTATAATAATGAAATTATAAAATGCACACCATTCTGTGTTATGTCCAGTCATAACACTATTACAAACTGCCCCCTAACTATCTTTCTATAGGACAGATCTTGGGAATATATATATTTACTTTTCAAAACTTTTAGGATGGGGCTTGTAACTTTCTGCCAGATCATATATTCTAGGTCAGTGATGGCGAACCTATGGCACACAGTGCCACAGCTGGCACATGGAGACCTCCCTGAGTGGAGCGCTACCTCCACCCCCACCCCCCACCCCCGCAGCCGAACCTCAAACTGCACGATTGTAAGCCACCTATCCCTGCTACCTTCCTTGGTTGTGGCACTTGTCACTTGTAAATCAGTTCTTTTAGAGATCGGAGATAAGGCTGCTTTATTGTTTACTGCTGTAGAACAGCCCGGGGCAGTCAATCCGGCTTGTGAATTACTACTTCCGCTGGAGGTGACTGCAAGCAGGAGGGAAAGCTCCAATTAAGGTGGGAAGGAAGGTGCGAGAGAGGGGGATGGGTGGATTCAGCAAGCTTGTTTAAATGTAAGATTCTAGAAAATTTAGGGAGGGAGTGTGTGTGTGAGAGAGAGACTGATTTTCATAAAACCATGAAAAAAGGATGTGACTGCAAGGAGGGAAAGCTCCAATTAAGGTGGGAAGGAAGGCGCGAGAGAGGGACCGGGTGGATTCATCAGTTTGTTTAAATATAATGAGAGGAAACAGGGACATACTGAACTGACGCAAATGATTGCTGAAAATTTAGGGAGGGAGGTTGTGTGTGTGAGAAACTGACTCTTTCATAAAACCATGAAAAAAGGAACCTTCCAAAGTGTTTGTATGTGTGTGAGAGAGAAAGAGAGACACAGAGAGACTTGACTCATGAAACCAGAATTAAAAAGGCATCAAAAGCTAATCACAATTGGTGGATTGCATTGCATTCAAAAGTACCCAGTAAAGGATTTCGGTAAGATTGTATTATGGTACACACTTGATTTTTTTCTGGCCAGCCTTACAAATTGCTTTCTGTTTGACAGAGTGGGAGGTGGAAGTAATTTTAAGGCATTTTCCACATAGTTTTATTTTTAATCCAAAATATGGCCCTGCAATGTCTTTTTCTGGTAAGCAGGGAAATTAACAAAAGAAGCCTAAACATGTTTGTCTTAAAACAGCCTTTGATGATAAGATTTTTCTGCAAAATATTTAAATATCTAATATTTTATTATGTGATTATTTAATTGTCGTTATATTTTATGATGTTTTATATGTTGAATTTTTTATACTTGTAATTATGTTTTTTGTTTGATTGTGTTGTGAACCACCCAAAATAGCATAGATAGAAAGAAAGAAAGAAAGAAAGAAAGAAAGAAAGAAAGAAAGAAAGAAAGAAAGAAAGAAAGAAAGAAAGAAAGAAAGAAAGAAAGAAAACTTTTAACTTGGCAGCAATAGGTCAAGGTTTGAAAAATTATAGTACTATAGAAATATATCAGAAATATATCATTAGAGCTTCACCATATGTTATGGGATGGAGCTCTGCAATCCTGTGATGTAACACTTCTAAAATGCAGCGCTATCCATGTTTCTACAAGTGCAAGTCCCTTGTAGTCACTGGTGCTTATTCCCAGGGTGTTTATAGGAAGACAGGCTTGATAAATGATTATTCATTAATCTTTCTGGGTTTTTAAAGGACGAAGTAACAGTATGAGTACTTAATCCATTCATTGGTTAAGTATAACATTCAGAATGCCTCCACCTATCTTTAATTGAATTCAGTTATGCCATTTATCAGGTTCCTTAGGTGATCTTCGTTAAGATACTGGTTAGATCCCGATCATCTGAGGCTTCAGCAAAGTCCCCAGACTATGTTTTTTATTCCCAGGGTCCCCAAACTGGAAACATTGAGAAACGCTGCCATGATAGATGTGACCAGTCACGGGATACTCTGCAAAACAAACTGGTGAAGTGAAAACAAGAGTAGCTTTTCTAAGAAAAGCAGACAACAGAGATGGGGGTTGAGCTTTAAAAAACACTACTCTTCAGGGAGGCTTTTCAATCCAACCCTGTCTGAGCGCCTCCCATCTGGTCCTCTTTATTGTGAACATTTGTTGGTGCCATTGGCTTTTATGGTTTTCATTTGTCATTGCTGTTTCTGTTACATTTTAGTGTCCATAGTTTGTTTGTCCTGGTTTGTAATTGTCTGTAAGCTGCCCAGAATAGTGCCTTGGGACTAATGGGGTGGTATATGAATTAAATATAAATAAATATAAATAAAACCATGCAAAAAGGAACCTTCCAAAGTTCATCTCCACTGCATTTAGCTCTGCAATTTTTGCTGAGAACAGCAAGTGCAGTATTTCAAGATTCATTTTAGACTCTAAATTGAACTGGGCAGAACTGGAATATTTAGCAGAGTCTCACTAACAGCAAACACCTAGTAAAAGACAACCAACACACCTGGGACTAGATTTCTGAAGTGTGTAGCAATCACGTTTCTCTGTTTCTCATCCCCAAAGCAGGAGAAAGTATCATAGTTTATTCCCCAAATCTGAATCCCAGTCTCTCTGCTCCTGGTCCTGCTTTGACTGCAACACCAAACAAAAGGTCTTGCAAACAAAAGACTGTGGCTTTCTTTATTGAGTCAATCCATCTCATGTGCAGTCTTCCTCTTTTCCTACTGCATTGCACTTTTTCCTGCATTACTGCCTTTTCCAGTGAGCTTGTCTTCTCATGATGCCACTGTAGTACAATACCCTTTGCTTGGTTATTTTAGCTTCTAGTGAGAGTCCACACTTAATTTGTTTTACTTATCTTTCTGAAAAGTCATGATATCTGTAAATCTCTTTTCCAACACTACATTTCAAATAAGTGAAATGTGTGTATACACTTTATGTAGTGTATAAAATGTAGGTATACACTTAAAAAATTTGCACTCCTATATATAGTACTTAATAAGCTTTATAAATAGGGTGCATTTAATTCAGTGTAGCATTTTGCACTTGACTTTTTTCTAAAAGAGCTGTCAGTTGGAGGAATCAATAAAGAACCAGACAGACAAAATGTGTAAATGACATGAGTTGTTTTTTCTGAACTAAAACCTCAGTATTCAGGTTTAATTGCAGTGTTGGCACTTCGAAATAAATAATTTGGTTTTGTGTTGCCGTTTGGGCACTCGGGCTCAAAAAGGTTCGCCATCACTGTTCTAGGTAGATTTCAGAGTATCAGTTGGCCAATAGCCGATGTGTCCCCACAAGTTCCATTCAGTCCTCAGTGCTGTTCAGCAGCTGGAGGAAAGTGCTAATATAGACTGCTCTGAGACTTGGAGTGGGATGTCATCAGTGTGTTGGGGGGAAAAACTAACTGTAGCTTTCTGTTCCATCCCGACCAATGCTGGAAGGCAGTGGTGCATTATTACCTAAACAAGGAAAATGAGACAGCTTCCTCCACTGCATCTGAGTGGAGCTGTCTCGTGTACCAGGTAAGAAGTCTAGAGAGTTCAAGCACTCACAGATGTCATGTTAGCAATCCTTACAATGCCTCTGTAAATGAGGTCAATGTTATAACTTTCATACCTTCAGAAAATGGCATAAACTCTTAAAGGGATGTATGCACGCATTCCACTGATTGCTAAATAGAAATGTATAGCTTCTGGCTCCAAAACTGAATCCTTGACAATGTTACTTCACGGTAAACCCTACTGAACTTAATGGGATTTACTTATGAGTAAGAAAGCATAGAGATTGAACTCGAAGCACCTGGAGATCAGGTACACTGACATTTGGAAATTAATTTGATTGTGAAATGTATTCTAGACGTTAAAGGAAGATATACATATTGTTTGTTTTGCAGGTAGAAGATAAAAATGTTTTAGCTCTTAGCTTGAGCAGTTTGGGATGCTCAGTTAATAGAAGAGAGGAATGAATGCCAAGTTTCCACCATGTGTGTGCAGATTTCCTTTGCTCATAATTAATAGCCCCTGTGCCTGCTAGATTTTTTTTTAAGTAGCTCACAGCGTGCCCAGGTAATGCCTTCTGACAACATTTTGAAGATCAGTTATGTCATATGGCTGCCTTTTAGGGGGAAAAATGTAATGGATAACAATACCATATGGCATCTCTGAAGAATCAGCCGGGTTGGACAGGCATTCATTGGATAAAGTCCCATAGTTCTGGGAAAGGAATGTAGTCCTGTTGCCAAAGTATGGCCTTTGTTAATCTCCTAACTACTATTGTACAGGAACCAATTCATCTGTATTAATTATAAACAATTTTTAATTACTTCAGTAAAAAGCTCATTATACCCATATATCTGATACTAATTCACACAGCTCTGTCTTAACTCTTTGTTGCAACTCCAAACATAACACAAAATAAAGATTGTACAGCAATGAAGTTAATTTTGCCTTCCATTCCTACATGAGTTTGCTTTGCTTTTTACATTCCTACTTTGCATCTGCCTATCACAAGGCTTTTTATGTCAGAAGTCCATTAAAGTTTTCTTTCGCTGAAGAGAACCACCATGCTATGGGACTTAAGAGTGTGGTGCTGGATCTTGGGAGATCCACATTCAAGTCCACAGTGAAACTCGGTGGCTGAAATCTTGTTTCTTAGCATGGTAAGTTGCAACTAGAGTAGGGCCATTGAATCAATGAAACTTACAAAGCAGTTGACTCACCAAACTCCCACTGATTTCATGGGCCAACTCTAGTTGTGACATACTACACTGAGCAATAGAATTTCAGCCATTGGATGACCTTGGAACAGTTACCATAAATACTGAATTTTTTATTATGACCAAAGGCAAGCACACAGTCACTGTCTCACATCCTGTAGTAAGGCAAAAAGTGGGGAGGAGAGTAGCAAAAGCTGCTCTGAGCTTGTGGGAAGAATAGTGTGGTATAAATGCAGCTATTAGAGAAGTGAGAGTCAGTATGGTACAATGGATAGAGTGTTGGAGCAGGACTTGGGAGATCTGGGCTCAAATCCTTGCTCAGCCAGAGGAACTTAGTGGGGATGTGAACAATAAACCATTCTGGAATGTCTCATAAGTAAAGTGACATGATGGCACATAACAAAAGCAGCCTAAATAAGTAAGGAAATAAAAAAAAAACTACTAGGGAGATAAAAGAGACATCAGTAGACAATATTACCTGATTAGAGAGAGAAAATGGCCTAGTTAAAAGAAGGCATGTTAAAAAGAGCCATCTCCCATGTTCTAAATATAAGGAGAACAGCCACAACAGGTGGCTCCTTGGTTCAGTCATCTGTCAGGCTACAGGGGGGCGGGGGGAGGATTTTGAACATCTTCAGCTGTCCAGGCATTACGCCATCAGTTAGCAATGAAAGATGGATGTAGAGAGGAATAAGGCCAGGATGGCCTTCTAGTTGCAGATGGAGCAATTAGATTTCTGGGTACAGATTTCATCTCTTGGAAAACAGGCAGATACTGGGATCTCTTGATTCCATAATGTTTCTAGATGAGAAATTGGCAGTTATGAGTTCCCACTTCACTGGAAACGATGTTCAGTGAATTGGTAATCTTCCAGATTCTGGTAGATACTAAACTTAGATCCATAAATGTTCTGGGATTCCCAGAAACCTCAGTCAATATGACTGATAATCTAGGATTCTGAGAGTTTTGGTCCCACAACTTCTGAGGAATCTTCAGCCCTTTTTAGGAGGAAGGTGAGATAAAAATATTTCTAATTAATTAATTAATAAGAGTGGGGACCTCTGTTCTTGAACAATGAAAGCGGCCGTAGTTTCTCAATCTGCTACTGTTTTTGTGTGTGTGTGATGATTTCACAGCTCATTAAGTCAGTAAGATTTAGCTTTGTGATGTTGCTGTTTTGTGCTGTCAAGTTCATCCCAGCTTATGTTGACCTCAACAGGGTTTACAAGCTGCAAGATGTTCTGTAAATTTCCATGGCCAGGTGGAAATTTGAACCCAGGGCTCCTTAATCCTAATCCAACACTATATCCACTCTAGTATTAGGCATCCTTCAGTCTCGAAAGACTATGGTAACGTGCTCTGTATGGAGGTCTTGGAACAGCGTCTAGTGTGGCTGAGAAGGCCAATTCGAGAGTGACAATCCCTTCCACACTGAAGACAAATACAATCTGTCCCCTGTCCAGCTCCCTGATTTTGCTGCTTCCGTGACTGCCTCTTTGCCTCGGTCTGCTGGACAAGGGTCTCTTCAAAATGGGAGAGGCCGTGATGCAACGCCTGCCTCCAGGCTGAACGCTCAGATGTCAGGGTTTCCCATCTGTTGAGGTCCATTCCTAAGGCCTTCAGATCCCGCTTGCAGATGTCCTTGTATCGCAGCTGTGGTCTCCCTCTGGGGCGATTTCCCTCCACTAATTCTCCATACAGGAGATCTTTTGGAATCCGACCATCAGCCATTCTCACGACATGCCCAAGCCAACGTAGACGTCGCTGTTTCAGTAATGTATACATGCTAAAGATTCCAGCTCGTTCTAGGACTACTCTATTTGGAACTTTGTCCTGCCAGGTGATACCAAAAATGCGTCGGAGGCAACGCATATGGAAGGTGTTCAGCTTCCTCTCCTGCCGTGCACAAAGGGTCCAGGACTCACTGCAGTACAGGAGTGTGCTCAGGACGCAGGCTCTATAGACCTGGATCTTGGTATATGTCGTCAGCTTCTTATTGAGCCATACTCTCTTCGTGAGTCTAGAGAACATGGTAGCTGCTTTGCCAATGCGTTTATCCAGCTCGACATCTAGGGAGAGAGTGTCAGAGATCGTTGAGCCAAGGTACACAAAGTCATGAACAACCTCCAATTCTTGTGTGGAGATGGTAATAGAGGGAGGTGAGTCCACGCCCTGGCCCATGACTTGTGTTTTCTTCAGGCTGATTGTTAGTCCAAAGTCTTGGCAGGCCTTGCTAAAACAATTCATGAGTTGTTGGAGGTCTTGAGCAGAGTGGGCAACAATGGCTGCATCATCGGCGAAGAGGAAATCCCGCATGCATTTCAGCTGGACTTTGGTCTTCGCTCTCAATCTAGAGAGATTAAAGAGCTTTCCGTCTGATCTAGTCCGGAGATAGACACCTTCTGTTGCAGTTCCAAAGGCCTGCTTCAGCATGACAGCAAAAAAGATCCCAAAAAGGGTTGGTGCGAGGACACAGCCCTGTTTCACTCCGCTTCGGATGTCAAAGGGATCTGATGTTGAACCATCAAAAACTACAGTGCCTTTCATTCCCTCATGGAAGGACCTGATGATTTTAAGGAGTCGAGGTGGACATCCAATCTTGGGAAGGATTTTAAAAAGGCCATCCCTGCTAACCAAATCAAAGGCCTTTGTGAGATCTATGAAGGCGACAAAGAGTGGCTGTTGTTGTTCCCTGCATTTCTCCTGCAACTGTCTGAGGGAGAATACCATGTCAGTGGTGGATCTATTAGCTCGAAATCCACACTGTGATTCTGGATAGACTCTGTCTGCGAGCACCTGGAGCCTCTTCAGCACAACACGGGCAAGCAGCTTCCCTACAACGCTGAGAAGAGAGATGCCACAGTAGTTATTGCAGTCGCCCCTGTCTCCTTTGTTCTTGTACAATGTGATGATGTTTGCGTCCTTCATGTCCTGTGGTACTCCACCTTCCCTCCAGCAAAGACAAAAGATTTCATACAGCTCGGTAGTGATGGTCTCTTTATAGCACTTCAGCACTTCAACAGGGATGTTATCCTTTTCAGGTGCCTTGCCGGAGGCAAGGGAATCCAAGGCCGCTTTTATTTCTGCTAAGGTTGGTTCGCTGTCCAACTCTTCCAAGACAGGCAGGCACTCGATGTTATTTAATGCTTCTTCGGTTACTACATTCTCTCTGGAATACAGCTCAGAGTAGTGTTGCACCCAGCGGTCCATCTGCTGTGCTCGGTCCCGGATGATCACGCCTGTAGCAGACTTCAAGGGAGCAGATTTATTCTGTATTGGACCTAAAGCCTGCCTGATACCGTCATACATTCCTTTGATGTTACCTGTGTCCGCTGCTATCTGTATCTGAGAGCAGAGCTGAAGCCAATAATCGTTGGAACATCTCCTGGCAGCCTGTTGGACTTGGCTACGAGCAGCTCGAAGAGCTTGCAAGTTGTACTTGCTAGGACAGGCTTTGTATGCTGCTAGAGCTCTCCTCTTATCCTCGATGGCTGACATCAACTTCTCCGAATGGGCTTCGAACCAGTCTGCCGTCTTTTTGGTCTTCTTGCCAAATGTGGACAAGGCGGTGTTATACACAGCGTTCTTAAAATGTTCCCATCGTTCAGGTGCATTTGCATCAGCCGGGCCTGGAAGGGTTTCCTCAAGCGCTTGGGCAAATTCCTCCACTTTTCTTTGATCGCAAGTCTTGCTGATGTCAATACGTGGTCTTCCTTCCTTTTTCGTGTGATATAATCTCTTTGTTCGCAGTTTTACTCTACTACACACCAGGGAGTGATCAGTATCGCAATCAGCACTCTGGTAGCTGCGTGTGATCGTAATACTAGGAAGGCTAGAACGTCTAGTGAGGATCAAATCGAGCTGATGCCAATGCTTGGATCTTGGATGTCTCCAGGAAACACTGTGTTGAGGCTTCGTATTAAAGAATGTGTTGCTGACGCAAAGACCATAATAACAGCAAAACTCCAGCAAGCGTTGGCCATTTTCATTCATCTTTCCAATGCCAAAACGGCCTAGACAAGTGGGCCAAGAAGTGTGATCAGCACCAACTCTAGCGTTAAAGTCTCCGAGAATGAACAGTGCCTCTCTTTCAGGGACTTTTTTGATAGTAGCTGCCAGATCGTCGTAGAATTTATCTTTCACTTCTGTAGTGGATGACAGTGTTGGTGCATATGCACTAATGAGGGTGACCAGTCCCGCTGATGAGTGGAGCTGCAGAGATAGGATTCTTTCACTCCCCACAGTAGGTGGAACAATGGATCTCAGAAGAGTATTTCTGACTGCAAAGCCAACACCATATTCCCTGGTCTCATTCAATGGTTTTCCCTGCCAGAAGAATGAGAAGTTTTTTTCTTTGACAGATCCCGAGTCTGGCAATCTCGTCTCTTGCAGGGCAACAATGTCCATCTGCAGTCTGCTCAGTTCCATGTCGATGACAGCTGTCTTGCGCACATCGTCTATTTCCTGCAGGTCGTCAGAAAAGCCGTGGTCAGAAAAGCCAGGGGTCATTGTCCGTACATTCCAGGTGCCCAGCTTTAGGGCAGAAGTTTTCTTATGCTTGTTGCATGGTGCAGGGTTATCGATCTGCTTGTCGGCTTTTAACCTAAACCCCACGCACCCCGTGAGGTTAACAGACCGTGGCGAGGTAGCACCTTACTGGCTGGGGGCTGCCCAGCTTAAGGCGGGCGGTATCTACCTAGTGAGGTGCAATGACCTCTCCCACCATCAGAAGTAGCCCCTGGCGTCATGCTCTACGCCAATCGAGCAAAGACTTATAACCGGTAACTGCTACTTCCTGTGTTGTTTCGACGCTGTATGCGAAGCTGGAGTGTCCTCTCCAGAGCACGAAGCCTGGGTAAAATAATATGGAGGATAGGCTGTTACCCAAGCAGCAAATCCCCCCTCTCCACGTCACTGAGATAGTCCAGTGGAAAGGCAAGAGCCAATACAACTGGTACCAGCGACGTCGCAGGAGTTGCCAGAATGACACGAACTGCCTCCGGGACTCCGGCTCCGGGTTTTGCCTCGAGGTTAACTCCTGAAGCCTTTTCCATCAGTGGATATAGCCACAAGGCAGTGGAGGTTTGAGATCAGAGTTTTCCTTCTCCTAGATGGGCTGCCTTCCAGGGCTGATGAGCCCCACCTACCCGGCCTGCTCTCTAATAGTGCAGAAGTATGATCTGACCCTTAAAAGGCCCCTACCCCCAGGTGTATGTAATGCTAATTGGCTTTCCTATTTACCCAAATTAGTAATTTTCCTATTTACCTTTTCCTATTTACCCAAATTAATCTGAAACAAGATTAGGGTGAAAAATAGAGTTAGAGAATTTCGCGCGCCGTTAGGCACGCGCTTCTGCAAAACCCTTTTAAAGCTGAAACCCCGCCCCCTCAGCCCATGCGGTTAGAAAGAGCAAAGGTCAGCCTGAAAAAACATCACACCAAAGAAAATATCTACCCAAAAACATACCTCACTTCCTCCCTCAGCTTCTTCTTCAGGAAAGGAGCTTAAGAGTGTCTGCAAAACCCTTTTAAAGCTGAAACCCCGCCCCTTCAGCCCATGCGGTTAGAAAGATCAAAGGTCAGCCTGAAAAAACATCACACCAAAGAAAATATCTACCCAAAAACATACCTCACTTCCTCCCTCAGCTTCTTCTTCAGGAAAGGAGCTTAAGAGTGTCTGCAAAACCCTTTTAAAGCTGAAACCCCGCCCCCTCAGCCCATGCGGTTAGAAAGAGCAAAGGTCAGCCTGAAAAAACATCACACCAAAGAAAATATCTACCCAAAAACATACCTCACTTCCTCCCTCAGCTTCTTCTTCAAGAAAGGAGCTTAAGAGTGTCTGCAAAACCCTTTTAAAGCTGAAACCCCGCCCCCTCAGCCCATGCGGTTAGAAAGAGCAAAGGTCAGCCTGAAAAAACATCACACCAAAGAAAATATCTACCCAAAAACATACCTCACTTCCTCCCTCAGCTTCTTCTTCAAGAAAGGAGTTTAAGAGTGTCTGCAAAACCCTTTTAAAGCTGAAACCCCGCCCCCTCAGCCCATGCGGTTAGAAAGAGCAAAGGTCAGCCTGAAAAAACATCACACCAACCAACAGCTGATAGGAGGCTTTTGCAGCACAGGCAGTGGAAAAGCACCCCAGAGGCTTCTGGAAGCGGGGCTTTGCCAAGAGGTGAGTGGGTGGGGGTGGGGGTGGGGGTGGGGTGGCAGGGGCAGCCTGCCACCCCCCCCCACACCACCCCCACAGCAAAGTGCTGCATTCAGAGGCTTGCCGGGTGCTTTTCCACTGCATGTTTACCTGCTGAAGAAGCCCCGGCAACCATTTTGTCCTCTTCTCCCCTCCTTCCCCCTCCCCTCTCCCGACGAACAGCTGATGGGCGGGCTAAAAAGAGGCTTTCTCTGCCCTGAAAATTCAGGGGGAAAAGCTGGAAATAAAAAAATTCCGCTTTTCCCCTGCGCCCCGGGAGGCTTCTGAAAGGGGTGGGGGGTCACGGGAGAGGCCCCCAAACATCGTCCAGCGAAAAGCGCCCATAGGAAATCGTTTTGCGAAGCGCAACAGCGATTGCAAAACCTCATCGTCTAGCGGATTCGTCGTTTAACGAGGCAATCGTCTAGCGAGGCACCACTGTATCTTTCTTTTGAATTGCCTGATGTAATGGTTCTAAATCTTTCTCTCTTTGCACTCTGTGCTAGTGATTTCACTGTCCATAACTGCACAGAAAAATGTTTACACCAATACATTCGAGTGGCATATAATACACAAGTAGCTACAACACAATAGGAATGGGAGTTTGCATTTAAATATAGTCTGCCGGCAGTGAGCATGTGGGGATTATTATATGTGGGCATGTATCTGATTATGCTACTGGTACTCTGCAATTATTTCAGTAGGATGTGCAGTCACATGAGATGGATTTCTCCAGAATTTCTCACTTCCTTTCCAAAGATTTTTGCACTATTTCATATGCCCTTAAGTTGCATCTGCCTTACAGCAACCGTAACAGGATTTTCAAGGCATGCGAGATATCTAAGCAGTGGCTTCATCTTTGCTACACACACATACACATACAGTGAGTTTCCATGGCTGAACAGGGATTTGAGCTCAGGTCTACTAGTCAGTCATTCTATCCATACATCACACTGGCTTGTGCTTCATGATAGGAGGAAAATGTAACCCAAAGATAGATGCATTTGCCTGAAGCAGAAATGTTTGTGAAAAGCATTCTCTCCATCTACTCAGCATTCGTTTTGCATCCTGAATGCCATACAACAGTGGTCCCCAACCTTGGGCCTCCAGATGTTCTTGGACTTCAACTCCCAGAAATCCTGGTCAGCAGAGGTGGTGGTGAAGGCTTCTGGGAGATGTAGTCCAAGAACATTTGGAGGCCCAAGGTTGGGGACCACTGCAAGATGGCTAGGTACAGGCAGCTGGAGGCCTTCCATAGGTTTTGGAGATAGTTTTATCAACATCAGCCACAGCAACTGATGGTCCACGGTTATTGATTTAGCAGTCTAACCCACATCTAACACACCAGATGCCTACTCCTGATGGTAACTTGTGTCCCCGAGCTTAAGAAATCGTGTATTGTACTTACAGGACTAAAATGACAGGAGATTTACTCAAGTATCCTCAGATTAATTTGTGTAGTCACTTTATGGACAAAAAACCTAGATTTTTAAAAATGTATGTGCTTATATGTTTTTGTTAATTAAAAACAAATGTTTCATCCATCTGACAAAAGGGGCTCTGGTTTGGGGGGGGAGGGGAAACATAGCCATCGTAGCCATAGTAAATCCATTGTTCCTACAGACACAAGTCTCTCAGTGGGTTTATGTTAGCCTTTTGCATTGGCCTAGATATCCAATATCCATCCCACAGTCATAGGGTAATTTGAAGAAGACAGACATGAATTTTGTGGATGTGTGATGAAGCATAATACCACCAGCTTACAGTGGTAGGGTATTTAGTGTGAACTATACACACTATACACACAGGGAAATTAACCCTGAGTGCTCACTGGAAGGACAGATCCTGAAGCTGAGGCTCCAATACTTTGGCCATCTCATGAGAAGAGAAGACTCCCTGGAAAAGACCCTGATGTTGGGAAAATGTGAAGGCAAGAGGAGAAGGGGACGACAGAGGATGAGATGGTTGGACAGTGTCACCGACTTTTTTTTCCCCATCTTGAACTATATTACTATTGTTGTTTTTTATTTTATTATATTGTTTTTATTCTGTTTATTATTGTTAGCCACCCAGAGTAGACTTCGGTCTAGATTGGCGGGGTATAAATTTAATAAATAAATAAATAAATAAATACCAACATGAATTTGACCAAACTCCGGGAGGCAGTGGAAGACAGGAGGGCCTGGCGTGCTCTGGTCCATGGGGTCACGAAGAGTCGGACACGACTTAATGACTAAACAACAACAACATACACATTTTTTGGTCTGTGACCTCTGAGCTTTCCTTCAGTTGACTCATAGGATCCTCCACCTCCCAAGTAGACACACTCTCTTCCAGCATGGTCTCAGTGCAGATTGTTGGTCTCAAAGAATATGTAATTTGTAGTCATGAAGGATGTGTAACCAGTGGCAAACCCAGTATGCTTTAAGCAGCCCTGTATTTTCTCAGAAGATAATGTTTTTGGTTGGATGATGGCTTCTGAGAATGGCCTTCCTCTGAGTTCATTTTCTTCCTTCATTAAATTTTCTCTTCCTTGATGCAACCTTCAGGTACCTTATTTTTTTCATTTATTAAGAACAAAGTGCTGCAGGTAGGATCTGTCTGTGGAGAAGGGGCTTAACTGGGTGGCTAATATTAAGAGTTTTAGTAGCTAGGTCAGACTTCTCACTGAACAGTATCCCAACACTATCAACAGTATCTGCTTGTGTTATTCCTTATAATTCATCCATAAAATTCATGCTCGTCTGCTCCAGAATACTCCAGGATTGTGGGTATAGCTGGGTATAACTTATTTATTCATTCCACATGAGTAAATGGCTCTGTTGCATTTGGGAACTTTATCTTGATATCAGACGAAACTAGGAATGCTCAACTATTTTGTTCAGTCTACATTTCAGACTGACTAGACCCGTGCCTCCTGGACTAATGCATGGATTGGGCAGCAGTTTGTCTCTGGATTACACCTTTCTACAAAGTTTGTGATAGTTTTTTTCAGAAAGAAAGAAAACCCATACTTGACTGAATAATACTGCTCTCAGCTCAGGTACACTATAATCAATACAAAATACATTTGTTAGGATAAAATATATTTAGAAATTAATATTTTGTGTGAAAATACATTAAGAAAAAAGTATTTTATGGAAAAATGCATTCAAAAATACATGTTTAAACATGAAATTCCAGGCAGATTTTTTGAAAAAATGAAGAAACAGTATGGAACAGAACACATGTGAAACTGACATGGATCAGAAGTAGAGTGATCTGTCTATCATTAGGCTTAACCTGCTCAAGCCTCTTCTTTTTCCTATGAGCCTAAGATCTGCTTTTGCTTTGTTTCTTATTCATGGTACTGTTTGAATCTGAAGAGCAAAAAATTACTCACATTGGCACTGAAGTGGATCATGTTGCCTTTGTGCTCCAAAACCAAAAGGAGCATATTCCTACCTCAGAGGGGATATGCATGTACTGTAGACACAATTCTTTAGCCCAGTCCAACAGCAAGGATTATATACTTATAGCTTTCTTTAAAAATGAAATATCTCAGCTGTTGACGAGACTAGATTCTGGATTCAATCATCAGCCCGATAAGAATATGAGACTTCTTTAAACAACCAGACATCAGTCCACCCAGCCCAGTGTTATTCAACTCTGCCAGCAGTTACCAAAGGTTATAGGCAGAAATTTTTGCAGCCCTACCTGTAGAGGTAGGGATTCAGCCTAAGGCTGTATGTATGAAAAAACATGAGCTGTATCACTGAGCTACACCATCTCCCCTTTCCACACTCTACTACTACTACTACTACTACTACTACTACTACTACTACTACTACTACTACTACTACTACTACTACTACTACTGGTTGCTTATGTGCAGTCTTAGCTCTTCTGTGTGCACTTTTGGGAGATCAAAATCAATGGCTGAAATCGAGTAGTAAGTCACAACTAGAGTAGGCCCATTGAATCAGTGGAGATTTGGTGTCAATACCTATGAAGGTTCCACTGATTCAGTGGGCTTACTCTAGTTGAGACTTACTACTGGATTTCAACGAATATCAAAAGTAAAGAAGCACTATGGCCAGCAATAAACTCTAGTTTCTGAAAGGACTTTGTACTACTGAGCCTGCAAGGCAATTTCCTTTTAAAAAAAAAAAGCTTGCAATAATTTTTTAAAAAACAAATTGGAAGGGTTTGGATGTTTTCAGCTTTGGAAGAGAAGATATCTCTGGCAAACAAGATCACAGAGAATATATGTAGTAAAGAAAATCTTTTATCATTCACTAGTTCACTTTCTCTTTGCATTTTGGGCATTTCTTCCCCAGACTCCATCATACACATAGCTCTCATTTATAATTGGTCCTTGGCACATTAAGAGTTACAGTTCTGAACAGCAAGGAGAAATCATGAAGTTGGCAGGACTGACTGCAGAAGCAGCCAGAGCATCTGCTTCAAAACATTGCCATAAAAAGGAACTGCAGGGAAGAAAACCTATCAAGTAAGAAGAAGGCATTGACAGCAAAGGGGGAAAAAACAGGGAACGTACATTAAAAGTGAGTTAAAATGTTCCACTTAAAAATATAAATAGGTACTTGTTTAATAAGTGCTATGCACCTATTGAATGGGTTAAGGTACAGATTACTTTAGTAAAACACAAATCTATGCCATGTGTAGTGGCAGTTAATTAAAAGAGTGTTTCACTAGCACATCCTTGATGCATCTACTGACAGATCCACAAACTTCTTCTGATCCATTTGTAGCCTTAACTTACGATTTGGAATTTATCCTTTTGCCTTTATTTCATTCCCTTTTAACCACAGAAACAAAGAAAGATGAAGCATGAGTTACTTGTTTAGCAAAGTACAGACATTGTATAATTTCTAAAGCTGACATCTTGCTTGGAGTGAAAATCTTGAATGCCATTTGCCATGTTACACCAGAAGAATGAACTTGGAACATTCTTTTTGGACCATAGCTCCCAGTAGCAGTAGCAGAGAGATTCTGTAGCAGAGAGATGCTCCCAGTAGCAGAAGTTTTTTCCAAGCCCTGCTATGTATAAATGATGTCGTGCTTCTGTAGCGTGGCAATCAGCATTCATGCATTTCAATCACAGTAGGGATGTTGTGAGACCCTGAAACCACATCATCTAAGAGAGATTTGCATACTATGATCAGTCCTCTGTATTCACCTCTTACTGATCATGGAATGAATGTTTTATTATAAAATGTTTGCTATATTTTGGTCTATGTTCAAGCTTTGATGCTTAGTAAGGATGATTAAAATATTCTGGAGGGGAACTGTGTTACTCTAGTGTGGCATAACAGAATCCTGTACTAGCTGGAAGACTATCTGATTTAATATGGCACAACCTTTTGTGCCTAGAGTTTGCTTTATCAGACACTGTTTTGCAATTCATTGCATAATTGCACCGAGATCTTTATTTGTATCAGTGTGCTGCACAATTAAAAATCATGGACATGTATGAAATATAGGGAAAATTAAAAACAAATTAAAATGTTAGCATAAACTGTTTTCCTGAACTGTTGCATGGAGGTAATAAACCTTGGGTCAATACATTGGATTTGCTATAGTTGGATTTGTTGTATTCTCCAAGAAATTTCTTATTTTTTTGAGCACAGACGTGTACAACAAAAAAAAAGATGTACGTACTGAGTTGTCCCCTCCATTAAACTCAATAGTTAAGCCAGCTTTCAGGCAGATCTGACACCTTAGATGTGAAGTTTTATGCACTTTCCCATCAGCCACATGGAAAAGTTCTGCATGAGCACATGCAAAGAAAAAAATCATACATTTTGCCTTAGACATCAGTATTTATTAGGTCTCCTTCTTGTATTGGTCTAGGAACAGAAATAATAAATGACTAATGCAGAAAAGCAATAATGAGGTGTATGTGATAAAGAACACTGATTATTGATCTTCATTCATGTTGTTCTTACTGGATGAATTTTTGGTTAATTCCTTTTAGTTAGCAGGACATAAAGTACAATAAGTCAATTGCAGGGGAAATGTGAAGGAGAATAGCTAAACATCCCAGATTCCCCCCAGACCCCCTTTTTCTCACAGCGCTTTGCATATATATAGGGTGTGTATATGTGTGTAAATCCCTCTACAAGTAGCTTAAGTAGGAAAGGAAAGCATATTTACTTATAGTTGTGGAACTTCACTTACATTCGGAAGAATAAAAGGGTTAAAAAGGAAGGATGGAGTCTCCTCCATGTGAAAGAGAGTTCTTCCATAGCGACTGAATAGAGATCAGGATGGAAGAGAGAACAACAAACAAGCAAACAAACAAACAGGATGAGGGGGTGGGGTCTTGCCTGAAGCCTGAGGAAAAAGAACTTTGCTAATTGGTTAGTTGCAAGGTTGTGGAGGCCCTTTGTCACTGAAACTGAGTGTTAGGCTGCATACAGAACTGCTATTTTTTCCAACTCTTCTTAGGCAAACAAGAATGCACTTTTTTTTTGCTCCAAAAACAATGATTTAAAAAAATACAGTTACATGAGTTGCAGAAAAGCTATTATTAATACTTTCCACTCGTTGCTCTCAGACTTTAAAACATCAGAAAGTATATTTCTTTAGGACACCGAGAGTTTATTTTAACAAATGTTCCCCAGCTTGAAGTGTAAGCAGAGTCTTAGAGCAAGAATTGAATAGTGAATCTCTTGTGAAAGTGTTTTCTGAAGCAACTGTGTGATGAATGGACTAGTGTGCAAGGCAATTCTCATGTCTAACAGGATGCCAAATAATTATGATGACATTGTGAAAATAAAAGAATAATTATAGAGGAATAGGAATGTCAACATTCCTCTGGGATTTCTGAAACATTTATGGAAATATGTGAGGAAAGCTGAAATGCAGCTGGATTTTGTTCTGGAAAAGTAATCATCTGGGTGGAAACTTCTTCAAGAAAGTTTCTGTTCAGAATTGTACAGAGAAAAGTAATAAAACCCTACGCACATCTGCTTTATGATTTAAAAACAGTAGGCTGGGCTGGATGGAAGTGAGTTTTCAGTTGCATCAGAGACCAGCCATTCCAATTTGTTTTTATTCACAGTTGGAAATCTGGAGCTTTGAGATGCTAAAAATGGACCTTATTATAGATAGCTACTTTGTGAAATCTGCAACCAGCATGTTCTCAACAGAACTGTTCAATTAAAACATGCACTGACACGGGGGTAGCATTTTGGAGTGAAGCATGGATAGCATTCTCAACACAAGTGGAGACTCTTGCAGAGTGCAGGCGGCATAAAAGTCAAATAAATAAATAAATAAGTGGTGAATTACTGGATTAAGATGGTAGAATGGACTACACATGTGAAGGATGTATTTATTTATGTATGTATTTGATTTACATAGCACCCCATTAGTGCAAAGCACTGTTCTGGGTGGTTTCAAACAATAGATAAAACATACAATAATAAGCAATAGATACACAAGACTTAAAAGATTCATAGGATGACCTTTGAGAGTGCGCTACTGCATGAATTGAAAAAAATAAATCTTTCCACTTTGCACATCATGGGGAAAAACTCTAGCCTATTTGTTAGGTGTTCGTAAATGTGATCCACCACCAGCAATCTAAAGTCACGCTGTCCATTAAGATCTCAGAACATTAATATCACCTCATTCTGCTGTATTTGTTGATCATGTCTTAGCTGCACCTAGTCTACCTTCCAGCATTGGTTTCAATGGGGCGTGAAGCACAATGCTAGGCAACAGGCATATTTACTCAGAAATTTGCCCTGTTGTGTTCACTTATAAGTGCATTTAGGACTTCAGTTTGGGTCATGATAAACATTTGATATGTGAATATACTGGTGTACCTGACTTTTTTGCTCCATGTAAATCAGACCTAAGCCGGGTCCTATTTCCTTCTACAGAACTAAGCCATGATAAGTAACTTTAGCTAGACCAAAGTCAAAATTCCAAAGGTATGGTTTGCTTTATGTCCACTACTAGAAGTTTAATTACTTAAAGTGGAAAAAAAATCAGAAAATCTTGGATTTACTACAGTACAGTCAGCTTCCTGAGAGTGCTTCTCTGCAGATTGCTAGCATGTCTGGTTAAACAAGAGGCAGGTTCGGAATGAAAATATTTGGAAAGTGTTACTGTTGTCCTTTAGAGGTTGTCACAAAAGACCTCACTCTTCTGTGCACTATGCAATAAATTCTCCTGCCCTTCCAGTTCAGGTTTAAGGGATTTACAGTTCTGTTTAGGTAAACAGCTTGTGGGTGCTTATTTTGTTACTTACTGATAATACAGATAATACATTAAACCACTGTTTAATTCAGGTTGCTGCCCAGCAGGTGGGGAAAATAAATAACTGTGACCCATTGACAAGTCCCCTCCTTGATAAGAAAGGAATCCTCTCTCTCTCTCTCTCTCTCTCTCTCTCTCTCTCTCTCTCTCTCTCTCTCTCTCTGTGTGTGTGTGTGTGTGTGTGTGTGTGTGTGTGATGGCAGCTATATTGTATCTATTAAAGTTGCTTCCAGGAATCTTTGTAGCAAAGTGTTTCTTGCTCTTTGACACTGTTGGATACAAAACAATTTCTATTTGAATTTAGGAAGCATAGGGAGTTAGGAAACTGCATTATACCAAATCAAATTATTTGTCTTTATAGGCAGGTACTCTTTACTCTGACTGGCAACAGCTCTCCGGGATTGTAGACAAAGCTTTGTTCCCATCATCTGTTATTAGAGATGAGCACAAACCTGGAAAATGATGGTTCGTGATTCATTGCTATTTACGAACCACGAACTTTCACAAACTTTCTGACAAAATGAACCATTCCGTGTGGCTTTCCACTTACGATTTCCTTTTACTCAAACCTATGATTGTGCTTAGGGACGCGGTGGTGCTTCGGGTTAAACCGCAGAAGCCTCTCTGCTTCAAGGTCAGAAGACCAGCAGTCATAAGATCAAATCCACGCAACGGAGTGAGCCCCCGTCGCTTGTCCCAGCTCCTGCCAACCTAGCAGTTCGAAAGCATGCAAATGTGAGTAGATAAATAGGTACCACCACGGTGGGAAGGTAATGGCGTTCCGTGTCTAGTCGTGCTGGCCACATGACCACGGAAACTGTCTTCAGACAAACGCTGGCTCTACGGCTTGGAAACGGGGATGAGCACCGCCCCCTAGAGTCGGACACGACTGGACTAAATGTCAAGGGGAACCTTTACCTTTACCTATGATTGTGCTGACTGGGGATTCTGGGAATTGTAGTCCAGAAGAATGATGTTTCCAAGTTCTGGATCTGGCATGTGGGGATCCTTCAAGGATGCCAAAGGTTTTTCAGTCAGGACATCAATACGAAAAGGGAGATGAGACTATTAAAGGATTTTCAGTGAAGCAGCCAATATACTCCACTTTCCTTTTCCCTCTTCTAGTCTTAGCATAAGTATATTTTAGAGTGTTCAAATTGGTAGGAGTAGGATTTGAATGCTAACCAGAGATGTATGTACACCAACAAAGAGTTATGTTGGAAGACAAGTTTCCCTTCTTAATATTACATGACCTATAACCAATAACACCTTGAAATATGGGTATGTGTTTTCCAGCTGCTTCCTAGTAGGGTTTTTGAGGAATGCGAGATGCTCAAGGATGTTCAGCTCCTCTATGAGTTTTTATGGTTTGAGTGGAGATTTGAACCTCCTGAGTTCTACTGTGACACTCTATGTACTACACTGCACTTGTTCTCTAAATGGCTAGACCATTGTGTTATTATAGCTGTGCACAACAGGCCTTTTGAAATGATTTCATATGTTATTTTTGTTTTATTTGTATTGTTTGTTTTAATCTTATCTGTGTGTGATTGTAAACCGCCCAGAGTGGATTCCTCCAGATGGGCGGTATAAAAACCAAATAAATAAATAAATAAATAAAATACCCTATTTGTGGGTTGAAAAACTGCAGAGACCATTTCACTGGGTTTCTCAAGGGAATGGAGAAATCCAACAAGTTTTCAGAGGAGTGGCTCATCAACAGTAGCCTTTGCAGTACAGCTTTGATCGTTTTCCCAAACGATTTCTGTTTTCTACTTGTTAAGCTCGACACATTATGTATTTGGGGTGGGGGATCAATCTAATGATTTCTTCCATCCAGCACAGCAGTTATTTGGTGATTTCTGGTTCATCTTCTCAACACTTAGGTGTCCCTTAGGGAAAGATATTTGCAATCCTTCATATGACTAATACTGCCGTGTCTGAATCAAGCTGTTTTCTCTATTCCGAGATAGCAATTGCCATGAAAATACTCCCCACGAAATTCTGATTTATTCCACACAGACAGAAATTTACTTCAGCCCAAGCAAATGGTGGTTTCTTCTGAACACTGTCTACCTAGAGTGGCCTTTCATAGTCAACTGCTTTCTCCTTCCTCTGGGACATATTCTACAGTTAGTGGGTTTATTTTCACCTTCCATTGTCTTACCAACAAATTGCCGAGTTATGTGTCATCAACTGCTGGTTCTCAAACAAAATGGCATCGAAGGATGATCTATTCACTGCCAATGTAAGTTTCCATTTTTATCAGACCACACTCCCAAGAATCATTGTTTGAACATTCAACTTGTCTCCACCAACCTGGTTCATTTTGGACCTTTCCAATTTTTTTCCAGTTTATTTACGTGTTCCTCTAACTGTTGGATGGCTGTCAGAATGTTCTTTTGGACAGAGCTTCCTTTGCACTGATAAAATCAATTTCTGTTCTGTAAAGAATGCAACTGCACTTGAATCATGGATTCACACTGACAGAGACTCTAGACCAGTGGTTCCCAACCTTGAATCCCAGATATTCTTGGACTAAAACTCCCAGAAATCTTCACCACTAGCTGTGCTGGCCAGGATTTCTGGGAGTTGCAATCCAAGAACATCTGAGGACTTAAGACTGGGAACCACTGCTCTAGACTGTCCATCAATTCAGTCTCACTAGTTCACTCCATAACTTTATCCAGGGTTTTCAGTATCCAAAACCAGTCAGTTTTATTTGTGGATAACTCCTCAATAGTCTATACTAGGACTGATTATACACCAATATGTCTTTTATTTCAGAGTCATTGTGGGGCACAAGCTCCATCCAAGGTATCACAGGCGCAGTCCTCTTACCTCTGCTTTAAGAGTATAGTGAGCTAGCTGTTCAATGGAAGCTATTGGCTCAAATATCTTTTTCAAAGCAATCGCCAACGATTTGTAATCAAGATGAATCCCAGAACTGAGTTCCTGGGAAGTGTCACTAGCTTTCCCTTTTAACAAGAGCCCTAAAAATGTAGACTTTAGGGAGTCCATTAAAGTGTGGAACACAGTTAAATTAATCACCCCCATCAGTCAGAAGAGGAGTTTTCAACAGAAGATGTTTACTGTGCCATCACCTTGTTTCATTCCAATAATTTTTTGGAATAGGGATGTCCAGACAACCTCATCTTACCTTCTCCGTTTTGTTTTGTTTTTTTTCTAATAAAAGAAAATACACTAAGGAAAGAAAGACACTTATTTTCATAATATCTTCCAGTTGTACTGTGATGAACTGTTTGTATGGAAATTCCCCCACTTTCTTTCTTACCATAGTGTGGTGACCCAAAGGTGCACAGACTGCATAATCCTGAAGTATCACTTCTTCCTTGTTCCCCATGTGGTTGTTTGGAAATCATTTTCAGAAGCATGATACCCTAGTCCCAGTTCATGCCACCAAATTGTAACAGACTCCTCCTGGGAAGATGGAGCTTGGCAGAGAAAGCCACACAGAAGGAGATAAATGAATGAACTGAGGTTTGCTGTTAAAAGGTTGCATAGAAGAAACCAATCAACAACTTGATGATAATTGGGCTTATCAATAACCTATAAGAAATTGCATTAATGCCGCCCGCCCCGCCCCCATACTCATGGGCTACCCACTGGCCTTAGTTCTTTTCCTTTGGGTGAACATCAAACTTTCAGATAGGAGTGACAACACTGGCACCATTATTGACTTCTTCCAAAAATGTGTTTTTATGGGATAAAAGAAGCAGGGTAGCACATGAGTTGTTGGGGCTCAGTGGAGAAAGTAGAATGTGATTTTACAGTGAGGTGCAGGTCATAGAGATAGCAAAGCTGGGCTATCACTAAAACGGAAAATTCAGAGAAGCACCAGGATAAAGACATGTAAATAAACACACACACACAGAGCCAGGATGGAGCTGTTAGAGAGCTACAACCTAAATATGGAAGGCAGGAGTAACCTTACACACAATTCCTTAAATCCCAAGGCATGCCTAATTTCTTTAGCATCACGCTCAAGTATCATGCTCACTGAAACTAAGCAATGCTTCCCTTTCAAAGGGGCAATTTCAATTAAAATCTAATTAAACAGCCATATTTCAAGAAGCAACGAATGAACTGGTTAATTGCAACAAGGGTTAATCAATTAGAGCCCAGCCCCTGCAAGTAAGACGGCAAGCAGCCTCTTGAATCACAACGCTTTATTTGTAGTTTGAAATTATTTAACGAAGTTAATTCATGCTCGCTTCAGAGACGGCCTATGAATTTCTGAATGATTTACTTGTCTGGCAAGTGCGAAACCGAGCGAGGCTCTCCGCGCCCCTCCCCGACTCCGTGTTAAAAAGCAACAGCCCCAAAACATTAAAACGTTTGATTTTTTTTCCAAGTAGACAAACTGTGTTGCGGTGGGGGGGGGGGGAGAAGAGAGAGAAATCACAAAGTGGGGAGAAGGGTGGAAAGAGAATTGAGAGTAGTAGGGAGCTGGGATGATCATTGTTTTCTCTCCGGCTATTATTTAATGTGAAAGCAAATAGTCAGGCTGAAAATCAGCTAACAGAAGGGGATTAGAGAGAGTCGGTCTCGGAGTGGCTTGCTTTCTCGCAGCGCTGTCTCTTCAGACACTGACGAGAGACAGGCAGAGAAGGCAGCCGCGGCGGCAGCAGCAGCTCTCCAGATGGCGGGGGAAAGTGTTTATCTTGGGTTACTGCAGGGCAGTCGGGACTCTTAAAGCACGGCAGCCTTGGGAAAGGGCTTCATTAGGGGGAGAGCAAGTTCCAGGTCCGCTAAGTTAAAAAAAAAAAAGAGAGAGAGAGAGAGAGAGAGAGGTAGTGCGAAAGGAAAGAGGGGGGGGGGGGAGGCAGACTACCCAAGAGGGACTAGGCTGGACTATTGTTAGCATATACTTGACCGATCCCACCCCCTCCGTCCCTCCCTCCCTTCCCCAAACAATCCCCGCTTTGCTTCTCCTCATGACACAGATGTCTCCTACCTCGATCACCTCCTACGGCTTTAAGCCCTCCCCCCTGCACCTGGGTAGCTGAGCCGGGCCAGCTGCTTGCAGTATGCTGTTTGACTTTCGAGGTGGCTGCTAGCAGAGGAAAGGGGGGGGGGAGGAGGGCACTGAAGGGGGGGGGGAGAGAGAGAGATACACACAGAGAGACGCTCTCTCTGTCGCAAACACACACACACACACATAGGCGCGCGCGCACAAACGGGGAGACAAGCCAGCCAGCGAGCAAGCGGGCAAACAAGCAAACAAACAAACGGCGTCGTCCTTCTGGAGAGCGGGATCGGCCCCAGACGTTGCATGGAGCGGCTTCTCCCCGGCAGGCGGGCACAAGGGGGAAGCCTGCAAATCTATGCCTCGCCGCCTTAGAGAGCGAGAGAGCGAGCGAGCGAGCAGGCGCACCGCGACTGACAGCCGCACTCGCGACGGCTCGGACTTCAGCGCGCATTTCGTCTGCAACCACAGCAGCAGCAACAGCAAGCCACGGGAGCCGCCAGCGCGGCCGAGGAAGACCTGGCCATTTGCACCCCATTCGGGGCTACTGGGAGGACTTTTCTCGTCCTCGGCCCCCGCGGTTCTTCCTCTGACGATTAGTATGATCCCGAGGTGCGATTTCTGGGTCTTTGGGCAGCGCCGCCTCCACTAAAGTACCCTCGCGGGAATCGAGCGGCCGTCGCTCCCGAACGCGCCAGAAGAACCAGAACAGCGGGAGTTTCGGCCCTCGTGGGTTGTTTGCACCCCCGCCGGCCCCGGCGCGCCCTCCCGGCCCCTCCGGCCCCCACCCCACCCCGACACGCGACGCGCCACCGCCCCGGTTCCTTTCTCGGCGTCGGGACTGGCGTGCATGTCGGTGTGCCAACGTGGGCCATCCGGCTTGGGGAGGCCAGAAGGGAAGCGGAGCGACCCGACGTCCCCCAACCCCAGTCGCCTCGGCCCGCCCGCCCACAAACCCCCAGCCGGCCTGGGCTGTCGGATCTCCGCCAAGGAGGACGGGAACTTTTTATTTGCAGCTCTCGGCCGCCGGCGGATGGTGGGAATCTCCGCTCCTTTCCAGTGTAAGTACTGCCCCCCCCTGCCCCCCGGAAAGCAAGGCGTGGGGAGAGAAGCCGAAAGCCGCGCTGGTGGAGCCCCGAGCCCCACTCCCGGTTTGGGCTTCTTTTCCTGGGATTTTGGGGAGGGGGGGGAGAAGTGGAGGCTGCGGTTCCTCTTTGCTGTGGTCGAGTCAAAAGGGCTCTTGGCGGCGGCTGCAATTCACTGCCCTGAATTGGATTCCTCGCCTGCGGCACTCCACGGCGCCAAAGGCTGGATTGCGCGGGAAGGAGAAGTCGCTCGCCTCTCTCCCGCCCCGGTTTGCGCCCCTGGGCCAGAGGGCCGAGCTCCAGAGAGGCCGAAAGTTTGAGGGGAGGGAAGCTCCTCCTGCTGACCAGCGCCGAACTGGAGCCCTGCCCTTCGCGGTGGGGGCGCCCGGTCCTCAGGCTGCACCCCAGGCTTACATCCCAGCTGGGCTGAGATCTTGGGAATCCCGGCAGTCCGTCGCTTCCCACCCTTCCCCTCGCCGGAGAGGTGTACAAGGGTACATCTGAGCACGTGCAGAATTATTCCGTTCATCCCGAAATCTGATCACAGTTGCGTGGCTGGAAGAGGGTGGGCAGAATTTCTGAGTCAGAAAGCAGGTCTCGTTTCTGGTCTTGCTCTTCTCCCCCCCCCCCCCCCATGAAAGTTTTTGTGCGTATCTATGTGTGTTGTCTGTATGAAAAACAACAGTTTCAAAATTGTATATTGTATATTGTTTACGTGTGTGTGTGGATACATATATACGCGCGCGCACGCACTGATGTTTTGAAGTGGAGATTTTCAGTACAGACAACATCAAGATCAAAACGGTCAAGTATTTTTCCTGTCAACTCTTGTCTCTTCTTCCTCTTCTGACATGGAGGTCAGGAAAGCCCACTAAAAATACTACAGTAAGCATCGCTTCGGGTTGTCTTGCAAAAATACCTTTCCCCTAAGGAGGCCACCCCACTGAATTGCAAAATAATGTTGAGCAGTTCAAAACGAGAAGTGTAGGGTTTTTAAACCACAGAAAACAAATGCAGACTTGTGACCACCCTGTGCATAACAGAGGCACAAGGAGGGCACATATGTATATATAAACTTGTATCAGAAGTTCAGTGCTCTAATCCAGATTGCTCTTGGAAAGACTGAGCTCTCTGAACGGAGTTTGGATTGGGAAGGAGTTTTGTAAACTTGCAGCAGGTTCTTAAGCATGTTTATTTAAGAAGTAACACTCTGTTGCATCTCATGGAACTTTCTCCCAGGTAAGACACTGTACAATATTTAGGACAGAATTGCACCCTTAGCTTCATTCAGTGATGTGACTCTTTGGAAGTCATTACAATACACAAGCTAGAAAATATGTAAAGTGACTTACTATTTTGCCTGGCCTGAAGGCTATTTGACTTCAGTGTCATTTCAGTACTGAGAGTAGTGGTCAGTGCATTTTCTTTACCAAATCATTTTGGAATGAGATGACCAGAAGCTTCAAAGTTCCAATGCTGCCCTTTAGAAATAGAGGTGGAGTGAATACCATGGAGCTTTGAGCAGGATCGACAAATTGAGGTTATTAAGATGTAATGTGTTTTACAGTGTCTTTGAATATTAAGACAGCTTGTGCTATCACAAGAAGATAACAGTAATTGTCATGGTGGAGGTTGCACTTCAATTTTATGTATGTGTACATGGAAGCAATCCCATTGTGTTCAGTAGGGGTTACTTTTAGCTAAATGTGTATAAGACAGTAGCTATGGACCCCCCTTAAGCATATTATATGCTACATTCAAAGGAAGATATCCTAAGAAAGAAAATATGTCCCACGTTCTTTATGGGTGACGTTTGAGTCTTGGAATGCACTGCTAAGGTTTTGCTTTAGCCAAAAAGCAAACAAACAGAAATCCACCTCACCCTCTGACCCGTTTAACTTTTAACATTGCTACCCCTAATTAATCTGCTAGGGCCCAGACTTAAATGGCTGTCCTCAGCTGCTGAAAATTGATTTATCCCTTGATGGTGGTTTGAGTTGCAGACCAAATAAGATTATTTTCCCCCTTCAGTTCTAGTCTGGCTTTGCTCTGTTTTGATTATCTGTCTCAGTAGTTGCAGAGTTTAAATTTTTTTATCAAACAGGACTGTGCATACTGACCTAGACGTATCAATATTTCTAACACATAAAAGCAATTAAACAATTTGAGCATCTTGTATCTTCATGTTATGGTTGATACAGTGACAATCAGCAATTGTTTAAAAGGAAGCAGAAAACTTAAATCATCATCTTTAAGAAAAGAGAGAGACTTAGCTTTTTGTAGAGTGGGATGCTCCAAATGCTTGAATGGTCAGACACCCGTTTTTATTTTAGGTTTTAATTGATAAAAGATATGACATACATTGTTTTCTGGTGATATCGATCTTCGGTGATTGTGCCAGTTTGTAACGGCGGCATCTTTTGAAAGGAAGTTTCAAAGCCTTCAAATTATTCTGGAACTGTTTCCTAAGGAGTCTGTAACAAATCTTAAAATCTTCACAAAGCTAAACTGCCTTTTCTACAGAAGTGATTTCTAGATTGCTAACTTCTTAAGAATGTTTACATTTTGTACTTAGAAGTGTTTACGACAGATATCCAAACATTAAATCAGTGACTAGAACCAAAGAAATTCTCTAGCAGTTACACAAATGACTTTAATAAGCCATTGTGTTAGCTAGCCAGCCCTCTCTTTTAATTGTTACCATGAAACTTTTCTGGTCAGTATATCAAATTTCATTGTGTATTTTTACTACCCTAGCACATGGGGATTCAGGTTTGTTAGTTTTACTTCCCCTTTCACATCCACCCGTGGTATTAAACTTCAGTATTTTAAATTTAAAGCAAAACAAACAGAAGTATGAATGTAGAAATTTTTGTGCTAGTGACATAATGCAAAATCTCACCTTCATTTGTGCGGTAATGAAAAATACTGTGTTTTTGTTTTCAAACCGTGGTGGATGAGCTAACATTCTTTTTTTGTGATGGAATGCAGACAGTGGTATTGGGTCACTGTATTCTAGCAACGGCTGCCATTCAGCTTGTTCTTCGGCAGGGGTGTCCATGTTTCAAATAATCTTTTAAGGAGGAATATTTTGTTCTGTTGCTGTTGTGTTGTTTTACTCACTCCCTGTGTTAACCCCGTACTGCTGACTCTTCATTAAGGCACCACGAGTGTATCTTTGTTTGTGTCACTGTTTTCTGCACTTAACACTGTACATCTTCTGTGCTTCTGCTTGCATCCGGCTGAATGTATGGTTGCTATGCTTGCTACAGACAAGGGGGAGGAGGGGAACAGCTCCACCTGAAGCACTGGTCAGTGGCTAGCCAGCTGAAGGCATTCTTCTCTGTCAACTCTTGTTTCTTCCTCTTCTGACATGGAGTTCATCTGACAGGCACTGAATGCAAAGCCTTCTTCACAGAGGCCCTGTGGAGCTTTTTCTCGGAAGGAAGGCACCCTGAACAAAATTGGCATCTGTGTAGTATTTGTGTTGGGGATGATGGGAGGGGGGGGGGGAAGGCTGCTACAGTTGGCATGTTGGCCATTCAACTTTGTTTGCCACTGGTAATTCCTGTTTAACTACTTGTAAAGGGCTGTCTATGTAGCGGTATCATTTAATAATAATAATATTTCTTCTCAGCTACAAATTCCCAGGCTTGCCCTGTGGTCCACTTCACTGCACCAGCTATGCAAAGAAATCATCATCATCATCATCATCAAACATTTTCAACACCATGAGCCTGTTTTGTTCTGTGGTACTTACCAGCAGAAACAAAATGGGCACCTGGGATGGGATGAAGTTTATTTCCCATTGATGGGCTAAATATGGATGTCCTTCAAAAACTGAGCATTTCACTGAATCTTGAGTTAGCAGTTATGAGAGTTTTAGTCATATATAGGGAGGTGTTTTAGAATTAAAATGCGAATTGATACATTGCTTATAAAAGAAGGCCTCTGCTGTAAAATTTCTTAAATCTCCACATTCTTTTTTTATCATGCCCAGCCCCACACAGTTCAAGAAGATGAACCGTACAGACAGGCTGCAAAATTACTTCTTAACTTGACCTCATGCTTTCTATATAATAAATGCTGTGTTTTGAATTCTTTGTAACAACAGCAGTGGTGATATTCTCACTCAGAGCTTGCTTTTGTTTCTGGGAGAATTGAAATAAACATGAACAGCATTTGAAAGGAGAGTAGTTAGTAACTTCAAAACTGGATGACACTTTTCTGTAAATATGAAAAGGAATATAGCTAAAGTGATTTTGATTTATATTCCATTATTAGCTTAATCTGAAATACATTGCCTTCCGTCTTCATTATTGTTTTTTGCTCTCACTGATAAGAAAGTTATCAAATGATGTTTGAAGAGCAGTGGATGTTTTATTAAAGTAAGCATTTGGTTCTCTATAATGGAGGTAATTGTGAGTGATAAGAACAAAGGAGGTTATCTATATGTTGTTTAAACAGAAGGAGCTACTTTTGTGCCATCTTTAGGAGCCATCTGTACATGGGAAGGGTCACCTGTCTGTCCACACTAATTATAGTTGGAGGGAGAATGAAATTTGAGTAGTCTTTCTGGTAACGAAACCCATAGTGGATTTTATTGTAAATGAGGCTTGTGTACAAAGAGCAATGCTAATTTTGAAAGGAAAACAAACAGCTGCATGGCTTCCATGCACTTGCAGTTGTGAATCAGGGAGTGGATGCAAAGAAGGTTTTGGATCTCTACTATGTAGTCTCAGTATGGTGTTAAAGAGTTTTTAGTTGTGATTCATATTTTGATGGCATTTTTCTTAAATGCTTGTTTTAATAAAAACCAGTCTTTGCTTCAATGCACTGACACTCAGAAGATTGCCACTGAAGTGTAGAAGAGTCATATTTAATTTTGAATATATATTTTTCTGCACCTCCCATTTGACATAGTTTGGGGGCTAACCTTAAAGGAGTGAAAAATGTATTTTGCAGTAAGAAGGTCAGATGAATTTTACCACATCTGTTTATAGTAATTATGAATATAATTAACATGAGAATTACAAGTGAAGTAATGACGAGCTGAGCAATGAGGTATTATGGCATAATGGTCATATGTCGGTATTCTCACATTATAGCACACTAGAATTCACATATTCAATGCAAGAAAGGAAATGCTAGGTTTTGAAGCATTAAAACAGCCCAAAACCTCTTTGCCTGAGGCAGATGGGCCTTCTTGCTTTATAAGGAGGTAACCCGTTATTAAGAAAGAATCAGTTGAAATTAAGATTTGTAGCCTCAAGCTTGGACTTTCAGACAGCTGTGATTATGAATGGTTCATCTGTTACACATTTTTAGTCTGACCATGGTGTATATTGCCTTATATTGCTTTCAAAAATGTGTGTATGAAGGGTGGGGGAGGAATAGATATTTCCAAAGCAATTGTTCTAGAAAGGTGCCAGTTTTTTGATCTTCCTTTTGAGAAAAATAATTTTACAGCAGGCTTATGTTTCAGATCAGGAAAATAAATCAAGGGAATTTTGACAAGACAGCCTCACTGGAAGATGTCCTTCAGACCAGGGGGCCAATTTATGCTAACTTTTGGAGTTGTCCTCTTGTGGGACATTCTTATTTATTGCCATAGGATTATTTATTGGCACACTATACATTTTTAAATAGATTTGATAGCTATTAAACTAACAGCCTGGTCCTATGTGTATTTACTTGGAATTAAGTCCTATTGTGTTGGATAGCAGTTACGCTAGTGTGCCTAGGACTGCAGTCAAATACCATCAATGTATATTCCGCAGAAAGTATCAGTGATACATGGAAATGTGCAACTTCAGCAGAAGCACCACTTTGAAGTGAATTTAGCATACCTCAAATTCCCTTCATACTCTTGCATGTCTTATTTCTCTCAGATATGGTTGGCCATTCCAAAGATTACATGAAGCATTAGGGAAGTGTTTATGTTTTGAAAATTGAAGAGTGCTTGAAGTCTCATGAGTTTAAATACATAACATTGGCTCCTTTACTAAAGTACATTCAAACAACGTTTCTGACAGAAATTGCGTGGGTATTCCTCTTCAAACCATAAACATATATTTTTTTCAGTAAATTCTGCTGCGGTTCTTGAGACTCATTTGAAGATCAGGATGTAAGGCTGTGATCTGAGAACACATCAGGGGAAGTAAATATTGTGGGCATAAGGTTTGTTTTGTAGTGAGAGGGCTGAAGAATTAGAAAAGAAAACCTCATGCCATGTCCCAGTGATGTTTTCACATTATTGGATTAGTGGAGGATTTATGACAGAGTCTTCTTTATGGGGCATTTCATTATAGTGACACCATTTCCACACACATATGCATCCCTTCTTCTGGTGTTAGGTTCTGCTTTTGGCTTTTGTCATATGTCAATTCCTCTTTCATCTATTCTCTGATGAGAAAAAGAGTCCCTATGGGCCAGGACACTTGGTTGAAAAGCTGTAGTATCTTAATACAACTTTCTCTTGAGTTGCTGCTCAGTAGTTATCCCAGGGGAATGACCGACTTAAAAAGTAAATTAACGTCATCTCTGCGTAATGTGAATGACAGCTCATTTTGCACTGGTAAGTTTAATGCGGCACTACTTCTGTTTATACATACAAGTGTTATGGATCACACCAAACATCTGTCTTATCTTACTATGTATCTATTTGTGGCCAGTTGATGCCTCTGGGAAGTTTGGGACAAATAACAGTGGAGGGGGCTTGCTTTTGTCTTGCATTTGATAGGCAGAAATATACTGTTTTTGAATATGGTGTTCCATCTAGCTATCATGGCTACCAGACATTAGTTAATCTTTTCCCCATGAATTCTTCTGCTGTGTTGGTTTTGTTGGGTTACCTTAATGATTTCTCTTTATACTTGAGTTAGTTCTCCGTGGATTCATTCAGAGGACTGTTTAGTTCTCTCTTTCTTAATTGAGGTCTACCTCTCCAAGTCACCTATTCATCATAGAAAACACATTCTTATGTGGACAAAGAATAATTCTGTGATTGGGTGCATTTTTAAAAAAAGACAGTATTGGCTCCAGTGTTGGAAAGCAATGAGTTAGAATGCATGTCTGGCTTTTGTTAAGTGTTTCGTAAGCTTAGATACTTGAACGAATTGGGAACCTGAAAATGTTCAAAGACTGAATACAGCGTATTGGGCAGTGTCCTAATTTATGAGAATGAACCACATAGATAATTGTTCTTTCATCAATTTCCACATAAACAACTTGAGAATCTCTCTACAAGTCAGTTGGGGAAAGACAATATAAACTGTAAGTGTTCCATTTATTGACATGTCCAAGCCTGCTAATTAATTCTGAGTAGGTTGCACTATTCATTGACCTTCAGCTGGTGGATCAGGGCCCACAATTATCACGTTTGTGTCATCACCATTTTCATTTTCTTTAAACAGTTGCCTCTTTAAGACAGGGAGTCAAGTGAAAAGGGGGAAGAATGGTAAAGTTGGGTAAAGAAAAGGGTATCTCACTAAGACATTTGTAGCTAAACTTGGGTCCCAGGTATATAAGATCTGAAATCTATTGACATAGCTTACCCTCTTTAAAGCAGTGTTTTCAGAATCTTGCAGTTTTTCCTTATCCGTTTTGAGAAGGTACCATATATGTTTTTAAAGAAGATGCCATACATGCATGTGAACAAGCTGAAGACACCCCAGTGTAGTTTATACTTTGCTCCTTTGAACAGGTATTAATTTGCTCTAAATTCATATTAGAGAGATAGAGGAAATTTAAAAAACAAAATTTCTGGGTATTGTAGACATTGATTTTCCTTAACATAAAGATCTCCCTTTCTCCTCTTTTTATCCCCCTTCCCACAGCACAAGGGAGAATTTTGGGTAGCTCTGCACTAAGTAAAAACCAATCCTGGTAGGATGCACTTTCCATCATCTTGCGAGGTGGTACATTATGATCTGGGTAATAAGAATCTGTGATTTATTTATTTATTTAGAAGGGGGGAGATTCTTTACAAAGCGGAAGTGAAATAATCTAAGCATTAATTTTTATAACAGGAAATAACAGTTATTCCATGGTTAGAGAAGTTGAGAGCCAGGGTGGTTGGAGTGGTAGACAAAAAATCAGGAGGTTCATGTTTTGATCCTTGCTCCATGAAACTTGCTGGGTGACCTTGGGCCAGTTGCTGTCTTTGAACCTCACCTGCATCACAGGACTGTTGTGAGGGGAAGAAATCAAGCTGGGGGAGAGGCAACGTACACCACCCTGCACTCTTGATAGAAGGGGTGGGATATAAATTTAGTAAATGAATAACTAGATAGAAATTGTCCACATTTGCTTCTGACCTAGAACACTACCATCTATTCTGGTGAACCGTCAGAGAAACAAAGCCTTCTACAATCTTCTTCGTTAGCTATTGTATTCCCAAGAAACATGATTTTTAAAATTTAGATTATCTGTTAATATCACGTATAAGGTGGATGTTATCTCAAGAAAAGCATTAGAGATCAGATGATAGTCGCCTAGTCTGCAAGATGGGTGGCTTTGCTGGCAGGTGTGCGCACATATGTATGCCAGAATTGGGCTCCCCGCTCCCATGAGGAGAAGTTTGCCCCCCCTCCTCCTTCCCTCACTCGGTCATACGCCACTGCCTTTCTCTCCCTCTCACACTCTCTGTTTATTTTTCCTGCCTCCATCTGGGCCATGCTGATATTGTAATCACCCTGATGCACATTGCCTCCCCCCCCCCCCTTCGCTTTCTCTCACACACAATGTGCCATCCTGACAAGGCTCTTACTTCAGATAAGCTGCGATGTGTGTTTAATGAATACAAAGCCCTAGCTGTGCTTCTGCCTCTGCTCCTGCCTGGGCTCTCCTCATCCAGAAGGTAATCTCCAAGCATTTTCAGGAGGGGGGGGGGGATAGAGAGCAACCCTTCTCCTTCATCCTCTCTCTGTCTTGCCCTCCCTCCCTCCCTCCCTCAACTACCCCCTCCCCATTTTCTCTAAATGATGCTGAATTCGATAACAGGCTCCGGAGAAGTGAAGATGTAACCCCTTATCTTGCTTCTCCTCTTAGCTGGTAGGGAATTTACATTTAAAGATTAGCCTAGAGTGAGAGGGAAAAAAAGGATCTGCCTTTTGTTGTGGGAGGTTATGAGACATCTAACCTTACCTGGCCTGGCCTTGCATTCTCCCATCAGTACCGTTATTCATACTTGCATAGGTGAGATGATTATTCTGTCCTGGTCTTGCCCTCCCACCTTGTCTTTAATTGGGTTTAATTTGACCAGTCTGAATGGGGTTTAGCAATGTGGTCCCCCTCCCCGCTTCAAACCATTGAAGAAGCAAAGGAAGTTTTGTTTTTTTCCCTTTCTTTCTGGGGAAGACAAGATTATTTATTGACTGGGCTTTACAGCTATTAAGTGGAGAAAGAAAATGAACATCATAACAACCTGATTAGCTCTTTTATTAGATGAGAATGGGTAGAAAATATTCTCTCTCATGCAGGAGAAGGGAGGAGGGGAACTGAAAATTTTGATTGATTTTTGAATGATGGAAAGGTTTTAGCTTCTCTTCTCCCACTCCCTCTTGACTGACATTTCTGTATGTGGGTTCTTCTAATTGTTACGAAGCAGTGTTCCTCCCAATAAAGGATAATTTTTAGTGCAGTTGCAGGAACCTGATTACTTAGAGGCAAGCTCAGCAATTTCAGTGAGGGTTACTCTCTTGTAATGGTACTGAGGATTGCAGCCTCTAGTGTTTTCTGATTTGAATTTTATGTCTGAATTGTATGTATATCTTGGGGAATTCTGTGTGAAAGAATGACGCTTCAGTTTTTAAAAAAATATCCGTTGTGTGTTAAAACCTGTGTATGGTTTTAAGTAGGTTTTAGGTCTGCATGTGCAAGAATTTAAAAAATATTTTAATTTTCATAAAATGCTTATTATTCTTCAAAATGGGAAGAAATGAATAATTTGATATATCTCAGGGAAAAAAACCCCAACCATCTGGAAATACTTTTAAAGGTTTCTTATAAACCTCTGTGACTGAAAACCTCATGATCCTTAACCCCCATCCTAAGCACAAATGTTTGGAAAAAAATTCCACTGAAAACAGTGGAACTTACTTTCAAGTAAATGTGTTTTAGATTTGGGGTATTAGCACTTCTCTCTTACCACAGCACTTGGTCAAGTGTTTACATAGCTGGATATAGAAACATGATCCAGTAGCTAAGAACCTAATTAAAAATTTGTTTAAAGCTGAGACGGGAGGGAGGACATGTATCCATGTTGACAACAGCCAATCGATAGGTAAGACAATAGAGTCCCATTATTTTACTTCCATTGACTGAATATATTGACATTTCAGGTTTATGATTGCCTCAGTGAGCATGATGGAATACAAGTTCACAAACCAACAGGCAGAATGCCACATATATTACTGTATGTCATCTCTGCCTTCAAGTTACCTTATCGCTGAGGCGGAATAGTAATGGATGGCTGCAGAGCACTTGAGAAGGTTTAGGGCTCTATCAGTTACAAAACTGACATGCAGGAGATCGTGGGAGCATCTTTAATTATACCTAGAATTATGGTAGCCTTGTGTTACCTGCCACTGCTGCTACCTATCAGAGTTTATGGGCTAAGAGTAGACAGGCTAACAAGGTACTTGTGTTTCTTATTTTTTTTATGGGGAACCACGAAGTACATGGGGGAGCGTAACATTTTCTGTAATAGCTAATAGGTCAGCTATTCACCATTACATTGATACTTGAATAATAAAGCATGTGCTAGAACTCTGCTGGTTCAGGGATATTGTGAGAATTCAAAAGTACAGGTTAAATGAGATTTCTTTCTTTCATTTTTAGTGTCAATGTATGCATGTTGGATCAATTTCTGTTGCTAAAGAGACATTTGGTCTTGATCTGCTTCTTCTTTTCTGACCACTAAATGTACTGTCCTTACATGTATTGAACACACATTGACCATGAAATATATAGTAAACTCTTATCTCAGATTCTTTGAGATACTCAGTAAAATGGGAACTGGCAGCACAATAAAACCCATCAGTGTTACGCAAGCATGGAGACAGAAATTAATTTAAAGCAGACAAAGAGCTAATATGAAAAGAGTCACTAGTGATTTAACCCATCTTTTTTTTTAAAAAAAAAAAGTTTAATGAAAATATAAAATGCATTCAGATTGTGCCTTAATACTTGTTCCATCGTGGCCATGGAGTGGACTACTGATACCCCCATGAGATGGTAAGAAGAAAATGAGTCCTTCATACCATTTTCATGAACATGGTAGGTTTCTATTTGATCAGCAGGTGCTGTTGAGATGAAAGGCATGTGTAAATTTTCAGAAGGCCAAAAGTGTCAATTCAGAAAAGGAAAGTGATAAGAGAAAATGCAATCAGTTTCCCTGTTTTCAATTTGTGCATGATTTGAAGAGCTGTTTTTTTTAAACTGCTACATCTGCTACAATATGAATATTGAACTACTTCCACTAAAAATAACACCCTGTAATTTGCAAGCCAGTGCAATCTTTTGTTAATGTGAGTGGGTTATTTGAGGGGGAAAAAAAATCTGTACTGAAAAATCTCTAGCTTAATGTGCATTTTGTTTATTGGCATTTTTATATGAAAAATTGTGTTATGCAGCTAGGATTTTAAAATGATAATGAACAATACAACTGTGTCGTCATGGCTAATTATTGATATATTACATAACAAGTATTAATTTAGAAAAAAGTTGGCTCTGAAACCTGAGCCTTAAAAGAATACATGGGGCTAAGATCTATCTCTAGACTGTATTGCGAAGCAACCTTTGCTAATTTCTTCTGCTGTTCTGCTCTTCAGAGAAATATAGTAGCCTGTTTTTAAGGTAATTCAGGATATTTTAGCTAACAGTTTTCAGAGCAACGTTTTTCCTAGATTTTGAAAAATGAGTAAATTATGTTTGAGTAAATATTCAAAATCCTTTTCAATATTGTTGTCAATCATGTTTTATGGAAAATGCTGGACACAAATTGTCCAAAGCAAGTGGGGGTTAAAATTATTGAATAGGCTAGGGAGGGGGATAGATATTAGCAAACCCTTTTTTATGGAGTATCCTGTTCTATAGCTCTGTCAGCACAACTGGAGTGACATCAATGAGAGCAGTCAATTGCCACTACTAATTAAAGAGCTCCTGCTTTGCTTTGGGGTTATGAATGACTTATATGCAACGAAATAAAGTCATGCACAACCTGAAATCAAAGTGGGAACTTTTTAATTAGCGGCAATCTGCCAGTGGCATCACTCTTGTTAAGGTGGCAGAGCTATGTAACAGGATACTGGCCAACAGGTGAAAAATCGTATGCAACCTAAAAAATATGGCGATCCTTAACCAAAATAAAACTGTGCAGTTTGCAAGAAGCAATTTTAATACTTTTCTTAGAAATCGCATTATATATAGAGAATTTGTGTTTTCAGGTAATTAAAGTGTGTTAGTCACTTTTTCTGTGAATTAAAGCAGTGCTGTAAGTAAAGCCATTGATCTGTTAAAAAGCAAATGAAAAAGTTAGCGAGCTAAATGTGAGATCTTAAAATGGAATTTAGTATGTCAAGTTACTGAGGTAGAATTATGCACAAGTAAAGGCAAGATCTCTGATGTGTCATTGATTTTCCTGGCATTTCTTCAGCTTCATATCTGAGGTGAGGTCTTTTAACATAAAAGGAAGCCTCTGGAAGAGTTCATAGCTGATGATTCAAGCAACTCTTGCAAATTTGCCTTCACCGGCGAGACTCCATCTAGTGGATTGAATCTGCTCCACCACCAGCAACAATTACCCAGCAAGCATACTGGGCCATTGTTTGTGCCTTGATGCTTGGCGGGGCTATATTGTTTTTATCATTACTTCCAACAGGTTATTTCCCATCACATTTTCGAAAACTGAGAATGTTAACCACCACCTGAGAAAGTAGCTTCACAGCTCCATCAGTAGTATAAGAACCTATAGTTAGCTCGGCAACTATAGGAGGCTTCAATATGTCTGCCTGGCTGGATGCTAATATGCAATTTGCATAAGTACCAGTCATTACCACCAGGCAGCTTCCCTTTGTGCACCACTTTATTTGAAGAGCTTATAGACTACATTTCTTGCCTGACTGATGATGACTGCCCAGTCACCTCCATAGGTGGTAGTTCAAATGTCATGTTTCAATTCTCTGGGTCAAAAGACTTTCCACAATGGACTGGTGGGCTGATGTTCTGTTTTCAGTGTAAGATTACCTCATTTGCCTGGGAGCAGCAGGGGTCAAAATATAGTTTCATCATTTCATCATAACAAGCTATATTAGTGCATACAATTTAAGGGTTATAGCAAGCCTTTGCATTCTGACATATAAATAGCCCTGCCACATTGGCACAGTGGTGTCTATAGGAAGAGAAACAAAACAGAACAGACAACCAGAGGTGTCTCTTTTAATAACAAAGCTAAATAACTGTGTGTCCCAAAACAATGATCTGAAAATAAATTGTCATAGATGGAGAGGGGGAATTGGCATCCTGATTTGGGGAAGCCATTATTTAATTATAGCACATATCTATTGGGTCCATATTGACCTAATTAAAGGATCTAAGGTAGGATGTCTAGAAAACATCTTTTTTTGAGACCCTGGAAAGATGCTTCTACACAGTTTGGATGCTATTGGTCTAGACTGAATGTTGTACTGCCTGGGGAATAAAATAAGGAAACTGAGAACCAAGAATATATTATTATTATATAGATCAGCTTGTATCATAAATAGTGAAACAAAAAGGAATTGTTGAGAAAATTAGACTGTTGTGGGGAAGGCAGTTAATGATACTTCTGCAAAGGAAATTTGGGAAGAATGCTACAGTAGATTAAGAAAACTTGCTCCAAGGGACTTCCAGGTAGGGTTGTTTGTCAAAGTGATTATGCTGCTCAGCTGCCAGAAACATGATAGTGTTGCCAGACTTTTATGAACAATGGCGCCAGGTTGTAGGTCAGTGCTTAAAAACAACAAGACACCCAAGAATTAGTCTTCTTATCGAAAGAAAAGTGCCAAAAATACTGTGAAAAAACTTTTAGGATGTGATCTTTTGTGGGGTTTGTTGTCTGGAATGTCAGGATTTTGCCCTTAGGCAGTAGAATTGGGTTCGTTGAAGAAATGCTGAAGACAGCCTACCGAAATTCCCAAAAGTTCAACAATGAAGAAATAGTCTTCATCCAGTGTTAGGACACACTGTCAACTTAGTCAAGTGGAGTCTTCATCTATAGCCCCACATAACATGCATGAGTATATGTAGGTTTTATGTGCACAAGCCTGACAGAAAAAGTCATCAAGTTGCATCAGTTGTTATCAGATACTGTAGCTTTCTGAACAACATACTGCTCTAGTGAGAGATCTGAAAATCTATCAGTCTCATTCTCACGAAATTTCTCAGTTTCCTACTAGCATATTCATAAGAGAACATACACAATACACACATACTTGTGTACTGCGTTGCAGGACTTGTGCATGTTCTAGTGTGCATTGTTTCAAAACACATTTCTTAGAATTTTTCTAATTCTTGCATCACCTCAAGTTTGTTGGTGTGCATTTTTCAAACGTACCTATTTTTTTATTTGTGTAGACTTTTTTTGAAATTTTGTCATGGTTTTGTTTACTTTGTCTTCTAAATGTATCACAAGTCTCACAAATGATACAGATTTCTCAGGTGAGATATATTCTCTTCCATTGTTGGCCTTGGGAGGTCAGAAATAGATATTTCTCTGTGGAAATGTGAAGATATTTAATTTTCTTCCCATTCCAACAGACAGCATATTTTTTTGAACATTCAAAGAGCCACGTTTACTACTTTTTTCCATTAAATTCCACTTCTGTGTTGAAGATGATACAGTGATAACATCATGTTAGAAATCCCTGTCCTACCACTGATCCCGTTTTGTCCTCTTTTCCTTATTTGGGAAATATTTGTCTGTTCCTCTGAAAATACTTTTTGTGCATGCACACTAGAATGCAATATTGTCCATTCTCTCCCGCATCCAGTGTGTACCTTTTCATATAATTAATCTTGTTGTACATGGTCTGGATTCCAACAGCTATTCTATAATAAATATAATCAGAAAAAATCATTGTATGATTAAACTTTTGGTAAACATTTCTTAAGACCCAAACCCAATAATTGAACTATCCCTGCTTGAATAGTTCAGTTGAATTAATGGGAATTTATTAGTCAAATGAGTTTCATCAGTTCAGTCGCTGAAATCCTGGTGTGTGGTTATGCAAACGGCATAACTTTTAGAGGTGAATTGCTGTAAGTTAAGAAATTGTCATAGACATCTGTTGTACATCCATGGCATGATGCAATATACAACAGACAGTGTCTATGGAGATTTCTTAATTTACAACAGATCACTTCCAAAAGTTACACTGTTTGTGTAAATGCATAACAGGATTTCAACCAATGGGTACATTCTAAAACTGGATTTGGTCCTTGTGTTTAAAGAGGGAACAATTGTGGTTGGCTTACTGGCACAGTTGCTGCAGAAGTTGTTTGAATATGGCTACTGAAGAGTAAATGGATGAACAGAGATGTAGTAGCCCTGTAACAACCTTTACCAATTATAGTGAGTTAGAAGTTAGAGTAGAGAAACCATTGTAAAATGGAGCAGAGCACATGCTTGGCATGTAGAAGGTCAAGGTCCTTAGCTCAACCCCTGGCATCTCATTTTTCTTTCACTCTCTCTAGACCAGTGGTTCCCGATCTTGGGTAACCCAGATGTTCTTGGACTGCAACTTCCAGAATCCCTGGCTGGCACAGCTGGTGCTGAAGGCTTCTGGGAACTGAAGTCCAAGAACACCTGAGTTACCCAATGCTGGGAACCATTGCTTTAGATGTTCAGACAGCAGGGTGATAGTAAAGATCCTGGAGAGTAACTGCTAGACAGAATAAATAAGACTAGGGCAAGTGGATCATCATCATCATCCTCTGAGAACTCCAGAGCTGGAATATTAGATAATGATCTTTGTAATGAGGATTAAGGTGTTACACACATAACAAGACTGTTCCTATTTTCATCTAAGAAGTGTTGGAGATTGTGTGACATTTCCTAATCACACAGATGATGTTTTTCTGGTCCAGTTTCTGTTTTCTCATTGGGCTGTGTGCATGTGGTGTATCTTAAGTGTCTGGTGGTTGCCTTGGGGCTCCATGCAAACCAAAGGAGAAAAGAGATGTGACTCCAATTAATAACCTGCATGCAGCTGCAGATTGCACTTGAGATATGCTAAAGGAAAGGGGTGGAGGAGTTCCATATTCAGTTATGTCAAATTTTGTGAATGTGAATTCCAGGCAAGGAGACCAACAAGACAGATTGGATAGCTGGTGATAGTTCTTTGTGGTTTCCTCAACTTTGGTTTATAAGGGATCACTCTAATCTTTGTGTGTGCAAGTAGGAAAGAGAGAGGGAGAGAGAGACAAGAGTGACAGATGAGATCAGCTGACAACAGCAGCAGTATTAGCAGCAGTAAGCAAACTATGTTTGGAGCTAGGCAATTACAGAAGTCCCTAAGATCTGTGACTGTCAACCATGAACACAGATGCCTTCAAAGTTCTGTTTTTCTTCTGCGTGGAAGTCACTGGCATGGAACAGATGCCTTCATTTTGCAGAAACCAGCCTCTGGATATAATTGGCTCTCTCTTTTCTTTGCTCTCTAGGGATTGTCCCTTGTCAATGAAATTGGAGAGAGAGGGTGTGCAAAGAGAGCATTTTTATGTTGTTTTCACTGTAATATGGTATATTGATCTATTTTTAAACTGGAATGCCTTTTCATATATTTAGGTGCATCCTTTACTATAGTTCATTTTATGGATTATTAAATGGGGTGTGTTTTTAAAAATCAGAATCAGTATTTATTTGCTGGTTTTAAATTAGCACCATTGAAGGTTAGTTGCTTTTCCGTCACGTGGCACTGTTTAAGGTTTTAAGCTAGATCTCATAATAGGCAACAGGCAGTTTTAAATGTGCAAGCATGTAAGTGAATGATTACATGCAAATACTCTAGCCAAGTGATTCCCAACCTGGGGTATGAACAAGGACGTTTAGGAATACAGGAAAATAATTGAATACTGTAATGGCGAGAAAAGGCACATATGTCAGCAGTGTAAGTCACTCATTTATATCCTGAGCAATGGGAAACTCCTCAGCTTCTTCTTTTTCTCCCTGCCCACTGCATCAGCTCCCAGCCAATCAGCTTTTGCTCCAAGACAGTGTCTGTTCTTGTTCCGCCATTAACCTTGGAGGCTTGTACCCCTTGCTCCTTTCCTATCAATGGCAATTTGTTAGGTTTAAAATTCCTTAAATATTTTGACACCTGTCCTTTCCCAACTGGTTTTGTCCAGGCCTTGATATATATACACACACACACCCCGCTTCAAATTCCATCACACATCTCTGCTGGTATAGCTCCCATTTGGGAATAGTACTCTGCAGTATATTCCTTTATCCTAATCAACAGATTGGATAGATGAACTACAGTAAGTAAGAAATTAATTTTAAAAAAGAGTTCAGGGGACAGAGGAATTTGCAGGTCATTTGGGGACGTTTTCTGTAATGTTTCTGCATCTCTTTCCAGGGTGCTTTGGTTTTGGGAAGAAAGGCCAAATCTTGCCTTCCTTAGAGGGCAAAGGCAGGATAAAGATATAATAATAAAAGAAGGAAGTCTGACTGTGTTTTTGCTAAGACTAGGTTGGTACTATTAGCATTGCTTGTGTCTACAACCGTTTTTTTTAAGCTGCCATGACAGGACACTGTCATCACCACCAGCAGAGTTTGTTTTGTAATTTTTCCCATTAAGTTCATGAAGTTCATGTTAGTGGAATGTTGAAAGAAAAGAGTTGCCAACAATGCATCAGTGCCAATGTGAATGTGCCCCCCTCCCTAGTATAAGTCCCAGGGCAATGACCTCCCATGTCGTCATCCCCCCCCCCCCCCCAGCAGCTCTCTGTTGTATCAAGTGGATTGTTTTGCTAATACAGTACAAAGGTTCTACCACTTGTGGAAGCTCTGTTTTTCACTTTACACAAGTCTTGTTTGTATCTTTGCACAAGTGTCAAATCTTGTCCTTTGATTCTGCTTGTGCAAGACATTTCACAGCTGTCGTAAATCAGCATTTCTTGTACTGATTGTGCAAGTTTTTCTGCCAGTGATTGCACAAGCTCTGATACCCTCTCTCATACTTGTACTACTGCTGAAAAGTTACAGTCCACAGAAATGTTTATATTGATTTATATGACTTTGAAGAGAAATAGCTTTTTCTGTTCTCTCCAAGTTGTGATATGATTTAGAGCATCTCACTGTAGCTGTCCTTTTGTAAACCTGCCTTTTTTCCCTAGGCTTATAAATATTAATTTATACCTAGAGGCAAGAGAGACCCTTTCTTCTTTCTAGAATTATTCCTAAAACGTTGAGATGTTGTAATCCCCTTGTGTTGTTATATTTAGTTTATTCTCAGTTTGGCTCTTTAAATTACCATTGGTGGTAGCTGAGTGAAGTTGGCTGTCCTCCAAACCAGATGATAAACCAGAGGTGTGATGTTTCATGTTATAATTACTCACGGATACTGAATCATTCTTCAGTATTGAAGTGTGTTGCCAGTAAGTTTTGCATATCTCTCTAGTGTGCCCCATTGGAGATGCTTTCAGATTGAAGTTTTTTTATTTTTTATGTCTGAAGTACAGCATTAAGATTTAAGCTTCTGGCTTATTCTGCCTATACGTACCTATGTCATGTCTTTTGATGGCTACCTATCTATTAATAAGGATTGGGTTACAGAGAAATAATTATGCAACGGCCCCGGCTCCCCTTGCTTGGAGGGGCCATCAGGGGTCTCACTGCCACCAGGGTCAGGACCTTGACACCCCTCCCCAGCCATCCCATCTCCTTCCCCACCACTAAATATCCCCGAGGGCCCACCTCCTTCCAGGTCCTGATGCAGGAAACTCACGAGGCTGCCCGGCAAGGACCATAGAGATGGAGCAAGGAGAGGCAGGCACATGGCCTTCACTTCCAGTTTGACATAAAGCTATGAACAGCTCTTCTACAGACTTCATAGCTCTATGTTCCATCCCTTTTTCCATGGCGCCTCAGTCTCAGATCTCAGGCGCCCCACAGAGCTGCAGCACACAGTTTGTAAACCCCTAAGATAACCTATAGTTCAGTGCTGACCACACATAGGAAATCATAGAAGTGTGTCTCCTTCTGAACATGTATACAGTTTTTTGGGATAGGACCCAGTGGACAGAGTAAGACTTACTTCTGTGAGTAAATGTCCAAAGTGTTGTAGTGTAAGTAAATCATCAAACATGTAGTGATTAGAAAAATAGGCAAGAGATATGGATTTAGTTATAGAGACCTTAATTCGACTCTCTCTTAGCTTTGAAGCTCACTCTATGTTGTTTGCCTCTAAACCAAGCTACAGGCTCAAAATACATGTCCATATTACACTTTGTCTGTATTTGCCCTGATTAAACTTTAGACACATGATTGTGCTAGTGAAGTACTTATAAGTATTTGTATAATATTGTGCTGACAAACATCCATAATTATTTGCAAGTTATATCATTTGCAAGTTATAATGCAGTTTGCTCCTGCCCCAGCTTGTGCAAGAGTTTCCTCCCCTACTCCCTACATTGAGAAGTAAACTGCATAAAATCAGGTGTAAGTAAAGTTCAGAATACTTGCACCTGCGAAGCAGCACCACTCAGGTCAGAACATGAATCTGGTGGTTTATTGTAAGAACTGTTTCAGAATACACTGAGACTGGATCCAGATATGGCAGCATATTTTGGCTTATCATGATGGGAATATGCTCAAGTTCCAAGCATGCTTGGCTGTGAGGAAATTGAGAGTTTTGCTTCCAGCTTTCATTAACCACAGTTTAGCATTCCATCTGAGTGCTAAACTGTAATTACTCTTGACTGGGATTTGTTGAACCAAGGTGCGAAAGTGGCTTTAGCTGAGGTAACTATTTGGTTGGTTTCACAAAAGGTGAGAAGTTTTTGGTTAATTAAAAATGGGAGGGAAACCTTTCCACCACCTTGAGGTTCTGCTGATGGAGTATAGAATCAGAGACTGTGAAAGCTACAACTTCCTTATTCTCATTCTTGTCATGATGCACTTATGGTATTGACATGACACTCAAATGCAGACAGGGTTTTGTTTCTTCATAGGCCTAAGCGGAATTATTGACATTAAAATGCCCAGATTTCAAAATAAGAATATAAGTCATGTTATACTACTTGTAATTTGATATTTGTCAGGTTATTTTAATGTATGAAATGCAAATTTTGTTAATTAAGTGCCACTAGAGTTGGGAAAGAACTGTGTCTGTCTGGCTTCTGACATATTTCCCATGTGGTTCTCTGTTGCTGAACAAGTTGCTCGCTCTTTTTTGAGCGAGGAAAAAGACTTAACTGCACGGTAATAGAATCCTGTGCTTACTTAGGTGATGAATGGATTCCTGGCAGTTACCAAGCACTTGAGAAATTGGTAACTGCACTTGATTTTCTTTTATGTTGATTTTCATATCTGTAGTTTTTATATCCTATTAATTTTTTTTTGGAAAGATAAACTGATGGAAGAATGATTTGCGCCCAGTGACTCCTCTTCTTAAAACCTTGGCTGAGCCTAAGGGAGTGGAGGAATGAGATAAAAGTGCTTTGACAGTGAGGTTAACTGATTTCAAATAGAATGCTCTCTCAAGTTATTGCGTTCTGCACAGAATAAATACATTTCGCATATGGTTAAGATTGATCAAAAAATATTCTGTACGCCAGTGATTACATTCCATCTGTGATTAAGAGTTTCTGTCTGCATCTGGTTTTCACATTATATTTTTGTAACAAGAATCTTTTATATGGCAGAGTTCATTCTCTGTATTTGCTATTAACTGCAGCTTGAACTACTGCATGGATCACAGATTTACACATATGGCTTTAATTACTTCATACCATTGAGAAAAAGTAATATTTGTTTGGGAATGTATGTTTTTCACTATTTCCATGGTTATATAACATGGTGAGCTTTTAAAAATGCCACTATTTTGGAGAAATACAAATGGCTTTAGAGCTTTCTAGTTGAAAGAGAGACATTGCTTCTGTGCACATTTGCTTGATTCTTTTAAGCAGCTAATTAACATGTTAAATAATAATGATAATGATGGTGGCAACAAAAACAACATATTGCTTTCCTTTCAATACTTGGAGTGTTGCTATTCAAACTATTGCTTGTTTAGATAAAGAACAAGGTATTAAAGTAAAAAGGCAGACAGATTTTGAACATTATCATCATGGATATTATTGCTGTGGTTGTTATCAAAGCTTATTTTCTAGTAGATGTTTAGGTAGATAGAGTAGATATACACTTGGTGGCACAAATAATAAAGAAGAGTTGAATGATTTAGTGCACTGTTCCATTAGTATGTATCTGTACTTAATCATTATGAAGAGAGTAAAACAGGTTAATGAAGTGTAATGATTGCCAAACAAATGGTTCCTGTATGCCAGATTATATTCAAAGAAGATGTTAATCGAACAGTGTGGTACTGCATACAGTTTGAAAAATTAGAGTGAAATTCCAGTCCTTTAAAGTCCTTTAACAATTCATGATCAATTTTAGTGATTTCTATAGAATATGTGATTATATTATGGTGGACTGAAGGTGGGTCTGGATCTTCTTGTATATCTTATGATCATTTGCATCAGACCAGGCAGGATAAACTCAGGGTTATTTAACAGCAGCATGGCTGTGCTGCCAAGACCTCTGTTTTACTTTGAAAGTAAAGCTTGAGTAGTCATGAGCAGATTTTGTTATGGAAGGACTGTGAGCTCCATTCAATCTGGATATTCAAATTTCCATATTCGGCCTTGTTCAATCTTAAGTGTATGCCTTTTGCAAAAAGTTTCACTTGGCAGATGTTGGGATTCTAGTTAAAAAGAAAGAAGCTTCAATAAATCTAAAGCCCTCCTATCTCAAATTTAGACTGTATACCCTGCAGTAAGGTATACTGGCTGAAATCCAGTTGTGCAGTTAAAAACTTTGAGATGTGAAAGTTGGGGTCATCTGGCTAAGGGTTGGGGTCTCCCCACTAAGAAACTTTGTTGTACTCTCAAAGCTTTGGAGGACTTGACCCTTAATCTCCCACTTATCTCTGCCCAGAGGAGCAGCCACACCAATGGTAGTCTCTCTTGCCAAATCATGATGTGCCCTTTACTGCTCCATCACTCTTTCAAGCAGGTATAAAGTGGAGTTCCATCGAGTTGCCACATCCTGGGTTAGGTGGTGCAGTGGCAATCCCAATTTTTCTTGCCTTTGCTGCAATGGCTCACTGCCACAGACACTGTGGAGAAAATGACCTGCCGTCTTTCTGGCCCACTCATATTAGATATGCATGTGTCTCCCATACCCTGAAAGCACCCTGAACTGCTGTGTTGAGAATGTGGGCCTACTCAGCACCCCTTTCATGTTCTGAGCCTGCACTGCTGCCACTATGTTTGCCCCATTGTCTGTGACAAACATACCTTCCTTTTCTATAGCTAGACTCCACTGCTGCAGTGTGGCCCACAGAGCCTCTTGAATCTTGTGACCTGTACAGTTGCCCTTCATCACAGCCACATTCAACAGGGCCCACCTGTATCCTACCCTTGTGTGTTGTCCTGAGCATGGTGCTTTTACTTTCCACCAGTGCCATGTCAAGGAGAGAGAGAGAGAGAGAGATGTTTTGTACCCTGGCTGCTCCCAATGTCACTTGTAAAATAATAATCTTAGAACTGCAGAGCTGGAAGGGACACTTTGGATGATTGAGTTCAGCCCCTGTCAGATACAGTGGGGAATCGAACTCCCAACTTCTGGCTCCGCAGCCAGATGCCTAAACCACTGAGCTGTCCAGCAGCTTCACTTTTAACGTTTGTGCCCTGGTCAACTACTGCTGTACCAGTTGCCCGACACCCCAATATAAATTTGGCACCACCCTGCTGTTATGGATCATTCTGGATGGCAATTGGTAATGGGGTGCCAGTTCTGTCACAATCCTACAGAAACCAGTGTTCTCCACCATAGAGAATGGCTGGTCATCCAGAGCAGTCATCTCCCTTAGGTGATGAGTAATCCTGACATTTGCAGAAGGTGTTTTCCTGTAGCCCTCCAAGCTCCTCCAGGGTAGCCTGGAACTTCTTCTTGAGATGTGGGTCTGGCATTTGCTGCCTCCCACCTTTTGATATTTGTCAATCTACCACCCTTCTTCCATGGGCTTGTGTCCTAACGTCTGCCCTCTGATGACTCTTGCATTACACAATAAGGAATACACTTGCTCCCACAGTACTAACTTCATTCGCCATCAGCAGTGCTCTGTGTTGAGTCTTCAGGTGGTTGAGCATGCTACTGTTGGAGAGGGCCAGTCCTGCCTGCCTGAGCACCTTCTTACACCTTTAGCCATGTGAGCATCTGTTGCACCCTGTTGAAAATGCTTCCAGATTATTGACTCCTTGGGAGCTCCAGGTTTTTACTGCACGTTCCTAACAGGGATTGCTAACTACTAGTTATGACAACTGGTGGGGCAGGTATAGCTGGAGGGGCAGGGGTGATTTCAGTGTCACATGCTTCTGAAATTGTGCCCACTTGTCAGATGTGTATGTACTTGAAGGGGAGTTCCCAGAAAATAATGCTGCTTTGCATTGGAGAGATTTGGTGGGAACGGGGGCTGGGGATAAACTCTCCCTTGAATATGATGGAGCTGTATGGTATGGATATGGAAAAAAAAAGGCTGGTGCTCCTCATAAATCTCTTTCCAAACCACAAAAGCAGCAAAACTGCTGCCGCCCATGCTGACAGTTAGTCTGAGCGCTGATACCACTGTTGTCCTTCTCTGGTGCATTGGCTCTGTTGGAGAAAGGTGCCTTTTTCACCATCTTTTTTGACTTCTTGCCCTGGCTCCCCTGGCTGGATTGCACAAAGACATCACTGGAACATATCTGAGGTTCAGTCATATCTGTCCCACCTTGAACCAGAGGCTTCTATGCCACCTCCTTAACTGAGAGAGAGAGAGAGAGCCTGTACTGCTGCTGTTTCATAGTGTCAGTGCTGAACAAGGCAGCTGGTTGAAAGATTTTGTTTGGGGGCTCATAATATCAGTTGTAGGCTGTTTTTTTACCTCTCCTTCTCTTCTCAGTAGAAGCTGCTGCAGTGGGTACAGGCAGTATTCCTGCAGCCTACGTGCCTACGTCTTCTACCACAGCCACCTTTCATACTGCCTGCAGACTCTACCCAAAGAAGAACAGTATGTGATTCTGCTACAGCAGAACACCCTCTTCCAATGAAAATCACAGACACAGATACAACATCTACTAACTTTATATATATAACAAAATCTTATTCTTCTGCCTGATATACCCCAAAGGGGTATATAATATAATATTTCCCTATTGATGTATCATGTATTAATCTATGAAACTACTAATACGAAGTCTTATTCTTAACTACATTAAGTAAATAATACACAATATGATATAGAACATGTAAATATATGTGGAGGGTTCAGAAAGCGACAGAGAGAAAACTGCTGTAATGAACCAGAGCATATCTTGACACCAAACGCTCAGGGGATTTTCAAGTGACGATGGCCATCTTTTAGTTGGAAAGAACTAATGTGAAAAAATAGCTTTTGGTTCTGCCCAGAAAAAAATGAATCTGAAAAAGCACATTGGTTTGTACCTGGTTTCATATGGGGAAAATACTGTAGTTGGCCTATGTATGCACCAGTCCTTATTTGCTTGTACATACTTGGGATCCGTTTGCAACTATGCAGTTTATTTATTCATTACAACATTTATAGGCTAGCCATGACATAAGTGTTGGAAGGATTTCAGATTTGGTTATTCCCTTTTTATTGCTGAGAAATGCATGGAGAGATCTGCCCAGTCTCACCCTGTTCCTTGGAGATGGAAAAATGATCAGTCTGGATGCTTCTTGGTTAAAAGCGGGGGGGGGGGGGGCTCTTGTTTACAATTCATAGCTTTGTTTTTGTATATACTGTATATGTAGACTGAAATTCTGTTTGTAGCATGAGCCAACTTGTAACTTTCTGTCCATTTCTCCCTAGTAAACAAAGTGTCCCTTCCATGATTCTTGTTTGTTTACCAGGGAGAAATAGACTGAAAGTTATGAGTTGACTTTATGCTATGAACAGGATTTCAGCCATAGTGTGCAGCTATATTGGTTACCTGTGGTTTCACTTATTTGCTGCCAGAAAATATTTTTAAAACCCAGAAATACATGTTTCCAATATGTATTACTAGAACTGGCCACTAGAGGGAACCAGAGACTATGCTATAGAGAGAGTTCATGATATCCATGGTTTCCAGTATCCATGGGGCATGGGGCTTGGGACCAATCCCCTGCGGATACCGCAGGCCTGCTGTATTGGCCATACTATATACGTGCAGGTGATAAACTGCCCTTTGAGGTGTAATTCTAACAATTCATTACTGAAGGCAGACTATTTAAAAGCTTAGTAAAGTTGACCCAGTCTGCTCTTTATGAGGTATAAGAGGAATGTTAACAAAATGTTGCAGTGTGGAATACGTATATTGTTTAGCATTCCCGTCAGTCAACCATGTGCTTCTCCTTGATAGCTCATTTTACATGTCACCTGCATTTTCTTTTCTTTTTCTCTTTTCCTTCCAGCTGTCATTCATGCCACTAAGCATTCTCAATGTGCTATTCTTAATTTATAGTATTCCCCCCCCCCATTAGATAAGGGTAGCCGATAGGTAGCTGTGACCCACCAAGGCCCCTAAGTATCATTCCCTGCAGTGCCCTCTCAAAGCCAGCCTCCAAATTTGTAATTTCTCCATCTCAAGCCTTTGGAGGAACATATTTCCATTTTAAGGTTACTTTGGTGGGCCTGGACCTTTACTGGGCCTGAAATAACATTTTACCCTAAAGCTAGATGATACCAGTTTTGAAAAAGGGCTTAGTGTAGCCTATGGAGATCCGGGCTGTGTGTGTAGAAAATTGGGTGGGCTGGACCCTTCAAAGTTGTCCACCATGCTGTAAAATTCTGTGTATCTCTACAAATGCTGGAGTTCCTCCCAAGCCATCAGATGGCTTCACTTTGTGCGTATTGTCTTGGTGTCTGTGTGTGTTGTGCTTTGGCTACATAAATACTGACATTCATGGGTTGTCCTGAATATCGAATTCAGAGAAAATGACAATATGACTGTAAACTATACCTATATGAGCCAGTTTAGAGGATGACAAAGCTGGAGGAAGCAAATTTTCCACATCCGTTCTATCCCATAGCAGGTTTCTTAGTGTAAGACAATATATGTATTCTTTTTACAAGGCTGTGTGTGACAATATGGTTAAGGGAAATAATACAGGTTATAATCAAAAGAGGCATTAAAGGAGAACAAGAGGAATAACTAGCTATAATGCTTCTGAACTGCTGCTGTCTTAACTATCCAGACAAAAATAAAAACAATGATGTTGTGGTACCTTATTTTAGTGTGAGCTTTCGAGAATGTACATTGAAATATAACATTTTTGTTCTTATTTTTGTTTTCATTTTTGTCTAGATATGCTGCCTTAAAAGGATTAATGATGTATGATCTGTATTTCTGAATTACTTTGAGTGTTGAGACAGATAAGAATACCCTGGGCCCATGTGACATCTTTAGCCAGCTTTGAGAGCTGCAGCAGCCTGGTATATATAGCCTATTGTTAGACTGCTATGGAATTCCTTAAGATGTAATCTGGAACAACACCAGCAAAGAATCTTGTGACACCATATGAAGACTAGTGACCTAAACCTAATTGGTAGCCCTAATTAAAGTAGACCCATTGAATCAGTTGCTGAATGGTGAGCCAGTACTTTGTGAATGATGTTGATACAATGGGCCAACTCTAATTGAGACTGGTCAACTAATTGGCCCTGTTGGATTCAGGCCAACAATGTATTATTATTATTATTATTATTATTATTATTATTATTATTATTATTATTATTATTATTATTATTATTATTATTATTTATTTATTTATTTATTTATTTATTTATTTATTTATTTATTTATTTATTTTACAACATGAGCTTTTGGAGATTTAGCTCACTTCTCCAGATCCAGTTTCTACTTTTTGCATCTGAATTAGCAGGCTACAGTCCACAAATGTTTATGCCAAATAAAAACTTGTTTGTCTTCAAGGTACAGTACTGCATGACTTTTGTTTTTCTGATGCAGACTGGCACAGCTCTGTTAATTCAAAAAGGTAACTTACCCCGCCTCTGCTGTCAGTCAACCTTCAGTCAAGGGAGGCAAGACAAGAGCAGAGATTTTCCCAGTGGACATTCTTTTCTTGTGATGGGTGCTTTCCCCCCCTGGCATTCTAGACATTCCTAGAACATTTTTAAAAAAATTACTGGGGTATCATATGCAAACCATCTGCAGAGAAAGTGTGACTGTATTCCTGGAAAGTATTAAGACCACAAGCCTGAACTGTGAAGTACAGTCACAATGATATCCAAATGATTCATTGAATGGGGACTACATTAAGTCAGTAGAAGTGAGTGGGAATGTGTCAGCCCATGAACTTTTCAGTGGTTTGAGAAACTTCAGCTTTATAGTGAAGCCATGACTTCGTATACAGTCTACAGGAATTCTCAGAGCTTCAAAAAGTTACTTTTTGGAAAACATTTCCGAATTCCTCCAACCAATTTTCCAAGCTCTGGAATTTCAACAGTTGGGAAAGTATGGTATCTCAGTGGCAGAAACTGGTCACTAATTAAAAGGCATTAGCATCTGGTGGGAAGGACCTGTGCTCCTGGAGACACACTCCCAGGCAGAGTTGATACCACTGGTCAGGCAATTTTGTCAGTTCCTTTTAACATTAACTTCTGTTAAATGTTGGTTTCTGACTTGTGTTTTAGAAACAATATGAACTCTTTGACACAATGGCTGAAATCCTGTTGTGCAGCTTTACATCACATAAGGCTTATGATGCACTACTGTTTTCAGGAATTGAAACTTTCCATTTCCTCATGGCACAATGGTTAAACTGCAGAATTGCTGCCAAGACTCTGCTCACAACTTGAGTTCAATCCTGACAGATTTAGGTGTCCAGCTCAAGGTTGCTTCAGCCTTCCATCCTTCTGAGTACCCAGCTTGTTGTGGGTGGGAGCAATGTGTAGCCTGCACAATTAAATTATAAATGTTTCAGAGTGCTTTAAGCACTATGGGGCAGTATATAAGCAGAATGCTTTGCTTCATTACCTTGAAAGTTTTGAGGCTCCCTTTGAATCTCTTTCCCTTTGAGGAAGCATCTGAGGGCCGTCTCTCTCTCTCTCTGTATATTTTCCAAATATAGCTAAGTCCCATAGCCCCAATGGCTTCCTCAGGAGGAAAGGGATCCCAGGGGATCCTTGGAACCTTTTGGGGGAGGGAATAAGAAATGTCTTATTTTCCAAACAAACAAAACAAACTCAGCAATGACTAATGGCATCATCAGCCATCCATGGAGTAAAGATGCACAACAGGATTTCAGCCAATGTGTATTTAAGCACCACCATTCCCCCAAACATGAAAGTTTTAATGATAAAGTATTGGCTTCAACATACAGTAATAAACTGTTGGCTATAATAGTATACAATTTACTAATAGTAAAACAATTACTATTTCCGTTAACTTTTCACAAAAGAGGGGTCTTATTTAAATCGAGGGGTTTTATGCTTCAAACCGGCTGTGATATGTGCATTTTTGTTTTGTTTCCTTTTGTTGTTGTCAATAGAAAAGATTGATCTGTGGGCTGGTGAACGTATTATCTGTCCCAGTCAGAAAAGGAGAGAGGAAATTAGCAGGACGATTGGTGGAGAATGATATCTGTCAAAAGAAACACTTGGAGAGCACTGAGTTTAGTAATAGGTGACTGCCGGAAAAAAGGGAACTTTGAATTTTGTCAAGGTAAGGAACAGATTTGTAATTAACATGCTATTTTTGAGAAGAGAATTTTATTTGATTCAGTTGTACCCTGTCTTTCTAGAACTGTGCTTTTAAATTTTGTAATTATTATTTTATTGTTCCCCACCCCTCCTGAATTTTTTTTTGGTATCTAACTTTGTAGGAATTTCAAAGTTTGGATGGCATGTGTGGAGAATTCATGTAGAAAAAAAATGCTCTGTTCATTCATATTTCAAAGCATAGAAAGACTAATTGAGAGGAAAAGACCACATTTGTGATACATTGCTCCTATCTGTGGGTGCTTCTATCCTATGCCCTGACAGAGTTGGCAACATACCAGGGGTTGACCACAAGCAGAACCTATTCATGCCCAACCTATTTTGTACCCACATTTTGGGTCTATGATTGAAATAGCATTTACCCATTTATCCTCTCATCTTATATGCCTCATCCCTAAGATCTCTGTGTGGTCCCTCCTCCATGGAGCATACAGTCTAAACATTTACACAGGGAGGCAACAAAACATACAGAAATAAGGAGTAGTGGGGTAAATAGGGAAGCAGTGTGCAATTGGCTTAGTTAGATGTGCTTAGGTTTAGTTAAAGACTAAATTACACCAGGTCACAGGAAACAGTGGATTGTGCTAAAGCCTTAATTGGAAAGTTGTTTGGGGAGGGATAAAAGTGGCATCCGACAGATGCTCTAGCTGGCATTTTGAGTGTAAGGGTCACCAATGGAAAGGGCTTTTTAAAAAGGATACCTTTGTGATGATCATCAGTATAGACCCTACAAGTGTTATTACTTCCACTATTATTGAAAAGCAGTGTAGTATGGATGTTACACTGTTTGGCCTGAGAATTAAGAGATCCAGGTCCAAGTTCCTATGGAGCCATAAGACTCACTGGGTGACTTTGGTCCCATTATAAATAAATAAATAAATAAATTACTCAGTGTCAATCTGTCCTGCCATAGGATAGTTTCAAAGAGAAAGTGAGGAAAGGGACAGTAATGTTGTAGTGCATTGAGCTCATTGGAGGGGAGACTGATTGACTTTGAATATCACTAATAGTTAAGCAATGATAAATAATACAGTATGTGCACACGAAATGACCACAGTGGTATAACAGGTGCACTGGAAGTGGAGGCCACGGTGAGGTGACTTGATGCCATTGCTATCATGCATAAACTCTAAAAGCTTTGAGGTACATATGAATAGCTCTTTAATACTTTGTGCTTCAAACCAGTTATTCAGAACCAGGTCCCAGAACAACTACCGTGTTTCCCCGAAAATAAGACAGGGTCTTATATTAATTTTTGCTCCAAAAAACTCATTAGGGCTTATTTTCAGGGGATGTTTTATTTTTTTTCATGTACAACAATCTACATCTATTCAAAGACAGTCATGTCATCTTCTTCTGGTTGCTGCACAATGGTGGCAGGCAGGGTTTCACTTAACTGGGGCTTATTTTTGGGGTAGGGCTTATATTATGAGCATCCTGAAAAATCATATTAGGGCTTATTTTCAGGTTAGGTCTTATTTTCAGGGAAACAGGGTAATGGGACCATTGGCATTAAATGGTTTAAGGACTGCAGCCTACGTAAAAACTACATAAAAACCTGATTCATTTTACAGTTGGTAGTACTGTATTAGTGTGGAGGTTTGAGTGATACTCCTGAGATAATTACAAATGTAGCATTGCTTGAATTACTGAATGTTCCTCAGTAAGTGGGAAGGTCAGTTACATTTTGAACTTACGTTTTGATCTATATTTATGTGTGTAAAATACAAAGGGTTAGGGTACATCCATGAGGGATGGAAGCCACAAGGCATTCAAAGATTTTGGAGGCAGTCCATGAAAAACGGTAGTTATTTCCTGCTATTCTGAATTCTTCAAGCTGCAGACACTTTATTTGCTCATAGTTCTGTCCAAAGGAGGTCATGAGTCATTTTTTATGCATCCTTCCATGTGCCATACTTTGTATGGGAGCAGCACACCCTCCACTTTAAGGAAATTTTTGCCAGCATTGCAGTTTTTAATCTCTTCTCTTGAAACTGTTGTAAATGTTTTGTTTTACTGAGTCCCTTCAAATGTTGTGTGATCAGAATCTGATTCTTTGGCCAAAGTATTTGGAAGATATTGAGGGAAAGAAAGTTCTAGAATATCCTCTAGAATGATTGTTGACTTCTCTTGCAGAAAGGCTTGAGTACTTTGGAAAATTGGGCTTTTTGCTATTTAATACAACCCTTGTATTTCATGATTCATCTAGATCTGCTGTCAGAAATTATCCAATTTAAATCTCAGTTATTTCAATGGTAGAGTTAAGTACTTGCTTAGCTCTTTTCAACCAAAGCCCATGTGTTCTATAATAAGAAAGTAAAACCAATAAAACCTGAATCCTAAAAGCATCTGCTATAAGTAGGAAGATGTGTTCAGCATCCATTTTGGAAACTTAGCCATTGATTTTGAATTGAACTGAAGATTTGTCACACAAATTGAGACCCAGGGCTGTCAGACATCTTCAGGAACCTAATGACTATCTTTGAAAATCATGTCTTGCAACAATAATGCATGAAACAAATGTCTTCCAAGTTTAGCATATTGTATATATTTCCTTCATATTGTAAAAAGAAGTTGCCCTTTCAAATAGCATGATGAAGGATCAGATTTCCCCTGCTTGCTAATGAAAAGCAGAGATGAGGCAAGGCTGAAATATCAGCATCTCTCCTTAGAGAAGTCAGTGGAACAGTTAGATACAGTGGCTCATTGGCTTTCAAAAATGTTTTGTGTCTTGCTTTCTATCCAAGCCTGAGGTGATTGGTTACACTACTGAGCTACTAATACTACTATAGACAAGTAATCCTACCAAAGTTAGAGAAAACAATGACCCATGTTCATTGACCAGTTTCATGGCTGGGTAGGGACTTTAATCCAGATCTCTTTGATTGTAGTTTAACATTCTGGCCATTACACCATACTGGTTTTTATTGTGCTCATTACTTTCACTTCATATTGTGGACTGGGAATTGTTTGGGAGTATGCAGCTATCTAAACTACCTAAATCAATCTTCTCTAAAGTAGTGCTCTCTAGATATGGTGGATTACAGTCCATCAGCCCCAGCACTGCACTGGCTAGTAAATGATGGAAATTCAACCCATCAGGCTGGCACAACTTTGGGGGAAGCTGCCTTGGGCAGTTCATGGAAAACTGAAGTTTGAACGTGTTCACAGCTCATTTCTAATTCTAAGCAAGTTCTGAGCTAGTTCGGTTTCTTGTCCAATATTCTGGACTGCAATCAGTCTCTTAAAACAACCCGGTTTATCTTGAGTGAGAGAGACAATGCTTGGATAGAAGGTAAATATTTACAGAGTTGCCCCAAGTTGACAAACCTGGAGCTGCTGTCATTTCTGTGGCTTAGATTACATTAGATTGAAGTTGCAGAGAATTTTGGATTGCCATTTAAAACAGCGGTTCTGTGTTTTGTTTACTATCATAGAACATCTGATGTCCTGATATATTTTTTCCTGTCCCTACATCATGTTATTTAGTCAGGTCTTTTATTTTAAAAACTGCTTTTAAAGAATTTGTTGTCATAGCTCTCTCTCTCTCTCTCTGTGTGTGTGTGTGTGTGTGTGTGTGTGTGTGTGTGCTGTTGTTGCTGTGGATATGTTTTTATGTTGTTATTTTATTGGATTTTATTGTACATTGCTACAATTTTATTGCTGAGATGAGATGGGCAGAATAGCAATACATAAATAATAATTGTATGCTTTGAAGTCGATTCCTACTTATGACAGCCCTTCTTAAGGTTTCATGGGTTTAATTTACTCAGATGTGGTCTACTTGTTCCCTTCTTCCCTTCTTTGGAGGGTGCCCTGGGACTGTGCAGCCTGCCCAAGGCCACAAAGGCTGGATTTTCTCCCCGGATGCAGAGTAGGGAATTGAACTCTCAAATACTGGCTCTGGAATTAGGTGCTCCAATTCAGTGAGCTGTCTAGCCAGTTCCAGCAACATATACATACATAAATACATAAATATTATTGGCTGTTCCTGGTGAGGGTTGAGGAGCTATGCTTCCCATGCCATTCATCAGAGTACAGAGGTTTTTAGGCAACAGCCCCATTAGTTTGATAGGAGAAGTTCTAATGTCATCCTTTTTCAGAATGGCATCTTGAATTATGTCCATAACCATGTTTGAATCTTTTTTTCTTTGTTAAGAAACAAAAACTACAAGTACTGCTTTGTAGGTTAGTAATCTGAACTGCCAAACAGTGATTTCTACACTTTATACATTTAGGTAATTTTTCCTTTTACCTAGACGGTTTAAAGAAAGAATTGCCCCATTCCAGATTTCATTCTCATAGTGAATATGTGAAGTAAGGTTGTACCAAGGTGGAGGGGAGAAAGCACACAATTATTCATTGCCACCCACTTAAACAAAAGAGCAAAGTCTTTCTATCCTGAAGAATTGTAGTGAAGTAAGCAGGGGAAAAATCACGAAGATTTAAGGCTTATCCCTAGTAGCAACCCTCCAACAACAATTTTTAATACACATGACTCTTTTCTGTGTAAAATTCATATTCACTTCTGTGTTCTAGCACAGGATGTTAATGATCACTTTTTAAATCTTGACCAGCTTGGGGCCTAACATATGTGTTGAGTGCCTTTCCTGTGCAATTTGTCCCATGCACTGAGATTTTCACAGGAGGCCCTTCTCTGTGTGCCTTACTTGGAAGAAAGAGATGTGGCACAGTGGTTAAACTGCAGTACTGCAGGCAAAACTCTGCTCATTGTCTGGGTTCAGCCCCAGGTATCATGAGCTGGCTTGAGGTTCACTCAGCCTTCCAGCCTTCCAATGTCACTAAATGGAGTACTCAGTTCTTAGGGTGGGGGGCAATGTGTTGCCTGCATCATTAAATTGTAAACCGCCCAGAGAGTGCTTTAAGCGCTGTGGGGCAGTGTATATGCAGCACACTTTGTGTTAAGCTCTAACTTTGGGCAGCCCAGTTCAGGGAATAGCAATTAACGTGAACATCATGTCCTTTTCAGCTTCCAGATTAGAAAGTTCCTCTTTACCTGGCATTTTGGGGATGATTTAGCTATTTTAAATAATACATTTATACAACTAATTTCAGATTGAGTGATGGTTTCTTGTTTAGTATTAGAGGGATTTATGCCTCTGGTCATTTTGCCATTGCTCTTTTATATTATTATTTTTAATAATCTTGTCTATGCCACCCTGCCATTGCACTGGACAGTGAATTACTTACAGCAACACTTATGGGTCAGTTTTTTGCCTAAGAGAAATCAGTTCCTGCACTATAAATTCAGTGCTATCAAAGTTAAATATTTCTAACTACCACTGATTTCAAAGGGAGACATGCATTCATGTGCTTACCTCTTTCGCCAAAGTCCGTGTGCCATATTTGGCAGGATTGTATGCTCTTGTTATCTGCTTGGAAAATCTTGACCTGTGCACCTCTGGCCCATTTCCTCTCACGGAAATAGGCTCATTTGGAAATCTGAGAAGCAAAGGCCCAAGCAGTACCTGTGACCCCAGTCAAGAAATCCACAAAACCCCAGAAGGCTTGATGCAGTGTTTTTTCTGCAAGAGAAGTCTTCAAAATCAAGGAGGGGCGATTCCCTCCTCCCCACACTGTTGTTTGTCTAAATGGCATACTTTATAGAGTTGTTATCAAAAACAACAACAACAAAAAATCCTGCAGAGTTTCTAATAGATTGGTTTAGAAGCTACAGAGTGAATGAACTGTAGTTTAATGCTTTTGTTTTGTGCTCACTTGGTACCAGAGTTGTTAAGTGTGCAGTAAGAGAAAGGTGAATTATTATTTAGCATGGAGCAGCCACTGAGAGGTGTAGAAAATCTTGAACATGAAGCTTTTTTCAAGCAGACACCCAGTACTACACCCTCCCAGGTCCCAAGACTCCACAAAAGCTCATTCACCATTCCTGCCTTTCAGGGAAAGAAAGCCATGAAACTGGCCTGAAATGTTTTACTTTAACATGCCTGTCTAAAAGCATTGGGATCATACTGTAGAGCTCTGATAAAGCCCATCTTCTGTGATTAGAAGTCAGATATGTCAGTCACAAAATTACACCCCTCCTTACTCTCTTTTTTCTCTCCATCCTTATATAGAGCTCCTGCCAGCTCTCTTTTTTATCAGGAAGCTGCAAAAGGGTCTTTCTTTCTTTCTTTCTTTCTTTCTTTCTTTCTTTCTTTCTTTCTTTCTTTCTTTCTTTCTTTCTTTCACATCTTAGAGTGCTGGCTACACTCCCAAAAAAATTGCTCAGAGTTTCCAGAGAGGAGGTATATTGTAGGAAGAATGGTGTTGGAGGAGTTTAAAAAATGATTTTCATGTGTGATGTGGCTTTAAAGCCTGAGCACACATCTCTCCATATTACCAGCCACCTCCAGGGCTTACTGACTCAGCATGAAGATACATCTGAGTGTGTTGCACCTGTGCAACATCTGGCCCCCAACAGTTAGGATCAAGGGAACAATGGAAAGAGCCAGTGAGTGCATGCCCATGAGCCCACCACGTATTTGGGACAAGGCAGGAAGTGGGGAGCCCCAGTGCTGCAACTTGTGAACTTCATCACAAAGAGCCTACCCTAGTGGCATCTCAAAGCACTGCCCTCTGCTGTCAGAGTTTGGCCCTGAAATGTCAGGGAATGGGATGCTGTTGATGCAGTACTGCAGCCAAAACTTTGTTCACAACCCGGGTTCAGTCCCTTCAGCCTTCCATCCTTCCCAAGGTTGGTAAATTGAGTACCTGGCTTGCTGTGGAAAGGGCAATGTGTAGCCTGCATAATTAAATTGTAAACCTCCCAAAGAGGGCTTTAATCACTATGGGGCAGTATATAAGCAGCATGCTTTTTTGTTGTTGACCTAGGAACCCTAGTACAGGGGTCCCCAACCCCCGGTCTGTGACCCGGCACCGGCCCATGGCCTAGGCAAGACTGGGCCGTAGATACAGATCTCCTGCCCCCTGTGAGCGCCGCGCATGCGCGCAAGCGTGCCACGCCCACCCGCGAGTGTGCCACGCCCCTGCATGCATGGACCCTGCTCCCCCAACTGGTCTGCGGTTGGGAAAAGGTTGGGGACCACTGCCCTAGTACACAAGTATTCTGATGAACAAATGAAGCAAGCAGTTGGAAGCCAGTGCTTCACGTTGATGTCATCCATGCTTCCCTAAAAGAAGTTTTCTTTCTTTCTTTCTTTCTTTCTTTCTTTCTTTCTTTCTTTCTTTCTTTCTTTCTTTCTTTCTTTTCTTTTCTTTTCTTTTCTTTTCTTTTTTTGTGATTTAAACCACAGATTTCAGCATGGCATTTAGCAGAGGTAGGAAACAGTGTTTGCAGACACCCATATTGCTGGTGTTTCATTGGGAACATTTTGTAAGGGGATCCCATTCTTCCCAATCTATTTTTAACTCCAGTATGAATTGGGAATTTCTGCCAAGTAAATCAGAATAGAATTTCAGCCCTCATTTGCATTCTGCAACCTTTGTTATAATTTGGCGGAGGACACTTCCAATAAACAGCATTAGATCCACCTTTTTAATTACAATACAGCACAAAGGGTCAGTTACATCATTTGAGCAACAGACCAGTTAGGCCTTTCGGCTGTTGACAAGGAGGTATGGAGGATCAGCTCCAATTCACTGAAGTGGGCCAGTCTCTAGCTTGTGCGGTAACAAGCCAGAAATTGCATGGAGTAGCCTACAGTAATGCACACGAGGATAGGATACTGGCCAAAGATGCCTTTGAGAAGCTGCCTTTAGGTTATCACTAAGGACTAAGTATTTATAATCCCATATATTATTTAGATTGACCTTCAAGAAGATTCAGATACATGGGAAATGTATTGGGGATGCTGTAATCCACATAGTAATTTTTCCAAGCTCTGATGGGGGATTATGGATACTGTACCATTACATTTCCTGTTCAAACATGTGGGAAATTTGGTGACTAAAACACACGGTTTATAAAAGTGAAGTTAAAGTGATACCATGTTTGCTTGCAATATGCTGTGCTAGGAATTTGGGAAACTAAGGCTGATGCCCTAACAGATGTGCTCCTTGTGTGGGATAGCAGAAATCTGCTTGCTTAAACTTTCTCTCTTTGCACCCATAGCTATAACTCTGGTCTTAAGCGAGCATGTTTTTTGATCAGTAAATACAAATCTGTTGTGTGAGCACCCTTGAAAATACAGTGCAAAACTCTGGTCACTGAACCTCTAAAATGGTGTGTAGAGAGTGCAGAGATGGGTGAGTGTGTATATATGTATCCTATTTTTCTGCTGGTTACATACACACAAGGTGGGGAATAAATAAACACACATGCACATACAGAATAAAACAAACACAGACACACAAACAGGCTGGGGAAAAACAGCAACTTTGTAAACAACAGGTACCATTTCTAAGCAAAGTCTGAATGAGAGAGGAAAGAATAGTCTGACCCATTCAGAACATGAGTGTGACAAATGGTAATACGTAGCTCTTTTGCTTGTGCTATATTAATTTAGCACCTAAACAAAGTCAAGCTGCTTTCTGCAGCAAGAAAGCTAATCCTGACTAAGTCCAAATTCAGTAGAATCAGAGTAGGAGAATATTTTAGACCTCTTCTCTGATGTTTTATTGGGAACCAGACAACCATTGTGTTTCAAGAAAAAAATACTTTAGAGGGAGGCTGAATTACTGCTGAATTAGATGTTATTTCTGAATTTGGTTCCATTGAAATTGGGTTTTATTGAAACTGGGGCTACTTTTCTCACTACAGGATGTAATTGTTCCTTTTTATGCGTGAAATTATACACCTTGGGTATCTTGGCCATTAGGCCTTACTGTTTCCTTTTTTCTTTTTTTAAAATGTCCATATATGCTATTGAGGATAATATGACATGCATCTAATGGTGATGTCTGACTCATGAAAACTATGCTGCAATAAATGTTTTGGGTTTAAAGGTGCAACAGTGCAGTTGTTTATTCTTGGTAACAACAAAATGTTACTCCTTCCCTAGAATGAGAAACTGGCACATCACATTGTGTCTAGCCTCATTTATCTTCCAAACTGATCCCAAAGAGGTATGGCCTCGTTAGCAAAAACTAAAGAAAATGGAAAGAAAAATCAAAGTATTGTGGCATCTTTAAGGCTAACAGATCTATTTCAGTGTGAGTTTTTGTGGATTATAATCCACTTCTCCAAACACATGTAGCACAATATAAGCTAGAGGTTTATATGCACAGTGTGCATGGTTTGAGGAGTGGCGATGAAGTGATGTATATTACAGAATATGACACTGGCGTGACTAACACAGGTAACAGACTTTCATAGTTTCAGCAGCATGATTAATGGAAGTGTGGAACTTTCACAGTGTTGATTACATAAACATCCTGACAATAGATAGATTAATTTGCTAATGCAAATTTTCTGGCAGCTGATACAAAATAGTTACTATAGAATATAATGTAATTCTTTTCAGAAAATATGTAGAGAGAGACTTAAGTACAGCCGTACACATTTATTATTTATTTTATTTAAAAATATTTTTAAAAATATTTATGTGCCGTCTTTCTCATAAAAATGTACACATACTCCCTTTTGTGGATATCATGCAAAACATGAAAATGGCATGGGGGCAGCCTCGCAGGATGCATAATGTCATTAAGGCAAACAGGTTAGTGTGCAGAATGAATGCAGGGGGTTGGGGGAAAATGCGTGAATAGAGCTTGTATCTGTGGTCTGTCAGCTCCCAATTAGCATTTCTGTAGTACATCTGGTTCTCACATATAACTCAGCCAAATCTTAGTTTCCTGCACTTCCTACCAACGTTGCCTTTAATTTTCAGCTCTGCTGGGTGGGGCTCTGCTCCTCTTGTGAGTAACTCTCCCCCCCCCCCCCGCAGGGTTCCGTTGTGATCAGAACCAAAGGGGCTGGAAACACTCACTTTGGATGCATGGAAGAGGAGGAAAGCTGCGTGGATGGGGTGGAGTTGCACATCCTTGCACAGCCGCGCACCTTAGAGGGAACCTTGCTTACTACTCATTCTCCTTCTCATTTTTGCCTTCCATGAAGTCCCTTTGGGAAATTTGATCTTACATTACAAAGTTGTCTTTGTGAGCATGTTTTCCCAGTTCAGGTGAATGGCAGATTGTAGGTTTCTGAGAAGCAGCGATTGTGGGAAGGAACTGCAGTGTGCAAGATGAGAAAGTGGAGGAAGGGACCATGTAAGCCCAAGTGTTACAATAGTCAAAATATGGTTTGATGTTATATCTGGACCAAGGCCACTGGGTTTATGTATTGGCTTATTGGTGGCTTGCTTCTTTGTTAGTTTCAAGAATATACAACAGTTCAGTAATTTTAGAACTCAGGCTGTCTCCTAAAGAAGCACTCACCAGAGTAAAGCTGAATTTTATGTGAATCTGTCATTAGAACAGAGAGCTACTTGAGAGCTGAAGGCATCTCATTGTCACATCAGGAGTTTTTTTCACTGTATGTAGCTTTTAAATGAAATTGCTCTGTTTTGTAATTGGTCTTAGGAATCAAATGGGTTTGTTTGCAAGTCTGATTTTTCAGATGTAAAAAGTCTGCCTACATTACTTCCCAGGCACATTAATATGATTTGAGCTCTAATGATGAGTTGTCTGCAACATATAGTTTGGCTCTGAATATTGTTCTACCTTATAAAAAGCATTTTACATTTCTCTGATTAAGTGCTGCAGAAATGTACAGCAAACTAGGAGTTCTGTGCACAACTGATTTCTGAATATATTTGTCTATGTACATTAGGTCAGTGTAAAACAATTACGAGAGGTGACCATTCTATTTAGTTTCCTGTCTGAGCTTATAAGAAAGTGCTGGGCAGGAGTCCAGATTTATAGGCACAAACAAAATAATATAAAAGCAAGGTAAAACATAAGAAAAATATGAAAGAAGAGTTCCATGTGTAAAGGACTGATATTTAAATGGAAGGAGAGAGGCCAATAAAAATCTGGACTCCTTTTCATTATCTATTATCCTGGAAGAACAAATGTAAACTAATTTCAACCTTTTAATTGCTTCAAAGCTTAAAGCAAATTGAAAGACTGCCATCTCTTTGAGCAGATCTCTCTTCAGCAGGACTGACTTGGGCCTCATCAACAGGTATATTGAAGAGATGGGAAAAGTTTGTTCTGCCGAACTCTCAGAAAACCATTACCAGCATGATCAGTGACTGAGCTGCCTGTAGGATTCTGGGACTGTAGTCCCAAAATGTCTGGTTTGTACTCCTCTTGCTATTCAGTATGTGGAGAGAACTGTTGGACTGCTCTTCTTGGCTTTGCTTGCTGGGTTGCATAACTACTAGCTATACCTTTCCATCACACAGCACCAGGAAGCTGTATGGTTGATGTGTGCATTTGATCTACTGTGTGTTCTTAGGGCACCTCTAAATGAATGGAGCCATTTGCCACTTGTAGACAGGGATGTTTATTGAACGTCAGGGAGGGGATTATACATAGACCATATATACCAGGATTCTTTATATCTAATACATCGATGCTTCTTGACATTAGATGCCCATAGAGAAGCACAGTGACCTATGAATCAGTTAAAATGAGCAGCCAGATTGAACCAAACAGGGCATGATAGTGACAGATAGATGTGTTTCCTTTTTTAAAGAATTCTTCAAGGTTGACATGGGATGTGGGTATATGTCTGTTTCTTTTTAAAGAAGAATATGGGTGAGGGGTGCTGACCTTCCACCTTTTCTTCCAGTCACTTTATTCTTGGTCATTTCTTGTACTAGAGTCAGGAAGGGAGAAAAAATATTTGAAACAATCAGCTATGGGGAGATCTAGTGTGGGAATGCGAACAGTTCAGTCCTCCTTTCCTGGATGTTCCTCTTGCTGTTAAATTAAGACTCCACAAACAAGATGGTTGTGTGGATTGTGGCCCCATCACAGCTAATTTTGTGTGGTGCAAATAAACCAGTTGTTGGGGGATGTGACTGTGGGTGGTATTCTGGTGATGTACTAAGCTGGGTGTGATGTTTTGGACAGAGGGAACACCCACCCCTGTGATCTTTCTCCTAGCTGCCCCAAAGTATTTTTTTTAATTTTTAAACAAACTACCGAGTTTAGGACTAGATCACCTTATCATTACATTGATATACTAGTTTAGCACTAGATTACCACTGCACAGACAATAAAAATAAAAATGAAATAGGAACAACTCTGATATACTACTGTAGCATATTACTCTGTTTTTGCAGCATGTGTGTTTCTGGATGTACTTTATGGACAGCTTTGGAAAACTCTCCCTTTTCCTTGGTGCTGTGCAACACTTTAAACAGTCCACCGGCTTTACAATGGACCATAAAAAGAGAGTTGGGGGTTGACAGAGAGTGGGATCAAAGGAACGGGGGCCATGAGTGGTGGCAGGGATCAAATCATATCAGATTGAGGGGCCAGGGTGGGCCCAAGCATTCCACAGTCTCTGTATGATCACCTGATCCAGACAGAAGCATAAGATAGGTTAGGCATCAAGCCACCGCAAAGCCGAATTGCTCTAAGAAAGGGAAAGCAAGACTTCATGGACCATGTCCTTGTGGGTACACATACATGGAGGGACATCATCGTATGCAGGGGCAGGAAAGTCTGTTAGGCAGATGATCTTTGATAAGTCATTTGGCTTGCTTGTTATTGTTTCATCAGTAGAATTAATAATTGGGATATTTTTTTTAATAGGTTGGGAGTCTCTGAAAGAGAGAGCCACCTCAGCTTAGAGCAGGTGAAATTTGTCTAGTTGAGGGGAGATGGAAGAGAACCGTCAGGCAGCAACTGCAGTTGTAAGCACTTGGAGGATAAGAGGCAGAGCAAGTGACAGTGTGAGCTGTGGGCTGAAGTTAGCTGAAACAAGGGTCCTGCCTGGGGAATCAGGTGTCTCAAAGGAGTGCCTATTTGCCTTCACTCCTGCTCTGCTTGCATACTTACAAATAAAGCAAAAAGGACAAAGAAGATACTGTAGAAGCCTAGTGTTCAAGGGAAAGGAACAGAGTACCACTGCCCTGCACTCCCTCCAAGCTTCACACTGCTCCAGGGAAGCAGGGAGCCTTGCATGATATGAATGGAAAACAATAGAAGCTGTCTTTAGAACATTTGCAGTTGTTATCAACAGATAAGAGCAAATGGTAAGGGGCTTTAGTTTTCAAAATTAATATTGTTCAAGTTTTAAAGTTAATATCTTTATTGTTTCATCCCAGAATTCCTCTTTGGAGACAGAGGTATGTGTGTGCGTGTGTGCGTGCGTGCATGCGTGTGCGCCCGCGAGAAAGAGAATGAGAGAAACTGAGTGAGCATGTGCATTTTTCCCCCCTTGGTAATATACTAAGGGTCTGATAACATTAATGGGTTTTGCCTCACACAGAGTTCTGAGTATATTGTACCACTGCTCACTGATCCCAGGTCAGTGTGATGCGTGAAATCAATTTATTTGAATCTCTTTGCCTCTATAGGAATTTGGCAGCGTGCCAGTTGTTTTCATTTAATGTTCTTTGTGTTGAACATGGACAAGCAAGCTTGCTTTTGTATTCTTCTTTTCTCTTGTCTCGCAGTCCATGCTACCATTCTATGGATTCTTGAAATGAAAGCAGAATGTTACTTCCTTTTTAATTAAAAAAAACAACAACCCTGTTTTTTAAAAATACCGTTGTGGTTTCACGTGGCATTTTATACAGGAAGAAATTAGGTCAATTGCTGAGCTCTTCTTGTGTATCTTCCTGTGGGTTGTTTTTTGTTTTTTGGCCAGTTGTATGTTGTGCTTCAAGCAATTCAAAGGTTGTTAGCTTTGTGGGTAAGAATAAATCCGATTTTAACAATCTGAAGTGGGAGAAGTAAGTGGAACAAAGGAGAAAGAAAAACTCAAAAATAGCTTTAGACTGCCTGGCTAACTCCTCTATTGTTTCTTGGACACATCTGTAGTACTAATTATGTTTTAAATAAAATAATGTCACTTTTTGAACATTCTGACAGAGGCAGATGTTTTACAAAAAGCCACAATGACATCCATTGATTTTAACATTCATTTACCTTTTGGGCATGAGATATTTTATTTTATATGTCATATTTAGCCAATCCTAAGTACATGCAGTAGTTGCTAATATTATGTGTGACGTATATCAGTGTTATGGTACAGATTATGTATCAGCATGAAAGAACAGCAACCTTTATTTCCTCCTCTTTTCCTTTTAGAATGAAAAAGGATAAGACTGCTTCCACAGTGTAACTGTTTTTACTGAAATGCAGAAAAACAAATAACTAAAAAGCTGTTTGATAAAATTATGGGTATTGTTTTTATCAGATGGGGGGAGGTGTATTTGTATCTGGAAAACAGAGAGAGAAAGGAGAAGGAGGCACGCATGTAAGAGATTGTGTTGACGCTTCAGGCAGTTCTTGGGGAAGTTGATATGTGGAACTATGGAGCCACACCACCAGGGTCAGGCTCATACATTTCAGTCCTGCTTCCTTGTTTAATTACCTGAAGAGCAAAACATCCAATCTCAAAGTGTGTGAAAATCCAGTATCTCTCTCTGCAGTTTGCTGCTCTGACATCCTGCAAAGTCAACCCTGTCTGTCCACAAACGTCAGGGCCGGTTCCTGACGGTCGGCTATCTCTGCCGGGCCCGAGTTCCTTTCATTCAGGAGGTATTGTGTGCGAGAGGGTTTGGTCAGGAATTTGAGGTTCCTGCCGGTGCTGTTCTTTCAGTCCTGACAACGCTGGCAGAACGGCTGGTTGTGTTTTTTCCCCTTTCAAAGAAGGAGAAGGAAAAAAAAAACTTGGCTCTATTTATTCTTTTCCTTTGTAATTCTGGCATTGGTATATTATTAACCTGTACCATCATCATATGCTAACTGATTTTCTTCTGAGTCTGAAATTCTGTTTTGCCTTTAACTGATTGTGCGTTATTTCTGTTAAAATTGCTTTTTGAAGAAAGTGACTTCAGTTTCACAGTGACTATGAAATAAAAAGAAAAAATCCTCATTTTTAAACAAAATAGTTTGTGTTCCAGTAGCCACCTGATTTGCTGTTCAGAGTGAAGCCTTTATTTAGGAGGCTTTCCTTCCTTCCTTCCTTCCTTCCTTCCTTCCTTCCTTCCTTCCTTCCTTCCTTCCTTCCTTCCTTCCTTCCTTCCTTCCTTCCTTCCTTCTAGACTGCCCCAGTGGTATTAATAATAGCAACTTTCAAATGCCAGTAAGCATATGTATTAAGTTAGAGACACAGAGTACTCGTGCAGTGGGGAGAGCAAACACTTATGCAGTGTTAAGTAAGTACCGTAAAAGCATACAAACTGTATAGAGAGGTTATAGTGGTTATTCAGTCCTTGGCTACAAATTTAAGAAAACTTGAGAACGTCCAGTGAACAGAAGAGGAGCTATAGTGTAGGGAAATTATTTAGTCTCTGACAGAGATGGAATAGGATAGTATGTGTTACGTTGGAGGAATAAAGGAGTCAGACCAAAAGGGAAAATTATTATGGAGAAAGTTGCTGCGGTCTTTAGGTCACAATTGTATGGTCTCTGTAAGGTCATAAGATATTGTCATGCACTTTCTCAATAGGCAGAAAGAGTGTTTTGTAGTAAAGAGGAGGAAGCCTCTTTGTTGTGGTGCAAATAATAACTGTGTTTCCATTGTCCTTCCACCTTTAGTGCTTTGATAACAGTAGGAAGAGAGAACGATTGTGCTGGGCATGAATCAACAGAGATATTGGATTGGCAGATCTGACATCATTCTCCTCCCACCATCTCTCCAAAATAAGATGATAGGAAGGAAGACACACTGCTTTCCCAAATATGAATCTATCAGAGGTGGCACATGAAATTGCCTGGAAAGCTGGTATTATATTACATATTTCTATATTGCCTTCCAGCCTTAGCAATGCTAAATTCTAAAACAGATGACTATTTAGATCCTGTTCAGGTATTAATTACCTGGTTTGCTCCAAAATGCAAAATACTGCTTTCTACATGTGAAAAATGATGTATCTGCAGAAGCGTAAAGAAACTGCTCTCTATATGAACAGAGTAGTGATGGATATAGGCTAGGCATTCCCTTAGTCATGCCTTGGAGAAAAGGAAGTAATTCCTGAATAGGGATAGAGAAGTGTTTCCCAGCCTTGGGTAACCCAGGTGTTCTTTTACTGCAACTCCCAGAAACCTTCACCACACTACTGTGCTGGCCAGGATTACTGGGAGTTTAGAAGAACACCTGGGTTTTCTAAAGTTGGGTACCACTGAGCTAAAGTTAATGCGGGATGAAAACCTACAAAAATGAAGTTAAAACTTTTGGCGTTCTGTTGAAAATGATTGCAGGCTAGTAAGAATAAAACTTTTGTTTTGGCCCTAAAAGTCACCAGGTCTGGGGAATTCCAGAATGTGGCTGCTGCCACAGAGGAGGTTTTGCCTCACATTCCCACTAGTCTTGGGACATACAGCAGGGTCTCAGACAGTGAAGTCAACCCAAACTCTGTTCAGGCATGGCATTACCTACCTCACATTATGATGGAAGGAAGAGAGGATGCCAGCCTTTTGTGCTCCTTTGTCATTGCTGCCTTCACGTGGAGAGTGATGAAGGAGAGATCCTTCTCTCTATATGGAAGACCTCAATATGGTGAGGGAACTTTTCTTTTTAAGGTTCTCAATACCAGGAATCACCTCTACATGCTCTCTTCAAACTTTTGGCTCTTCACATGAGGACAGCAATAAATATGGTGGGGTGAGGAACCACAGCTAGCTTGCTCCCTCTTCTCATGTGTTAACTTGAAACAGATAACATAACTTGAAACAGATAACTAATATATAGGGTTTATACACCTGGATGTTCTTATTGGGCCAATGTTACTTTTTCTACCTGTGTCATTAGTAATGTTCTTCTCCCACCTGCCATATTCTGTTGTGCTGCTTGATGCTGCCATGTGGTAGTGACTCTAAATCCAACTTTGTACAGTATTTTTTCATCAAGGTGCCAAGAGAGGAAAATATCTTCTTTGAAGGCTAAGTACAGGGGGGTAGGGGGAAGATGTGCGTTAGTGTATTTTGTGTGAATGTGCATTTGAACACCAGTTACCATTTTAGAAGTTGTGAATGGACCCGATGAAAATTGGCCTATATTTCTGAGCATGTGTCATCTCTTTTATTTATTTGGATATCAACCTGAGTACATCCAGTTGTGAAATGAGAACACAGTTTCCCAGGGCAGTGAGACAAAATGGCTTGCCTAATCCCACCTACCAGGTGGGATAGAGCAACCTTCTGATGTATGGTGGCCACTCATACAGTATGAAGTGGCATTCTAATAGCATCACATGTCCATCTCTCTGGCCAAGTGCAACTTTTTGGGAATGCAGATAAGCAGGAAGGACTGGCCATGGTGGACCAAGCAGATGTGGTTCTCTAGTAAATTATAGTCACACACATTTTGCTTCTAGCATATATTCTGAGTGAGTTGGTCATACATATAGCAGAACAGGACTATGTTCTCCCCTTCTAGCCCATGTGATTGCCTTATTCATGGAACTCTTTCCCCTCAAAATGAATGGATAAAACTTTAAAAAGTAATTTAAAAGGTGGGGGAATAGGTTAAAACTTCACAGATCAGACCACTGCACATATTCTGTGGAGAGTCTTGCTCACAAATTGTATCACAGATGGGAAAAGCTACCATTTTGGGCTATACCTTCTGCTCCCCTGCAACTATCAGCTGGCTGTGCAGGCTAGGGAATTATTTGCACTGTAGTATTTTTTTAAAAGTCATCCCTTCGTTTGTTGGGGAAGGGTAAAGTGTTCTGTGAATATTTGCATAGGGGAAGGATCATGACCATGTGCTGTCAATTCAACTTATGGCAACCCAATTCAGGGTTTTCCAAGTGGAGAATACACAGAAGTGGTCTACCATTCCCTTCTTCTGCGGGTGCCCTGGGATTCTGCAGCTTGCCCACAGGTTGGCTCTACTTGCAGGAGGCATGTAGATTCTCAACCTTTGGCTCCACAGCCAGATACCTAAACTGCTGAGCTATAAAAAGGTATATACTAAATAGTATTACATCAGTGTGGGGAAACACAGCAAATTCAGATAGCCAAGAGTTTGTTCAACATGGATGGAGATGCTAAAGGTTTTTGCTGCATGGCAAATTAGTAAACTACACATATGCCAGCAGGTGGGTGGTGGGAGAGCTGGTAGAGGGGAAGAGCTGAGTGCAGCAGTCTCCCCGCACCCCTTGGAACAGTGGTGATTGGATTTTTAAGTTGACAATTCTATAGTGTTGCATATTTGCTCCACCTGGTGGCTCTTAGGAAAAGTGTCTTAATCACTGTTGATATGGAACTGCTGGCGAATGAAGCTCAAATATATTAACCACAATAAAATAACTTCTTAAATCTGCATTAACAAGGACATTGTTTAAAAAAAACCCCAGCTTTTAAAAAGAAAACGTTAGAATGAGATAGATTTGTTTGCCCACACTTCGTCATTTCATTTGTCTTTATGAAAGCGTAGCGTTTTGAACCCAATTAATGAGAGCAGTTTGCCCCCAGTCTCATTTAAAGATTAGCAATTAAATCATCCCAATATATGACTTTTTGAGGTTACATGTGATTGCTGAAACTTCTCCCCCTTCTTTGCAAACAGAAAGTAATTAATAAGCTTTCGCAATAAGAGGCAACCATGCAGTCAGAAAGGGTGTGTGTGTGTGTGTGTGTGTGTGTGTGTGTGTGTGTGTGTGTGTGTGTAAAAGTATGTCTGCAGTGCACTGGCATATAAAAATATCTGCATGTCATTAGCACAGCTTACAAAGATTGTTTTCTTTTGAATTTGGTAGGAGATGTTTCTGCTGTGATCATACGGTTGATCTCCAATAGATATCTCCCCCCTTCTCCATCATAAATTGTAAATGGCTCCCTAACAGAAGGTGAAGTTTGGAAAACAGTATCTCTGTATGCGAAGGATTTTTGAGACCTTTTTAAAACTGTCTTTAAAAATGTCATTCACAGTCCTCATTAGCATGTATTGTTGGAAATATAGAAGCAGAAAATGTGAAATTGGTATGTCATGAATAGCTCCACAGAGCTCAGGAGCCTTGAAATGTTGCCTGGAGTGTGGTGTGAGGCAGGCATTGAGAGAAAGCTGTCCAGATGGCTGCCAGCACAGAGCAGAGCTGCCGTTTTTTTGTCTCTGGTGCGGAGAGAAGGGAAAGTTCACTGGAGCATACGCTATCACCCCTTGCATTTTAACAAAACTAACTCACTATCTGTCAAAATGGGGAGGTGGTGCCACTGGAACAAAAAAAGTTCTCAGTGTAATGTTGAGCCCCCCCCCCCCAATGAATGGCTGAAAGCATGTCATAAATATCAAAATGTTTCAAAGAAAAAAGGGTGAAAGTGTAATATTTATATAAAGAAATGATTCCCTCTGTGAAGCCAGTGATGCTTAATGCTGGTAGTCTTTCTTTGACAAGTTCACAGGGGGAAAAAAACTATTAAAATCAATTATAAATCAATACATAGGGGATTCAGGTCACTTAGAGGTTTCGTGCCCAGCTCAGATCCCCCTTTTGAAGCCCTTGATAGCAGAATTTGTAAACTGTGAAGGAGAGTCTACTCTGTCCGTCTGTGCAATATAGTACAGGTATTTGACATTTTAAATAGTGGAAATGATAACATGTGGCTATAAGCCAATATTTTGTAGCCATCCCTGAACAATTAGTATTTCTTGGCATTCTTAGCAGACACGAGTACTTGGAACATTTGATCTCTTTTAATTTGGAGCGCTGATTAGAATCTTTGTTATGGCAGGTCTTGTTAAAAAGCCTGTGAAGTAGGTCACTGCTGGTTTTATTTTAAAGGTGGGAAAACTGAGGCTCAGAGGGAGTGATTATATACTACTCCTGTGGAGGCATTAACCACATGGGTAGAACCAACAATCCCACTCCTCCATGTCCTGTTTGCTTGCCTTTCCATGGATGGAGGGTCTGAACCACAGGGCTCTGGAAGCTCTCAGTTGGAACCCTGATTTTCCAGTATCCCAGTTCACATGGTTCAAAAAGGTTCTTCTTCAGTTCTGTCATCGGTAGAGGGTTTTGGAAAAAAATTATTGATGAACTAGGACAGGCATGCTTACCTCCCTGCATTTTTCAGGTACAGCTAACACATAAGTAATAATTCAGATAGGTTTACTGACAGCTTAGAAATAGGTTTCCTGGATCTTATGACGGTTGGCCCATCTGGGGTGGTGCTTCATTTGGTGTACGAGGCCCACATGCAATTGTTTTGAACATCTGTGCTGTCGAAAGCTGAGTTTGTCTCAGTTTACAGTTTGACTCTTACTCATAGCAAAATAAAAGTATTGTAGCATAGCACCTTTAAGACTAGCAGATTTATTTCAGTGTGAGTTTTTGTGGATTACTATACACTTCCTCAGATACATGGAGGAAGGGGAATTGTAATTGATGAAAATTGACGTTGAGATACATTTGATAGTCCTGAAAGTGCCACAATACATTCATTAATTCTACCTACCTACCTACCTACCTACCTACCTACCTACCTACCTACCTACCTATCTACCTACCTACCTACCTACCTACCTACCTACCTACCTACCTACCTACCTACCTACCTACCATATCTGTTTTCCCATTAGTTTTCCCATTTTACCAAGTGTGTAATCATTATTTTCACAGATGGGACAGGACTTTGCTTTCTTCATCTCTTGTTCTCTCTGGTTTTCTTCAGACCAAATGAGGAACTTTTTCTTCTCCTGTCCCTTAAGAACAGGATGCCTGCGTGTGGGAGAACTGTAGAATATGGGGGAATTGCCCTCCCCCTTTCCACTGACAAAAGCAATACCATAAGTTGATCACTAGTGTTGGATCCGGTCCACAGTAAAGCCTTGCCAGTGAGGAAATATGTAGGGAAGGGTCTTGCCATTTTCTTCTTTGTTTAAAAAAGGTATGTGCTCAATAATCTAATTGTGTGTCACACTGCCGTAACAACAACAACAACAACAATCTTAGAGCTGCAGAGCTGGAAGGGACCCTATGGATCATCAAGTCTAATGATGTTCCTTATAAAGATTTAGTGTGGATATTGTCTCATGGCAGGCCTAAAAGGAAAAATCAATTGTTTGCATCTCTGATCTCCGCTGGAACATTTGCTTTATTGCTTTAATACAGTTGTGATATTTTAACACAAGACATTGCAGTACAAGAACACAGATTTGCATTGTGTACAGAAGGGGGGGCGTGCAAACATAATTTTCATCTTAATGCAGACTAAAAGAATATATTAAGCTGGAAAATTGCTTGGCCTTAGTTATTTATTTATTTTTTTAATAAAAAGGAAGCAACAGATACATATTGTAGACAAATACAGCAGAGGAACACTGTCACCAGCTGTAAGAAATTAAAACATGTCCTCATCTGATGGTGTGTTGACCGTGCATTGCAGTCACACAGTGTATTGAGTAAAGTTAGGAAGGCATCCAAAAGGGATCTCCCTGCAAAAAGAAAAAAAACCCTCAACAGCTCATCTATTAGGTGGGTTTGCCTTGTCAGTAGGATTCCTTGTGAAAAACTCTTAATGGCTTCCAGCTGGGTGGAAAATCAAAATCTTTGGGTCTGACAAACTTAGCAGACCAACATTTGAAAGGCCAGCTAATGCTTCTATTTTTACTTGCTGCTCATCCATAAAAGATTATTTTCCAGTATGTCAGCTTCATTTGGTGGCCGGTGGCCTGGGAGTGAAAGTGCAACAAGCAAGTGGGCAAATCTGGACATTAACGAGTCCGCCCTTTCCAACTGGTATGCCACTTGGTGGAATAGCCTGCCTTGAGAGGAGGGGGTGTCCCGATGACCATTCATCAATGCTCCTTGCCTGATCATTGAGTGCCTTCTCATTCAGTTTATCAAGCCTTGCACATAAAAAGTCAGAATAAGCATTATTCAGCTTTGTTAATGCCAAGTTGGAGTAAAATGCTCCATTTGAACCCATTTTGCCCTTGGTTTTTCACTTTGTTAATGCAGTCTTGCTTAAATGAGTGCCTTTATTGGGTCAGTTCGAATATCTGAAACTATTAATTGTCTCAAATTGAATAGCTGGTGGCAGGCCAGAACAGATGGGATAGGAAACTATTTGGTTGGGTGTATTGCTTTCAATTAGGATCAATGAAGTTTCAGTGCCTTTGAATTAACTCACTTAATACCCAATTGTGTGAAGTCACAGTGTATCACAACAGTCTGCTAGGAGGAGAGGGGGAAGTTTAGAAGGCCTGCAGAAAAAGCTTTGAGTCCATTTCTTGCTTGGCTCTTGACAAAGAGCATTCATTCATTAGCTATATATGGAATTCAGAGGACTTCTGGTCACCGTTGGCAAGTCAGGTGTAAGGGGGAAAAAGTCTACATCAACGCTACACACTGTTTATTATGTTTGCATGTCCCGCTAACTTTACTGCACATAGTTGCACATAGGGTTACAGGCCTAATGCTCTGGCTTATGAGAACATTTCCCCCTATGGGTAATGTGATAGAATCACAATTTCAAAGGCCCCAAATAAATGAGATTTTGCAGGCTGGTATTTTGTGTATGTGTGTGGCACAAGACACTGGCCTGGATCATTTGACATTTTTTTTGTAAGCAGTTTGGAGATCTACAGGATAATACACTGAGTAAACACACGGAAACAAAATTAATCTTTATAAGGAAACCTTAAGCCTGTTGTGTTGTCTCTTGTAGATAATATTTAAATCTTCTTTTTAATAATATGTTGTAATTTATTTTTGCATGCAAAATTACTTTTGCTTATTACTCTTTTTTGGTGCTTTGTCAGCTGCGCAAAAGTGGAGAATGATGAATTTTAATGGAATTCTTGAATTGTCTGTCACTATTACACAATTTGGACTCATTTTGTGTGTGTGTTCTTTTTTCTTTCTTTCTTTTGTTAATAACTAAGTAGTACAAGCATTGTTACAGTAATCCTTAAGTGACTGCATTTAAAAAAATACATATATCCAGGAATATTTATTTCAGAAGGACTGCCAAATGGGTTGCTGCTTGCCTCAGAGTATTAAATAATGAGAGGGGGAAATGATTTTTGCAGCTGGCTTCTTGAGAAAATGCTGAAGTAGTCTTAGATGCACAGGCATTCTGTTAGGGCCCTTCCATAAGTAGTCTTCTAGGTGAGAATCTCCAGGGATCCAGTTTTTGTTGACGTGGATCAATTTAAATGGCAATTACTATCGTCAGATAACAGCTTAAAAAGCCTTTTTACACATAGAAAAGATGCATAATCACATGGCATATGGTAGTGTTCAATTTTCTGAGCTATGGCTTGAGGATTTACACTGTACTGATATTGACCCACTTTTAAAGTGGAATGTTATTCTGCTTTATTAAAATGTGTTGCACCTTTAGATCCATTATCCCTCCCCCTCCCCCATTTCTAAAGCTGCTTCTGGCTGTTAATGAAAGGTTGCTTTTCCAACAGTAAAAATGCCCACCCCCCAACCTCTTTCATTTGAAGTATAGCTTTGTATGTTTTGGTGGTTTTTAAATAATGAATAACGAAGCAGTGGTCTTTCTTAAACACTATATTGCATAAATATCCCTGAAGGTTTTTCTCCGCCTTCCTTTTTTTTTTCCTCAAGTTGCTGCTGGCATTTGTAACACTTTCCACTTGAAAAGACTTCTTATCTTCCAGACTCTTCAGTACTCTTGGTATGCAAAACTTTGCTATTATACATCTGACTTAAGAGGACCACAGTGTTGCCTTACAGAGAAATTCTGTTATTTTATTAGGGGTGACACAGATTAATTACTGAAGATATTTCCCCCCCAAAAAAACACTCCAAAATGAAACAGGGTTTTGCCAGTGGCACAAGAAAAGGTGTGTGTTTAGATGTGGCCAGTAGTCATTTTTGTGTTGGCAGTCATTTGTCATAAACCAGTTTGCATCAAAGTGCGTTAACAATTCATTGAATACAGTTCCTCCTTATGAGAAGACTGGACGTTGTAATTGTCTTATTGCCATGAAGGGGAGAAACAAAGTGAATGTCTAGAAGAGATAGAAAGTGTATAATAAAGTCTAGCACTACTCCTTAGGCGCTAAAGCTTTTAAGTCCCCCACACTAGATTTAAATAAATGCATAGGGTTCAAATGCCATTGAACACAGGCTGAGAGAAAAAAAGAGTGAACCCAGATCAAGCCGTAAAATCTGTTTTGTCTCAGAACCCGTTTGGTGGGCTTTAAAGGGGAAAAGAGCTATGGGTTTTGGGGGGTGGGGGGTAGACATACAGTTGGCTTTGCCTTTTGCCTGGAATTTTGTGTAAGACTAAATGTGTCGTAGAAGGTATGCGAGTCAGGCAGGCGTATGTTTCTCCTATGAGACAGAGGATGTTTTACAAAGGACTGGAGAGGGACCGCTGAGAGGAAAATAGCCAGCTTTTAGATAAAGCGCTGTAACAAAGACTTGTAGTTTTATGTATCATGGTGTCCATTAAAGCTTAATAGGGAAGAGTGCATTGAACCTAGCCAGGCATATGTTATTCATGTGAAGGATAAACATTTAAGGGAGCGCAGAAATCAGAAATCGGGTGGACATGATTGTTTAGCTTTTGAAAAAGCTTTACGGGGAAGATTTTGTTTTCATCCCCCATGGATCACCATGCAAGGTAAAGGAAGAGTAAGCTGCAAATGTTTGGAGCATATCAATGCCAGAATCCCAGGGGGTTAAAAGCATTGTAGTAAAATGAAAGTGGACTGCCTCTAAGTGTGTTCTGTTTTATACATACCACTGAGAAGCTGACAAAAGGAATGATTTTGATACTCTGTTCGCTGTGATAAAATGACACATCAATAGCAAAATTCTTTCTCTTTCCTTAAAAAGAAAAAAGAAAGAAAAAGACCAATCTCCTCCTCCAAAACAACCCTTGTGTGCTCGTACACATTGTGCATTTTAAACTGCAGAAGCAATTTCGGCTTTGTCGTTGTTGTTATTCCCCCCCCCCCCCGCCCGACCAGAGTTAAAATTTTAGTCGTTAATTGGGAGGGGGAAGGGAGGAAGCTCTGTTTTTAATCAATGCAATCTGCAGGAGAAAGGGTTAACTTTTAAAGAGGGAGAAAATGAATAATTCAGCGTTTGGCTTTATCACTCTTCCTCTTCTTCTTTTTTTAAACTGTCTATTCTTTCGGTCCTCTGGAACTTGCTGTGGAAGGTACAGTACAAGGAGTCATTTGAGGGGGGTTGTGATAATTTGCACACACACATCCCTGTCATTGTTCTGCCTGAAGAGACGGGGCTGGGTTCAAGGCCACATGTGCTCCTGTCATCATTCACATTTCTGCTCCAAGTGCAATACAGAGTGTCAGCTCTCCATCTGTCTTTGCCTGGCAAATGCACGCGCCCTGCATCCTGCCTCCAGCTACACTGCCACAGCCAGTTAGGATGGCCCTCTTTGCTCCTCTGTGCTCATTCCAGAACAGGAGGCGCTGAGTCCCAAATAAGCTTGCTTTGAGGAAGGGAGAGCCTTTTGCAGTGGGTCTGTTTTATTCGAGATGCCTGGTGAGTGGTCTTTTTCTGTCTTTCTCCCCCTCTTTCTCTCCCTCTCTCTCCTCCCCCCCCCCACTCCTTTATGGGAATGAGAAAGCATGGCTATTTCTTAAGTCAGATTTCTCTGCTAGCAAAAGAAGAATATACAGAGGCTGGCATGTGCAAAGAGCAATTGTAGATGCTAATCGTAGCTAGCTTGTGTGGGGAGCGGTCTGTGCATAATGTGTGTGCATGTATGTGGAATGTATTACTTGGTGCGTAATGTATTGCGAAATGGAATATGAAATGAAGAGACAGTAGCAGATCTGTCTGCCTGTGGGTGTGTGATTCTGTGAGGAGGGTACGAAGAGAAATATAGCTTCTATCTGTCTCTTATGATTGAGCTGTACTCTATATCTGGAAACCTTAGATTTATTGGGCGAGATGAGTGGGGTGATCATGGGGAAACGGTACTGAGAATAATCTCTTTGAAAAGCTGCTTTATGCTAGAGGAATGAAGTGGGAGGGAGAACAACAAATTATTTCGGACTTTTCACTTAAACCCACAACCTTTTGCTGCGAGCAGTGACTGGATATATGAACTGTAGTTCTTAAATGCTTGCGTGTTTCTGCTGAATGGATGAAACTGTTGTGGGAGTGGAAATTTTTAACATGTCAGTTTCCTCCTGAAAATATTATCCTTGGATCTTGACCTCTTGCTTAATTGATAAATGGCACTGCCAGTGGAAATATTTCATCTGTGTAGGGTAAATTATGTGAAGGGCTTTCTTGAGTGTGTGGATGCGAGAAATGAGAAGGGGAGAGGGAGAAGGGAAAAAGAAAAGAAATTTCATTTGTAAATCAAGGAAGAAAGGATTCTTGGGATTGAGGGAGCAGGGATGTTGTGAAACCTACAAGTTTAATGTATGTGGGGAAAAAATAATCACATTATGAGGGTGGGGGAAAAGAAAAACAGACACAGAGAGATCAAGCAGATAGCTGGTTATTTGGGGGTAAGGGGGGGGTGGAGGAAAATAGGCATCTTTTCTGAAGTGTACCCATTACAGATGGTGTTTTGAAACAGTATCTGCCAGTTTGCAGTGACCACAGTTGTGCATAGCTATTGCCAGTTGTTTGAAGAATATTTTCCTTTAGGATGTGGATGCATGGTCATATAGTGTCACTGGCATGCTTCTTGTCACAGTTGCAACCCTGGAATCCAAATGTGGGGTTATGTATGCTCAGAGCACAAGGCTAAGAGGATTTGTGTGGTTTGAATGTGGGCAAATTAATTTGCATAGATGACAGCGGAGAACTACGAAAGGGCAGTTTTACCCCTTGAACTGTTTTTGGCAATTTGCATATGTCTCTTACTTTGAAGGTTGTAGTCTTCATCAGGAACATAGCTGTGACCATAGTGATTCTTTAGTGAGAAAAGGCGGACTGTTTATTGCAGGAATACCTAGCTTGCTTGCCTGTGGCTGTGTGTATATTGGAAATGCCTTTTTACTATTCTGTTTTTATAGCACCATCTTGTGACTTTTAAGCTACCAAGGAAGATCTCAGGCAACAGACTTTCAAACCCCCTCTTTCTTATTAAGGTTGTGGCTCTCAGATTACTTAATCTACCTGCTGGTTAAATTGTCATGCATCTTTAATTTAAAAAGTGAGGGAGGATCTGAGCTGCACGTCTGCCTATGTATACTTATCAATGCTGTAGAACTTAATAATTGCATTAATTTTTAATTGCCAGCAAGCTCTTAAAGTGGCAGCAAAAAATGAAGTGCACTGAGTGTGGGGATTTGGGGGTGGGGGGTGGCGTTTTTCCCCTTGGTCTCTTAGTGTCAGCTCTGAGTGTTAAAAAACCTTGCACTTGGATACAGAGAATACACTAACAGCTGTGACTGGGAGCATGTGCCAGAATGGAGATACTTGAGCAGATCTGACACTTGGCTATTTTTGACACCCATCTGTACTCTCCCCCTCCAACTTTTAGGATGCACTGCTTCTCAATCTGTTCACAGCATATTTCAGCTTTTTATTAATGTGTTGTTGGTATTTCCCCCCCAAATGGGCATTATTAGCCATCTGGGAGAGACTTCGTATTTTAAAAATAAGCATATTATGTTCAGGAGATTAAAAGGGAATGTATATTTGTGTAATCCGATATTATGCCATTGCAATTTTGTGAGTACGTACATGTGCACATGCACTGACCTTCTTGGAAGCATCCTTTGAGGCAATTCGGACAGTCAGGAGTCCTATATTTCTGAAATAGAAGTGGTATTAAACATCTCCCTCTCTGCCTTTGTATGTAGCACTTGCATTATCATAAGGAACGGCTCCAGGACTGCAACTGAATTCTGTCGGGAGTGATTGACTGCAAATATTTGTCATTTCCATAAGCCTGTGCTTGGGGTGCTGCTAGTGGGGGATAGCAATGAAGCAGAGTCACAAATAAAATTCCCTAAAATACATGGAATGCTGCAGTATCAGATGTTTGGCTATAAGAGATTTACATGAATCCGTATGTAGGCTGGTTTTCGTTGCTAATAAATTTGATTTTGGGTTGTACTGTTACAAGAATGCAGGTAGGTGTATCTGTGGAAACCAGATACGAGAGAAAAGACTCCTTGTCTTTTCCCTGACATGCTAGTTTTCTGGATGCATGGCATGATGATGATGATGATTTATGATGATTCGTGTGGAAGCATTTTTTCCTTTCCACCCTTCACTTGCAATCTGAAGTAGAATAGCATAGCTTTATTTTCCTAAGAAGAATGAAACTATAATTTTCAGTTGAAGAAGCTTCTTCAAAAGGTACCAAAAGTGTGGGCATCTTTAAGGCTGCAAATGCTATGTGTAGTAACCTGGGAGCAAGTCCTGTTCACCTCCATATCATATTACAAGGCTTGAAAACATTCCTTTTTTGGATTATAGCTCCCACAGACTTCCAGCCAGAACATGCTAAGTGGGAATTTTTGGGAACTGCAGTCCCAAAAGGTAATGTTGCCACATTCTGCCTAATTTGTGAGTACACATGCTTTGGAATTGTGCAATAAGTAAAATGTGTTACATTGCCCTTGTGTTGTTGTTTTAAAAAATACCATCAGCAGTTAACTTCTCGTGTGTGTGTGTTTACTCTAAAATGCCTTCTGTTGTTGTCCCCCAACTCCACCCTGGTTACAAACCTACCCGTCATCGTATTGTACTTTCAAAGAGCAGATGTTGGCCTACAAAATGCTTTATTATTGCCCATGGCAATATTCAGGATGGTTGCCTTAAAAGGACAACCCCTGATCACGGTCATTGTAGCCCAGAAATAATGCTGTTCTTTCAGAAGATGGTCGGTATTAGGTCAGACCACCCCTTCTTTACTTCTGCTCTCCAGATGTGGCTGCAAAACTTTTTAAGTTCATGTTTCCAGAAGGGGAAAAAAAAAGGGATTTGTTTTCAGAATCTGGTTTTACTTAAGACATCTCCATCCTGGAGTGCATTTCATAAATTGCCCACATATTTTTCTTAGCAGAGAACTTAACTGGCTATAATTTTTAACACATGGCCACATCATGTGATATTTTCAAAACATTTGCACACAGCTTTAAGAAGGTCCCAGCAGAAATGATCCATCATCTCACAGCCAGCCCATTTTTAACAGGGTATCTGCATTTTCCATTTAGTGGAGCTATATATTATTAGCTTACATTTTGGGTAGTAAAACATTGCATTGCTGATTGTAAAACATGGACTTTATTATCTGCTGAAAATTGATTTGGCATTTATAGCCACTGTGTACTAGAGACAGCTTTCTGGTTTTAACGTTAGTGCAAGCAAGTGATGATATGTTTAAAGAAATGGGAACACAATTGCTCTGGAGCTACAATTGTTAGTGTCCTGGTAACTTAACCTAGGGATGGTCCACCTGTTTGAGGGTTTTTGTGTGTATACTTTAGGTTGTATATATGTACACATGTAATGATACAGCAAACAGCCTGAGACACTATTAACTTGGCTCAGCTCTGTTTTGACTTTCTGTTGCTATGCTGTTCTTTCAAGAGAACTCAGTACTTTACAAAACAAGTTTTCAGCCAATTGTGGAAAGTATGTCTGGAAATATTTAAAGGCTTGATGCTGCCAACGCTGCATCACTGTTTCGGTCATCATACTTAATGCCTTTGTCTAACAGAGGATTTCTGACAGTGAGTAAAAACCCTGAAAAACACTTTTGGCCTCATAGATTTCTGGAAAACATATTGAAAGATGGAGAAAGCCATATGAATATTCTTCAGGAGTGATTAGATTCTGCTCCCTCTCACCTTTCTTCCCAGTAATAATTCACAAAGTTAGCCCGAACAAATCTATTTTGATTTGGGGACAGGGTACTTTGAGATGAACATGTCTGCCATGTGTCTGGTGTCTTCTGTAGTGTCATGCCATTATTCCCAGGGAAAAAAAGCATACAGTCTTCTTCAAGAGGGATATGTCCCCTCACCATTCAGCTGTTTCATTTCCTAACGTTGAATTCATTTCAAGTTAAAGGAGCAAATAGGAGTGCTTTGTTTAGGTTGTGTGTAGAAGTTATTTTTTAGAATAGTTCCCACCCTGCACACTGGGCACCAGGCATGAATGTGTCTGTGAACCTTAAACAACAAAAAAAGAATTGTAATGTTATGGAGAAATACTCAGTTATATGACTCAGAATGATATATGTGAAAGAAAACCTATAGGGGTATTCAGTTGTTTGAAACCGTGTACAATGAACACAGAAGGAAGGGGAGGACATAACCCTGCTTCCTGATGTCTGAAAAGGAGACCATCTGCTGTCTGTGGAAGAACCCTGATTCTCCAGGGGTCCAATTCATGTAGATAGACTCCACAGGTACAGAAAATGGTTCCTTCAGACTTGTTACCCTCCAAGTGTGGGAAGCAGTAACAGTGATGGGGCCAGTGTGTTTTCCCCCTCCTTGTATGTTTACTGTACGTGCTTCTAAATGGTTGGATGAAGTTTGTGTCAGAGGTCCTGTGAACACACCCCTGAAAGTAAGCTGTCTTAAACATGGCAAGATTTATTACTGAGTGAACATAAGAATGTTCTGAAAGAAGCTGAGTTTATAGATAGGTGTACATCACTTCCTTCCTCTGCGCTTGATTGCAGCACATCCTTGACCTATTCCTATGATCAGTCTGGTAAACTGAATGCGTGCAGGGTGGGGGACTGAGAAGGTAGCAGATGGGCCTACCCCTGATTATCATGTGTACATCATCTTTTCTGCATGAAAGAACACATGGGGTGGGGAAACAGGCCAGGCCAGAAACTGCAGTTCTTTTCTCCTCCATCCTATATAGCCAGTATGCCCAGCTGGTCACAGAATCTTGGCCTTGATAACCTATTGCTGCTTTTGGTTAGTTGCCACAGAAAACATTGTATTTGGAGTCAAATAAGGGCATATGTGAGGATGTACTCATGTGAATTCTCAACATTTTGCGGTTACCAAGTGTTGCACATGGGCATGTAAATCAGACCCAGTTCTTTGGATTACTGTAATACATTTGGTGTGGGGCTGCCTTTGAAAAGTGTTTGAAAAATCCATTTTTTCCCCAAAATGCTATAGCCAGACTGTTGGTAAGGGCTGGTTACACGAATCATGTGCCCTTGTTACAACAGCTTCACTGGCTAATAGGCTGTTTCCAGGTGCAATTCAGAGTAATGCTTATGATTTATAAAGCCCTATAGATTTGGGACTACATTATTACAAAGACTGTATTCTCTCTTATGATTCCGCCTGTTTTTTAGACCTTTGGGAGGCCCTTCTTCAGTTTACTTGCCTTTTGAGACACACTGCTTGGGGATATCAGATAATCTGTCTTGGCAAATATTCCCAGGCCCTGCAACTCCTTGCGAAGGGGCTCTCTGTTTTCTTTCCACCAGCAGACAAAGAATTTTTATTCAGGTTACTTTGTAAAGTAGATCATCACTGAAGGGTGCTGTTGTTTTGTCTGTATTTTTATTGTGCTTTTGTCTTCAAAGCTTTAATTGTATGGCTGAAATCCTGTTGCTTTGTTACTCCTTCGGAAGAAAGAATCATAGTATTTAGTCGTCCCTAGCTAGCAGTTAACAAATTCCCTCTGAGATTCCTGAGTATGCACCAAGAAGCCATCAGGTGTATGTACTCCTGAGAATTCCAACAGTGACTTGTTAATTGCCAGCTGAATGTTACGCCTTTGCCTTTGGTATGTGTAACAAACCAACAGGATTACAGCCTGTTTGTTTCTTTTTACTGCCATCAGATTCTGAAGTGTCTTTTATTTTGGCAGAAATGTGCGATATACATGTAAGCTTGCAAATATTTAATCTTGCAAATATTTCCAAAAGTTTGTTTGTTTCTCCCAAAAGATATCTAAAATGTTGAGAGCTAGAAACATGAAATTTTTCATGGTTATTACTGATGTCCCTGCTTGTATAACTAGGTAGGTTATATCCCACATATCCCCAACAAGGCTCACTGATAGTGTTTGACACTGCTTGATTATAGGCATTTGGTAAACTCTTCAATAAAGCATGTCAAATAAACTTCAGCTACATTTTATAGATACTTTTGAAACGATGCTTATTTTCCTTTAAAGACTTCTGAAAAACAATTGCTAGAAACAAACAAATATGTATGTATAATACTGATTGCTAAGCTTAAATCCCTGACTTGGATATATAAAATTGCATCGTCCAGAGCCCCAGTTGGACCCACTGATAATTAGCTTTTAGAAACATTGAATTACAGGCATTTGGTGGACTTTTCTGTAGAGCACATCATATAAACTGTAACTGCAAGAACCTTTCCCTCTGGCTATGAACTAAGTAGTTCATCTGTTGTCCACTTCTGTCACCTCTCTGGCTTTTATTGTCTTACACAAAAAATGTGTAGTCTATTCAATATGTCAAAAATAGATTGGTTGATGGTGCAAAAAAAAAAGGGATGAAAAACAGTGTAGGCTGAAGATGGTTTGTATATTGGCATAATTCAGTCACCATAAATCTTGATGATGAATTGCTACACGTTAAGAAATCAGCATGGGTATTTGCTGTTAAATACATCATGACTTAGCAGCAAATGCCCACACTAGCTTCTTAACTTGCAGCCATTCACTGCCAAGATTTATGGTGTCTGCATTACTCTGATGAGCATAATAGGAATTTGACCAATTATCAAGTGAATGTAATTGTGAAATTAACATCCCTGGACTTCTAAAGAGGGAGCCCAGTTCCATGTGAGTGGGAGGGAATACTGGGTGAGTATTAGAATGGAGGTAATAAAAAATGAAGCATGAAGAAATGACAGTGTTTTTGTCCAAAGCAATTTGGGGTGGCATAGTCATAGAATTCACTGGTTTCTAATCCGGGCAAAGCCAGGTAAAGTCACTCGTAAATAAATAAATAAATCACAGACAAGTTGAAGGTGTAAACCGCACTGTTAGTTCTGTAAAGGTGTTGTGTTACTTTAACATCTTTACGGTCTGTCCTTTTTACCTTGCCTTTTACATGCTTCTCTCATATGAACATGTAAATTGCTACAAGGTGGACTTGATTAAATTAACTGAAACCACCTGTCTCCATCTTGCCTCAGTTGGGTCATGGCCAGACCTGTAATGTTCAGTTCCCAGATTTTGACATTTTATGAGCCAAAGGAGATTAAGTCTTCCTTACCTGAAATCAGCCTGGCAAGAAATTAAGGGACGTTCCATGGCCAGTCTTTGATCTGTAGTAAATACTCAGTATCATCCTTTGTGTTAAAAGAAAATAGGCTTTTACTTTACATTGTTCTTCTGACTGAATTAGGGAAAGCTTATGCTTTGTCAACCAGATAAAGCATGAGAAATTTGAAGAAATAAGAGAGTACAAAGCATAAGCAGAACCAGAGAGTTCTGATGTGAAAGTCCTGTTAAGGTGAATGGAAACTGTTCATGAGAATCTGCTTTACATAGGACAACTTGAGTTGATAGTGCTCACATTTCATATGCTGACCCAGCGGTTCTTTACTTGGTGTCCATGGGTACTATTGTGTCCACAGAGACTTGCACGCCCATCTGCCAAGTTCTCTGCTTCCTGGTTGCCAGATGATAAATGATAGTAACTAAGAATCCCACTTTCCCTCTACACTGTCTCTCTCTACGCTGATTGACCAGAAAACTCTGAAAAAGAGAGAACAGAGGTAAGGATAGTTCTGGTTAGTCTCTTTAAAGGCATGGGCAAATTTGTCAAGCTCAATTTCATCACAGTTCTTTCTTTTCCAAGTTTGTTCCTATTTCGTTCTGTGCAAATGTTAGTTTCAGTCTCAGATCTGACCTCTGTACATGCTTTTGTACACATTTTTCATGCAACTTTTCCAAATGCAGCTACTGAATAAAAAAATGTTTCTATGCATATGAGACTAATATTCATAAGGCCTTCAAGATTCTCTAATGGATGCATGTTTTTCAGAGCACTTCCCTCTTTAGAAATTAGGGAAGCAAAACCCCAAATGTAAATAAATAAATAAAATAGAGCAACAATGAATGTAGCAAGTGATCTGCCTGGGGGTTGGAGCATATTCAAATACTCTAGATGTCCCCCCCTTTTTTGGCTTTTCAAACTGCAGGTATGTTGATATTCTAGGTTTCTTTCTTCCATCCTCTCTGACATCACTTCCTACTTCCCTTCCTTGCATTGTGCAAGGTCAAATATCAAATAATCTTAAGAAGGAAGGAAGGAAGGAAGAGAGAGAGAGAGAGAGAGAGAGAGAGAGAGAGAGAGAGAGTGTGCTGGAGAGGAATGAGGAAACAAGAAAAAAAGAAGGCCTCTGGCTGGTATTCCTGGAAGATATATGGGTGAGGTATTAACTTACTGACAGTTATTTAGAAATGACTGGGGAAATTTACCATGAAATGGCTTTCTGAATAGTCATTTTGTATGTTGGAGCTTGAACTGTACTTTTGGCTTGTTTGGGGGCAGGTTATCTATCTATCTCACCCAGATTGCTTTCATTGAAATAGTTCTTTTGAAATAGTTACAGGAATTATTTTTCCACCCCATAAACACCCCAGCTCCTTCCTTCCTTCTGTACCGTGTGCCTGTGACCACAAAGACTGGGGACTGTTGACTAATCTCTTTCAGGTGTTGCAAGCTATCTGCTCCTGATTTTGATGATACTGAGGCTGAATGTATTGCTATGGCACCATTTGTACCTTTCACACACTACATTTAAAAGACTTGACGCTTGAGTGAAATATGCATTTTGACCCATAAATTCTATGTAGCTTTGTGTACTATATTTTTTCCTCCATGGTGAGTGATTTCTTAACAGTGAATGGGCGTGATTTTTATATTGGTACATAGTTCTAATATAGTGAGATATTTTCATGGATTTGTTTCTGTATCCATGTGGGATTTTTCTTTTCTTTACTTTGACAACTAGCTTGGCACACTGCAACATGTGCTTTATTTAATGTGCCAGGCAAAAAACATTGCTATGCATATAGTTAAGGATGCTCATTTGATTCCCCCCCCCCCCGCCTCTCATTTAGCTTTCTATCCTTTTGACTGGATACAGAAGTGGCTTTTTCATCCTCATCCCTTTCAATAGCAGCGTTGATTTGAAAGTGTAGTCTGGGCATGTTCACGTTGCTTACCTTATTGAAAACCAACGGGAGTACAATGCAGCAACCCTGGCCACAATGCAACAGCATAGCAATTACTTTTTTGCATGTGATAAAAGGGTTCATCTTGTCCACCATTTTCGTCTCCAGAAGGAGCAGATGTCATGGAAGCATACATGGAAGGAATGATGTAATAGCCCCACTTATTCATTATGGTACAAACCTATTGAGGGATAGGTGACAGAATCTGTATCTTTGCTCCATGTCATCTGCACATGTGTTTACTTACAAGCTTCCTTGTTTCTGCATTTATCTGTATTTTTTAAAAAATCATTCCAATGTGCATGGAGACATTGACTGATTGATTATGTGATTGAAGATGTTTATGTGCTGCCCAGCTGGTAAATGTTGTTATGGCAGTTTACAAATATGAAAAAAAAATAAAACAGACAAGCAAACACCCTTCTGGTAAAATCACAGATTTGTACTTAACCTCACTATTGTTAGACATATTTTCTATCAAGTAGAAAACTAAATATATCATTTTGGAAACTGCAGTTCAGGTTATTAAGTATAGGAATTCACATAGATCAAATTTCTGAAGCAACTCTTAATCCTGCCTTTCTTTGGAACTGATAATCACAAAGAACATAATCAGGTCTAAGAGTACGAGCTCGTAGGTGGCTGAGATGCGCAGATTGATGGAACTCTTTTTTCTCTTGAGAAATATCATAGTTTCTTCCAAACACTAAAGACTTTCTTTGAAATTCCTCAGATGTGTCACCTGTGTAAGAATGCCTTCTGCATACCCTTTAAAACTGTTATTCTTCAATATCCATGAATTGTGAAGTAAGAGGGGCCCTTATATATAACCAAGTTGAAGCCTCTACTCATGCAGGACATCCAGAGCTTGAGTGTCATCAACAGATGGTGGTCTGGTCCCTGTTCGAAGGCTTCCTGTCTCTCAACTTTATATGTTCCATTGTTGAACTTCTCTTTTGGTAGCAGTCTTTGTACCTGGACCTTAGCTTTGAAGATTTAGCCTGTCCAGTAAAGTGCAAAAAGAAAATTCTGAGGAAACAAATCGAGAAGTGATTTACTTCCCCCCTGCCTGTATGTTGTAGAATTTCTTACTTCAGTTACAGTAACCATCCGATTTGCAATGGGGGAGGATTACAAACAGGATTGGATTTGCTTTGAATTCTTAATGAGCCTCAATGTAAGAAGAACATCAAAACAAAGCAAAATAAGCAAAGATAATTGTTCAGCTTCTGCTCTCCTCCCATCCACTATTCTGTTTTCAGCAAGTGCAAAGTCTATTTTACAGTATCTGTAGGTCAAGGTCATGCACCTTCTGTTCCCTTGTCTTTGCACAATAGCAGAGTTGCCATCACTGATGCATATTTTTGAAAGGAAGAAGAAAATGAGGGTTACATGCAAAAGGGAAAAAAGCACACCTAAGTAAATCAATATAGTGGGAGGGAGGAAGGAAGGAAGGAAGGAAGGAAGGAAGGAAGGAAGGAAGGAAGGAAGGAAGGAAGGAAGGAAGGAAGGAAGGAAGGAAGGAAGGAAGGAACCCACTGGTTAAGAAGGAATATCAGTAGCCAAGGGAGGGTATTTTTATTATGCTCAAATGTCTTAGTGACACTGTTGTTTATTTTCTTGTTGCTTTCTGCATGCCATGTGAGTTGATCCAGTTGCTTCAGTCATCTGGATTATTTTTTTCTGCTGGCGTCTTTCTGTGGATGCACCTGTTGTTGTGTGGCTGCACTCAGAGCAAACTGAAATGTGCAAAGAACACATTGCAGCCCATGAAGGCTCCTTCCTGGAATATTCCACCATAGATTGTGGGAAGAAGGTTCTGTGAATGGTCCCCACCCACCCAGGTCCTTAAATTCTCTCTGTATATAAAGTTAGCATGGCAGGGCTTTTGCCTCAAATATTTTGTGGTGGTCACCAGTCCTTTTGGAATGGGTCTGTGTGTATCAGTCGGATTATGTTAGATTGAAAATCTGTTTGGCAGTCTATCCAATGTTGTCTACTATTTCTGAAAGTGGCTTTTCTGAGGCTCAGGCAAAGCTCTTTCTCATCACCTGCTTTGTGGTGTTTTTAACTGAAGATACCTGGGAATGAACATGCATGAGATCTATCACTGAGCTCCCCAAGCTTCTTCTAATGTTTTGAACTATTAATTCCCAACAGCACTTGCTAGCATGGCCTGTGGCCAGGGAATGTGAGTATTATAGGCCAAGACATTCAGAAGGTACTAGTGTTTACTCCTGCAGTGCAATAGGCATGGATGATTGGAACAGGATGCTTGTGTTCCAGTAGAAGGAAAGAATGGGGAACTTGTGTGATTTAAGGAATTTTACCCATTTTAAAAATATATGCCCTTACCAAGTTATTGCTCCTTTGTTTTACCCCTAAAGTAAACCATCATTGTTGAAGCTGTAATTTTAATGATATTTCTTGCCTACCTTTCAGGAGTGTATTAACAAGTAATATTTATATGAGGCAAACTGAACACTTAAAGAAGAACTTTCCGTTAACACTGAATATTATTTCTTGGTATTTCACCTTATATTGACCATAAATCCTATATTTCTATATTTTTATAGTTACTTATACTTCCTTGCTTTGCGAGCACCACCTTGTGGCATGGATTTTTAATAATCCAAGCCCTCTAGCTGCTAGATTATGTAGCCTTGCAAGTATGATTGGTCAATATAGTCAATTTCCAGTGTGTCACTCTATTTGAAATAGACTCTTTAAAAACAGCCATTAACCATCTTTCTCCTCCAGTTCAGAGGGTGCTGAAAGAATGAAATACTTGTTATTTGTTAAATCAACATTCATTGGTATGTTGTTATGTGCCATCAGGTCACCTTTGACTATGGAGACCCTATGAATGAGCAATCTCCAAAATGTCCTGTCCTCAACTGCCTTGTTCAGCTCTTGTAAACTCAAGCCTGTGGGTTGAGTTTACAGGTGAGCAAAATGTGTTTGTAGGTGTGGGTCTGTGGGCTTCGATGGCCAGAATTTTGCTGGGGAATTTTTTGGAGAATTCTGGGAGTTGGAACCAAGGAGGAGGAGAATTACACATCCCAGGAGATAGCAGGACACAGCTCCTTAAACAGGGTACTGACATAATTGAGTAATTGAGCAGTCATGTTCTCTTTCCATGGCATACCTATGAAGATTCACTTCTTTCAAACAAGTCAGAGTATTTCCTCTAGTGCCTCTTGCCTTGAAATTGGTCTCTTCACTTGGAGACCTAGAGAAGAGCTATGCCCGTCTGTATCCTGCCTATAGGATTGCTTGATCTTACAACATTCTGAAATCTCAGGGAATTGCTATGTTTACTTGGGTCTCCAGGTGGAGATGCAAACACAGTGAGTAGTGTGGACAGTTTTATTTTTGTGTGTGATATATATTTCCAGTCCAGGTACCCATCTCTACCAAAAAGTCCCCTGGTTACCTAGATTCTGACCAATTTCCCGAGATTCCACTCTTGTTAATTTCCATATTCTGCAGCACAGAAGCATTTCCAGCCCCATCCCAACCCTTGCCCCTCCTGCATGGCTCAACCGTTTGATGTCACAGGAACCTGCCCCCTTGTTTGAAGTTTTCACCTTGAAATCTCAAGGAACTGAGTCTTTCTAAGCTGGGAACTGTACCTATCCCTTAGACTGGCTTGATGCCTCAGATATGGTGCAGAAGGATGCTGCCGTGTTATGAGTTGAAGCAGGAATTAGTTGGCTCTCTGGCCAGCTTTTCTTTATGAAATGCAGAAGTGAAGGGTTGGTGTGTCATTTCACTCTAATGGTCTTGGGCTGATAAGTCCTTTATATATTCTTTTGACCCCCCCTCCCCTCCCTCCCCCAAGATAGGAACAATGCAAGCGAGTTGGGGTCAAGCCTGATCTATTCTGAAGAGGTTTTGTGAAGAATTGCAGATTTTTAAAAAGGCATTCATTCTCCCCATGTGCACATAATTTGTTTATCCTCATTCATTCTTTTTTATAGGAATGTCTGTGGGGTTGGGGGTGGGTGGGAGAGAATATGCCACATTGCTTATGCATAATTTAAGACAATTTGTGCTAGTTGAAAACCAGATGTATTCCCCTTCCCTCCTACCCCCCCCCCCCATAATCTATCATTTATCTTCTGTTATTATCTTTCATACTTGGTACTCTTCAGTAAGCACAGCCTGACACATCGTGTGGCCTTTGGCTTATGAGATAAAATAGATTGAAAAGGATGCTTTGACACCACCTGGTGAAGATGAAGTAACCCTGGAGAACCGTGCTTTGGGAGCAGGTGATAGATGCTAAGAAATGTATAAGGATACAGGCAGAGCTGAGGAAAAAGAATTAAAACACTGAGAAAAGAAGAGGAGGGGAGAGAGAGGAGAGAGAGAGAGAGAGAGAGAGAGAGAGTAGCAGCATTAATACATCTTCTTGAGGTTTGATGAGACATCTACTGCCTACCGTTCCATCTGGTGCTTATGATAGCATGGCATATTAGCATGCTGTAAGTTCATAACGTATTCAAGGCAAGAAAGCATCACTTGCATATTAATTGAGGCATCCTTGTTCTCAGAGCTGCCTTTTGCATTTCAATCATGTTTATTCCCTCTAAGTCATGAACAGACGGAGTTGTAATAGGTTTGGTTTCTTTTTTTCCCTTTCTTCATCAGAACGATAGACATGCTATGTACAAGCTAACACCTGAAAGGAGGTTTTTGAATAGTGAGACAAGGATTACAATTGCCAGTGGTCAAGAAACGGAAGACGGTGTTTGATCTCCTGTCCTTTTAATCCTTGGTTCTGATTTTCACTTCACAATTTCTGGTTGGGTAGGGAAGAGAGAGCCTGGTACAAAAATCTAGAAATATGTCAGGTTTAAGTCAGTGTAGGCACCTTTGAAATATTTCATTTCAAAGGACAGGATTTTTTAATTTAATTTTATTTTATTTTATATATTGCAAACCAAAGCAAAGAAGAAGAGTGGTTGGGAAATGAAAAGAGAGTGGATATACAAAATATAATGCACATGCATTTTCATAAGGACAGCTAAGAAAAACAACAACACTGCATGTTCAGAAATTTAGTGCAGTTAATTTTTCGACAATAATTTTTGTTTAAAATAATTTAAAGACTATTAAAGAACTTTCAAATAATGTTTAGCTCTTCCTGGATTTGCTAAAATGTTTTATACAGGTATGTTTATATTCTAATGTACTGTAAAAGTGCCCAGAAGCTAGTAAGGACTGTTTTTGAACAAACAAGTAAATATTTGTGTTTTTGTTGTACAGTATAAGTCACATGCAATGTGTGGTGATCTTGATAGGGTTTTTAACTTATGTGGGATGTTGTTTGCCATTGACACCCTTTCCGGCTCTTTGAGTTTCCATGGTTGCACAGGGATTTGAACCCAGGTATCCCAATTCCTAGTCTTACACTGTTCATTACATCAGAGTGGCTGTTGCCTAGACTTTAGAGATATTTAAAAATGTATTCATGACTGCTAACACCTTTTGCATCATTACTCTTCATAAATATTCATGTGATTAAAAGAGATGGCCTCATTCATGTTACAATATTTAGATTACAGAAGGACAAATTATTTTCATTACCAAATTAAGTTGTTCCATCCTGTTATCCTGCACTCTGGTTTTCATGCAGAAGCCTCTGTAGATATTGCTATCCATGACCCTTCTGTATGTTGAATTTTTTTATTCTGTTCAGTCTTAGTTTGCAACATTGGAACCATGGCATTTGGGAATCAGATCTAGTTTGGAGGGCGAGGGATGTCAGCATTTGGCTATGCTGTGATCCCTCAGGATGAGAGAGCAATTGATGCTAACTGGAGAATTGTGTTCATGGTTAATCACAGAGAGGTGATGCATTAAACAATGTGGCTAAAATGCTCTGGGATATATATTTTTTGCATCTGTAAGCAAGAGTAGTTCATTAAGGATTAACACTCTGAATTGAAGATTGGAGGGCTGTTCAGTGTTGTATTGACATGCTAAGCAACACAGTATGCTGTATGCTGTACCCAAAAGGACGTGATTTATTTACCCATTGCTATTCCGAAGAAGAGCATAGACTTTTATCCAGCATAGAATTATCTGAATTGTTAATGTTCATTCAAAATGTTCTTCATTTTGTAGTAATTAGAAACATAGGCTTGTGAGCAGCAGAAAAAAAAAATTAGCAGTGTTTCATGACTTCTTGTCCCAAGTCCCATGAAGTATCACAGGATATCAAGAGAATTCTTACTGTCGGAAAAACACCACAAGTGAGAGTGATTCATGGTGAATAAGAAGGGCTATAAGTACATCCCCTCGTGGTCCATAAAAAGGTTGTGAAAATAATTTGTGCAGTCTTGCATAAGAGGTTGCACAAATGGAAGAACCTCTGTGGATCTTTGCTGACTTTTCCCATGTGGCCCTCTGTGCCTAAATCAGAAATAGCCTTTTCATTTGAAAAAAGGTGGAAATGGATGCACATAGACTAAAGACAGAAAGACTATATGTACTCCACGTCATTTTTTCATGTGTTGAATCATAGTTCATTTTATCCAGTTTCCTTTAAGTCTATTAAAGAAATATAAAGTTTTGAAAGCTCTTTCTCTGTATTGTATAGCTGAAGTCCTTGCAAAAATCCTGTAAGTCTGTATTGTCTGTGAAGTTCATTGGGTGATGAACCTGCTCTGAATTTTGGTCCAAATTTATAGGAGCAATATAAGCTCATGAGCCCACTCCCAAAGTAGGCCCTTCTACAGCTTCAGATAGTCTCAAAAATTTAGATTAAAACCTCAAGTGGATTCACTGCTCCACGAATATGAAGGCCAAAAATCTCCGCTGATTATATTTTTTGCCTCTTACCAAGAGTGGGAACTGAAACAGAGAGGTTTGCCAAGGCTCACATCATGAGTTAATGGCAGAGGTGATATTCAGAGAAAGGACTAATTCATAGCTCAGTTTCTTAACAGCTAGGCTACAAAATATTTTTAAGCTATATCATCTCTTTAAGTCTTAGAGTCTAAGCACTGTACAATTTACTTTGAATCTGGAGGAATAAAAAACATGATTACATATAGGAAGAATCTAACCAGATATGGAATCTTTTTTGTTCAAAACTTCAGTCATTTTTATCCATGAATATTGAGGAAGGCCAAGTGTGGCAGGTAGCCCACCCTAATTTATTATATACTGCATTTAAATGAGCTTTCAGTGAGAAGGGCCTCCCAGTGGCATTAAGAATGAAAATAAAAATAGTAATAATAAGAATAAAACCAATCAAATAATATCAATAACAGGACAGTCAAATCAGAGAATGAGAATAAGCACATTGTTTTTTTTTCCGTAATCACTGTTTTACTAAATTAGTAATACACTGCTTCCAGAGTGGCTTATATCAAACATAGGTTAAAACCTCAAATTCTAAATCAGTTAAAAAAAAGAGAGAGAAAGAAATGAAGTTTAATTATCTGATTCCTTCCTTACATGTAGTCATCAGTAAACTCTGTACATCAGAATAGGTGCACATTCCTTTAGCTCTTCTATATTGCCCTGCTTGTTGAAGTTGAGGATCACTGGACCGAAGACAATACACTCATGCATCATTTTTCCTGTAGTATTGAACATAATCCTCTCCCAGTTTCATTTATCTTTGCAGTGACAACTTCACTTTTACCACCAAAAACTTCAGCCTATCACTTAAAACTGTTGCTATAAACAGTCATGCTGGTGTTTATTTTGGGTCTACTGTAATGAGAGGAAAATGATAAATCTTTTTATTGAAAGCCAGCTGCTTCATTCCTAACACTGACTTTCCTCACTTCCTTTTCACAATCAAGCTAGAGTATGCCTGCAATAAATGCGACTCTTTGCATGATGTGCAGATGTTAACAGTACTGTAAGACATCAAGAAATGTATCAAGATCCATGTAAACACTGACTAAAATTGTTCTGTCATGCATGCTACCTTCTCCACTATCCTATTCAGCAACATCAGTGCCTTCTTAAACATTACAAGGGGGAAAAATAACAGTCTGCCAGTGTTAATGACTAGGTTTGCATGTGTTTCTAGTAAATACATATTGTATTCAAGTCAGCAACATCTGCATCCATATTCTTGTTTCTCCACAAGAAGAAGGCCTTATACAAGTCCAGAGGGATGAGCTCTATCACCCTAGGAGAGCACTTTACAATCTTGGGTAACCCAGGTGTTCTTGGACTGCAACTCCCAGAAACCCTGGTCAGCACAGCTGGTGGTAAAGGCTTCTGGGAATTGCAGCCCAAGAACATCTAGGTTACCCAAGGTTGGGGACCACTGGAGACAGGGCAACCATTACATGACAACAGCAATGGGAAATTATCTCTTCTATGATGTACTTCCTGTTGCACTTCCTATTTGGCGCCATCATAGCTTATTGGAATAGAAGCATCCTTTTTCTCTTCTAACCAACTCCAACAGATGTTCTTCATATATTTCTAGTAATTGTGATCATTTCTAATGTCACAAGATGGATCCAGATATCTGAACTGTATTAGAAACAACTGTAATATATTTGCATGAGGGATATACGATATATGACTTAAAAAGTTCCTGTGCTTCCTGCAAGTAGAGCCAGCTGGTGTGGCCTTGGACAGGCTGCACAGTCCCAGAACACCCCCAGAAAAGCGAATGGTAAGCCACTTCTGAGTATTCACTACCTGGAAAACCCTGAAAAGGGTTGCCATAAGTCAGAATTGGCTCGACAATACACAATTATTGTTTTTATGTTTCTGCTTCAGATCAAAGCACCTCTGATTGTATAAAAATATTATATGCCATCCTCTGACAGAGCATCAGCTTTTGGAAGACTTTAGCAGATGCAAATTCTCTATCTGGGAAGCCACTGAGAATGCTTCTGTGTGCCTTCACTGTCTGTATTTGATGAACAGAGAACTCTGCCAAGAGAGTGACTAGACATAATGGTTGGATACAACAGTGAGGTGTATCAGAGAAGAATCACTATGAACAGCACTTTGAGTCAGGGTTGGAACCTGGGCATAGTTAATGCAGTGCATTCTTAATGTTTCCACTGAAATCATTCCAACTTGAAGGGCTTAACTTTGGCTTGATTGTGCCCTTTTACAGTAAGCTCAGAGTTCTGTCAAACTAATGGCCTCCAGTTCTATCAATGATGGGGAAGAGTTCATTGACTCATTGTCTACATACCAATAGTACAGTGGTGCCTCGACTTACGAACGTCCCGACATACGACCATTTCGAGTTGCGACCAGCTCTGGCTGCAAAATTTTGCTTCGACTTGCGGCTGGAGCTTCCAGTTACGAACACAAAAAGGCAGGGGGAAAAGGCGGGAAATTCAAATTGCTAACTGTTGGTGGCGAAGAGGCTGCTTCTTTGTAGCTCTTTCGCCCCAGCAGTTAGAGAGTGTGCGATCGGAGGAGGCTGCCTGGTAAGGTAAGGTGCTGCTTTCTGCTTTTTAAAAACTGTTCTGGGTGTTTTTGCAGCGTGGTTTTGGGCTGGGGGGGTTATGTTTCTGTGCTGTGATGGGTCTTGGGGGGTTTGTTTGTTTTTTGGGGGTTTTCCCCCCATTTCCGATGGGTCTTGGGGGGTTTGGTTGCTTTTTGGAGTTTTTTCCCCCATATCCGATGGGTCTTGGGGGGTTTGTTTGTTGTTTGTTGTTTTTTTCCCCCATTTCCGATGGGTCTTGGGGGGTTTGGTTGCTTTTTGGAGTGTTTTTCCCCATTTCCGATGGGTCTTGGGGGGTTTGTTGGTTGGTTGGTTTTTTTCCCCCATTTCCGATGGGTCTTGGGGGGTTTGGTTGCTTTGGGTTTTTTTCCCCCCATTTCCGATGGGTCTTGCATGCTTCCCTTGCAGGGACTTCCAGGCGGGGAATTCAAATTTGCTAACCGTTGGTGGGCGAAGAGGCTGCTTCTTTGTAGCTCTTTCGCCCCAATGGTTAGAGTGAGTGCGATTGGAGGAGGCTTGGGACTGCCTGGCTTCTGCTTCTGAGTGAGAGTGTGTTTGTTTGCAGGGAGGCTTGGGACTGCCGGGTAAGGTAAGGTGCTGCTTTCTGCTTTTTAAAAACTGTTCTGGGTGGGTTTTGCAGGGTGGGTTTGGGCTGGGGGGGGTTATGTTTCTGTGCTGTGTTGTTGTTGTTGTTGTTTAAGCCCCAGCGCCTTCGGGGCTTGCTCTGTTTATTTTTTGTTTTTTTGTTTTTTTTGCAGCCCCAGCGCCTTCTGATGGGGCTTGCTCCGTTGCTTATTTTTTGTTTTGTTTTGTTTTTAAGCCCCAGCGCCTTCGGGGCTTGCTCTGTTTATTTTTATTTATTTTATTTTTTTTGCAGCCCCAGCATGTTCCTATGGGGCTTGCAGTGTTTAATTTTAATTTTTTTTTTTTTTGGTTTTTTTTCTCTCTCTTCTGGAACGGATTAATCGTGTTCCAATGCATTTCAATGGGAAATGGTGCTTCGACTTACGACCATTTCGAGTTATGTCCATCTTCTGGAACGGATTATGGTCGTAAGTTGAGGCACCACTGTATGTCTGTAGGAATTTTTTTGTAAATCTTTCTTCAGATAACTTGGTCTCCTAAGAGCTGACATTGTCTCACACGTTTATACCATTATATTTTCCTGTACCCTTTCTCTTACATGAAATACGAAACCCAACTATCTTTTGCTAAATTTTGTCATAAACTGACAGCCAAATAAAAGATTGTGTCTATAGGAGTAAGTGGCTCCAGTTCTTTATTTGTGAGGTGTGTGTGTGTGTGTGATACGTTCTGAAAACATGACTGATATGTTATTTATTTATTTAAAATATTTATACCCCCCTTTCTCTTGAAGAAGACCCAAGGTGACTTACATGATTGTCTTAGATTATATGGTTAATTTGTGGTTTGCACACAGGGTTCAACAAGACATTATTAGCAAATTCAATGAAACAAGAACTTTATTTCCATTGTGGAAACAGCTCCAGAATAAGCCTTCCGCTTTTTAAAAAGTTGTATGAGGCTCACATGGATGAGTTTGCAACAAAAGTCATTTTTCCTTTCCATAAATATCTTGGTTGTTATCCAGCCTTAAACAGTAGTTCAGTTTAAAACAGTGACTTTACTTGTTTCTCCTATTTTCTGTTTTTGAATTTCAGTAACAGATGATTTTATTTTTATTATTTAACAGTTATGTTTGCATTGGTCATGCAATGGCTTCGTCTTGCAAGCTGCAAAGATGCAAAGTATGGTTAATTCCTTGTCTTCTTGTTGTTACATGCTATCAGTTTATGGAGACCTTATGACTTAATTACCTCTAAAAAAGTACTATCATTAACAGCCCTGTGCTGAGGTCTTCCAAACTAAAGACCACCACTTCCTTTATTGAGTCAATCTTCCCATGTTGGGTTTTACTCTTTATCTACTGCCTCCAACTTTTCTTAGAATTATTGTCTTTCCCAATGAGTCTTGTTTCCAGGATATGTCTGAAGTATGGTAAGGCCAGTTTAATCATTTTAGCTTTTAGTGAGAATTCAGGCTACGTTTGATCAAGAACACATGTATTTGTCTTTCTGTTGATCCACGAAACTGTAAAAACTTTCCCATAACAGCACATTTAAAATTAGTTGATTTCCCCCACATCTTTCTCTGTTGCTAGCTTTTACACCTTTACATAATAACTAGGAATACCATAGTCTTAGAAAATCCACCCCCTTTCTTTTTTGATATGTTACTCTATTTTACAAAGGATTAACAATCAAGATGATGCTTGGATAATACAGAGGAATGTAGGAAATGAAGAAAATTTGTTAAATACAGTGACAACCTATGGTTTGAGCTGGATGTGTGTGGACCTCCTCCCAAAACTCAGATCAAGGGACTTCTAGTGGTAAGAACAGAATTGTTTGCTTGAAAGGTAAACAGAATGGTCATCAATAGTGTTGTTTTAAATCTGTTTACTGGCATAGGAATAAAAATACGGTGTTTCCCCAAAAATAAGACAGGTTCTTATATTAATTTTTGCTCCAAAAATGCATTAGGGCTTATTTTCAGGGGATGTTTTAATTTTTTTCATGTACAACAATCTACATTTATTCAAATACAGTCATGTCATCTTCTTCTGGTTGCTGCACAATGGTGGAGGGCAGGGTTTCACTTAACTGGGGCTTATTTTTGGGGTAGGGCTTATATTATGAGCATCCTGAAAAATCATACTAGGGCCTATTTTCAGGTTAGGTCTTATGTTTGGGGAAACAGGGTAGTTGTACAGTAAATAGCATGTGGGAGCTCCCAGAGTTAATTCTGGATCAGTAAAGTCCCCTGCCTCAGCTGGCTGGATAGCTCAGTAGTTTAGGCATCTAGCTGGAGAACCAAAGGTCTGAAGTTCAATTCTCTACTGTGCCTCCTGTGAGTAGAGCCAGCCTGAGTTTTTCTGAGTAGAGAAACCCTGGGCAAGCTGTATAGTCCCCAGATGCCCCCAGAAGAAAGGAATGGTAAACCACTTCTGAGTACTCTCTACCTAGAAAACCTGAAAAGGGTAAACATAAGTCAGAACTGACTTGACAGTATGCATTTATTAAAGTACCCCCACCCCATCTTCAATAACCATCTGACCTCTTTAGAGGTCTGGTCTACTCTTTGTTTTAAAATGGTATTATGTAGATCTGCTTTCAGTTACAGAATCATAACAAAGTGTTATTTGGCATCACGTTAGGTGTTACAACTAGTTTATCATGTGCCCATAAAAAGAAATGAAATTATTCGAGCTATGCATAATATAATCACTGAAAAAAAAAAACATTTTAAGGAGATTTAAGCAAATTGCAGTAACTTTTTTAAAAAGTCCACATATAAAGCTCTTCCAGCTGGCAAGCAGTGTGCTCATTTTATGGACATGATCCAACATTGTAGCGGGTAATTAAGTGTGGAGCTGAAGGTTTCTTTCACTTTGCCATGAACGCTGGTCATGCTGTGAAAAAGACAAGCCACTCTTTACTTCATGGTGCAGTCTGCCTCTTCCACGGCTCAGGCAGCTCTGGCTGAAATATCAAAGGAACTTTCAGCTGTTTGTGCAGCATAGCTGCTTTTGTCTGCACTCATGGAACTGTCTTGAATTGTATCATTTTGTTTTATAAATAGCAGCACAACATTAGCCCTGCTGTGGCTGCACTAAAATGACTGGTATGTAAAATTAATCAAGCTCAAGACTAGAGTTCAAGTTCATCCTTGCACTGCTTTTGTGTAACTTTCACCCCTGCCGCTTAGTGCTCTTGGAAGGTGGGAAGGTTTCTCTTCTCACCTGGCCTGCTTTTGGCTACACTGTTCAAAATCCTTCCAAGAGTTCTTCTTTTGCTAAGGTTTCCTACCATTCCAACCTGTAACTGTAAATAAAAGGGTTTATGCTACTCTGAAAGTATATAAAATAAATATGCTTTTAATGCTGTGCTTTCCTTTAATGGAGAAGTACAGAATTGATTTTTTTTTAAAGCTTTTAATTCTACTCGAATGAATCCACAGAAAGGAAGAACTATTTTGACTCTGCAACCAGATTGCTTCAATAATCTATAACATAATTTATATGTGTATGTATTGCATGAATCTGAGTGAGCAACTTTGGTACACCTGAAAAGCAGTTCCTGCCCCTCACCTCCTGTGGTCCATGCCTCTTCTGCAACTGCTATATGACTGAATTTCAGCAGCAGACCAGTTGTGTGTGTTGTGTATTATATTCTGTCATCTCACTTAGTAAAGGTTCCCCTTGACATTTAGTCCAGTTGTGTCTGACTCTAGGGTGCGGTGCTCATCCCCGTTTCCAAGCCATAGAGCCAGTGTTTGTCCGTTGACAGTTTCCGTGGTCACGTGGCCAACGCAACTAGACACGGAACGCCGTTACCTTCCTACCGTGGTGGTACCTATTTATCTACTTGCATTTTTACATGCTTTCGAACTGCTAGGTTGGCAGGAGCTGGGACAAGCGACGGGAGCTCACTCCGTCGCGTGGATTCGATCTTACGACTGCTGGTCTTCCGACCTTGCAGCACAGAGGCTTCTGCGGTTTAACCCGCAGCGCCACCACGTCCCTATCATCTCACTTACACTGATCCTAATAGGATTTTCAAATTATGTGGAGTGATTTTACCAGCGCCACACCCCAGTGAGTTCCCACGACCAAGAAGGGGTTTGAACTGAGGTCTCCTGGGTCTTAGTCCATCACTCTGTCCACTGTACCAACATGGTATGGAGACCGGACATACTGCTTCAAAATAAGCAGAGCATGTTTGTTTTAAAGGGGTGTTCAAAGTTTGCAACCAAATTTCAGTGTCATGCTACAAAACCTCTTTATAAGAACAATTCCCTGCTTGTTTTAAAGTGGAAGGTCCAGTTTTCCAACAAACTTAGGATACGTAGGTTGCCACCAAATTTCAGCAGTGCAATTTTGGATCGGGGGGGGGGGGGCACTATGTACATGAAACTGCTAGGAGAGGTTATCTGGAGTCTGGGGATTCAGCATCAAAATAGTAATCACAAAACTGTTTTGCTGATCCTATTTATGGCTCCAGAACACTTTTCAGCAGTAATTCATTCTTCCCTTTCATTCTTTCAATCCAGTTACTGTCTCTTGTCTCCAGCCCTGGTGGAAGACAGATCATGTTTTGCAATCTCGCTTGAAATGGTAGTTCCTGTGTTGTCTTGCCAGCCATTTGCAAATGATGATTTCTTATTTCACTTTCAGATGTCTTTGTAAGTGTAGTTACACTAATTCAATTGTAACTGAATTTGAGAGTTGAACTGCATTGCAAACGATTTAACTTGTCAGCCACGTTAGTTGATATCCCCATATCTATCCCCATGTATGCTGGGAAAAGAGGATACGTGTTATACAGTTGGACCTCTGTATCCGTGGGATCAGTATCTGCTGATTCATTTATCCACGGTCTGAAAATATTAAAAATATTAAAAGATAAATCTTAGAAATGGATGAAGTTACTAGAACTGGCTACTAGAGGGAGCCAGAGGCCATGCTGTGAACGGTGTTCTCTAAAGAAATATATTTATACGATGTCATTACCAGAACTGGCCACTAGAGGGAGCCAAAGACCATACAATATACAAATTTCAGATGCATTTTTCAGCCTCTGTGGGAGGGGGTTTGGAACCGATCCCCAATGGCTACCGGGGTCCTACTGTACCTGTACAAGTTGATAGTGTTGGCACATCCCAAAGTGTGATACTCAGTTTAGTCCCTTCGGGCACTGTGAGAGATATGCCACACCATTTAGGCTATTTCACCTGTACTAGTTAGTGGGAGCCCTCTCTTATGCCACCAGAGCTATTGAAATAAAATAAATAAAACATTAGTGAAATTGAGGTTTAAAAAATCCAAAAGAATTATATAGGAAGAAAGCACTACATCTCTACTAGCTAAGGTCTTATGATTATACTCAAGTCGTAAGGAAAAGTTCTGTTTATTATGTCACCATATGGTACTGTAGCTTTCAATAGCATTCCTAGGTATGTTGATCAGCTCTGACAGGGTTTATTTAAGCTTACTGTTCCTTATATTGACAACACATTTCTCTACAAATGTGCAATATTTGATTTTGTTTGAGGAAAAAGGCAGACAACTGTTTAACTGAACTTGCAGTGGGAATTTATAGTAGGGTTCTTGTAAGAGAAACAAAAACAGAACAAAAAAAACCCCACACGGTGTAATCTTTCTTATCTGTATACTCAAATCCCTCTTAAGCTGATGTTCATGACTGGTTAATAGTGGCTGTCAGGAAGTACATTGATTCATTAATGTATATCAATGCTGTCTTCACATTTCAATAAAGATTGATAGGGACAATGAATTAGATTGACTGTTGGATTTAGGGAGCTTGTATTCAAAATAGGGCTTTTATATTCTAATTTTAATCATCAAATACATACAAAGTCCATTTAAATCAGACCGATTGGTTTTTGGAGATCTTATCTGGAACCAGAGTTTCAAAGGCATATGAAAAGTGGCTTGTGAATTTGATCCAAGAAACAATGCTTCATAAATTTTATCCAGTAATTCAAGAAGCAGTGGTTTCATAAATGGTCTCTTCTCTAGGGTGCCGTACTATCCAGCTGTTGAGGCTTGACATGGATTTTGGACATGTCATCTGGTGCCTCTGTAGAACATCAACTGCCTTGGATTCAAGGCTTTCAGGTTTTTTTTAAAGAAGGGTAAGTCTCCAGGCCTTCTAGAACCAGAGATAGAAGGCAAAACTTGGGCAGTTGATTCACAAGAAACAAATGGAATGCACTCTGGTGTAGAGCATGATGATGATGATGATATGCCTTCCAACAATGTTCAAGCTCCTCACAGGAGTACTTACAAGATCAATATATAATTATTTAATTGAAAACTCCCTATTCCCAACTGAACAGAAAGGGAACTTTAAAAAGTCAAGTGGCATGAAAGATCAGCTGCTTATTGATAAAATGATACTAAAGAATGCAAAAAGATGAAAAACAAGGCTTAACATGGCCTGGCTAGACTATAAAAAGGCATCTGACTCATTGCCACATAGCTGGATTAACACCTGCCTAAAAATGTTTGGGATCAGTAAAAACATTCAGAAGTTCCCCCCAAAAAAAAAAACATGGAAAAATGGAAAACCATCTTAATGACCCATGGTGAAGAAATTAGGGAAGTTAACATCAAAAGAGGAATATTTCAGGGGGATTCTTTGTCACCACTGCTGTTTAACATCTCACTAATCCCCAGGTCAATAATTTTAAATAAAACTGGATTGGGCTACCATATTTCACAACAAGCTGGGAAAATCAATCATCTCTTATATATGGATGACCTAAAACTATATGCAAAAAGTTCCACAGAGATAGAATAACTGCTAAGCACAGTGCAAATATTTAGTGAAGATATCCAAATGAAATTTGGAATTGACAGATGTGCAGCTCTGCCTATACACTGTGGCAAGATCCAAAAACTAGATGGAATGGAGTTAAAAAATGGCAATATGGCAATATTATAAAATCACTCTCAAGTGATGAAAATTATAAATACCTTGGAATACTAGACGCAGACAGCATCGTGCACACAAAAGTTAAAGAACTGACAGAAAGAATATATCAAAAGACTGCGGAAAATCTTAAAATTAAATGGGGGAAATACAATCAAAGCCATAAACACATGGGCTGTTTCAGTAATTAGATACCTAGCTGGAATAATAGATTGGACTCAAAACAAACTAGAAGAATTAGATTGAAAAACATGGAAACTAATGAACATGCATCACACACTACATCCAAAAAGCGATGTGGACAGATTATATTTACCATGAAAAATCGGAGGCCATGGATTACTGCAAATACAGGAGGTAGTAGAGGAAGAAAAAATAAGCCTAAATGATTATATCAGTACAAGCAGAGAAAAATTACTGAAAGCAGTGAAAATGGAGAATATTTTAAAAACAACAGAAACAAAAGCTCAATATAAGAAACAACAATTTGAAAAGAAATTAAACAGCTGAAAAAATAAACCACTACATGGACAACACCTGAGAAATATTGATGGAAAGCATGATCATAATTCAACATGGACATGGCTAAAAGTGGGGACCCTTAAGAAAGAAACTGAAGGCTTGATTTTTGCTACACAAGAACAAGCACTCCAAACCTACATGATGAAAGCTAAGATCCAAAGCGTTAGTGCTAACAGCAGATGTCGACTCTGCCAAGAAAAAGATGAAACTGTGTCACACCTCATCTGTGAATGTCCAAAGACTGCACAAACAGATTACAAAGTTAGACATGATAGAGTGGCAAAGTTAGTGCACGGGTCATTATGTAAAATATAACTTGACGGCCTCCAAAAACCCATGGGAACATCAGGTAGAGAAGGCGTCAGAAAATGATGAAGTCAAGATCTTGTGGGATTTCCGGAACCAAATAGACAGACACCTTGAACATAACACACCAGACGTAATAGTAATAGAATGAAAAACTGTCCGGATCATTGACATTGCAATTCCAGGGCATGCCAGAGTTGAAAATAAAGAATTGGAAAAACTAGCAAAGTACAAAGACATGGCAATCGAAACATCTCGCCTCTGGAAGAAACACACTTCAGAGGTCCCCGTAGTCATTGGGTCTTTGGGAACAATATCAAGAAATTTCACACAGTACTATAAGCAGTTGCAGATCTCAGAAATCACACCATCAGAGCTACAAAAACCGGCAATATTAGGAACAGCATACATACTGTGTGGATATTTAACAGATACTTAGGTTTTTGGTTAAAACTTGTATCAGTTATATAACACCAGTCAATGTTTTTATAATTTTGACTGTGCCTGGAGTTTAATAATAATAATAATAATAATAAATTCTCTCTATGTGAACAGTCAAATGAGACATACTTCAGTAAATGTGCATAGGAGTTTGATAACTTTTATATTTATTAAGAAGCAGAAATTTGCAGAGTTGCTTTATTGAACTACAATTCTTATTTCTTTATGTACTTTAACAACTTTGAAAACTACTTTGCGTGATTTCTCTTCCCCATTTTATGTAGAAAACAAACCTGCAACACAGGTTTGGTTCAGCCAAAAGTACTGTTTGGCTGAAAGACACCCACTGAACTTTATGACAGCCAGAATTTTCTGTTCTCCAGGTCCATTATTCTAAGCATTACTTTGTACTGTCTTTCTCCACTATTAGGGCTGAAACATATTGCTGGAAAAACAACTTAACAGCCAAAGTTCTGTTGCACTGCTCTGCCTACACAATGGGAATAATATCAGCAAAAGCAGCAATTGATGTTGATTAAAGACTTCCTTTTTCAATTGAGGGTGAGCATGACTCACATGCAATGGGGCAAAGTCACTTGCACCCTAAAATTGAAAGATGGAATATATAATCTACTACAATTTACCACTGATAGTTATGGCATTTCTATTGTACAGGCAGAATCTACCGAAACAGAATCTGTTCCAAAATTTCATGTAGTTAATTTTCACAACATGGAATTTCCAGATATGTATCAAATTCAGATGCTGCTACTTGATTTACATAATATGCATATCATACTATCCAATTTGGGAAAATTGGAATATAGGAGCCAAAACCTTTGTGGATTGTTTATTTATTTATTTAGTTAGTTAGTTAGTCATTCATTCATTACTTTGTAATCTGACATGCATTTATGGCTAAATAAATAAATTGCACTGATTTAGGAGTGATACAAAAGCTAAGTAAATAAATAAATTGTAGTGATTTGGGAGTGATGCAAAAGCACATGGAATCTTCATTTGGTTAAGAATATTTAAGTTTTTTTAATCGTTTTTAATGTGTCAGCAAAATAACCAGAAAAAAGTAAATCATAAGAATTATTTAAATTACAGACTAAAATTCTATTACGATCAAAGACCAGAACAGAGAATTATTTATAGTAGTAAAATAGTCTGTACTACCAATTTATGTGCATAGAAATCAGATTTCTAATTTCTCATATTTCTAAACACCTTTTCTGCGATTTATCCAAAGTAATATACAGCAAATTAGTAACTTGCCAATATAGTTAATGCAAAATATGGAAAATAACTTGAAGTAATCAGAAAAGAACACATATGCTTTTAAGTATTTCTGTTAGAAGTTTTATTAATGTTTTTGAAGAACAAAAGCCTGATTATTCAGGCCACTATTAAAACTAGGAATCTGAGTAGTAGTTTCCCTTCTGAAAAATCTAGAACCATAATCAGCATCTGTTTTTCCATTTTTCTTCTTACAACACTGGCTTCCAATACAACCCCAACCCTGAGTATACTAATTTGTGGCTGGTAAATGTTCTTTATGCGATATAACTCACATATTCATATCAATGTTCATGTCAATTGCCTATCCATCTTCTACTCCTGCATCCATCACTGTCCTTTCCTCACCACCATTGTTCTTCATAACAAGCTCTGAGGACCTTTGTAATGCTGCATAAAATATAAATGATACTTCCTGAATTGATGGATATTTAATTTCTGCTGTCAGACTAATTTAATAGCTAATTTGGCCGTACATGGAAATAAAAATCTAGACAAGGTAATATAAAAGATTTACTTGCAGTATTTATACATGGCAAAGCAGAGTTTTATTTTGTACTTCACCTTAATACTATTTTGGATTCTTCCTATGGTTTTTTTTTAATATTGAATTTATGGAGCTTAATGTTGAGTAGTTCACTGGTTAAAAAAATATGGATGAGTCATTTATGATTTGTATTAATAATTTTAAGTAAGCTTTCAAACATTCTAGGTTGTATCCAATTCAAAGTTGATAACAAAATGGCAGCCATCAGTGGAGTGGACTTCACTACAACTTTAAACCTTTCCCCCCATCTCTTCACAAAGGGTCTTGGACTCTCCATAGCTGATCTGGGGGCACTGAACATGGAAAGAAAAAGAAACTTCTTTGCATGCACAGCAATAATTTCGACCAACACAGGATGTAACTCATCAAATTGCATATTTTAATGCTTTATATTTTGAGAAGAGACATGCACAGTTTGCTTTCAATGCAGTAGACAAATAGACTGTAGATAATGTTGATGTGAGACTGGAAACGAGAAGCCAGCTGTTCTCGCTGGAGTGCCGTCTCGCCCCCTCTCTATAGAGAAAGGGGTACAGACTTCTCCCGTGTCCCGTTCCCAAAAGACAGAGGCTACAGAAACAGACCCTATGCCTATGGAGAGAGAATTACGAAAGCTGACGGTTGAAGAAAGCGGGAAAGTGTTGGCGGGAGAGGAACGAAAACCCTGGGTAGAGGTGGAGGTGGGGTTTGCGGATATAAAAGGGGGAGAAGGGGAATTGCCAGCAGGTTGGGAGTGGATATCGATGCAGGACCCATGGACGGGAAAGTGGGAAAGACTCCGCATACCAAAGGAAGAAGCAGATTATAGGAGGAGGAGAGAAGCGACCCCAAGACCATCCTATTGGGGTGAGACTGAGGCAAAGGAGTGGAGGAGAAATTTAAGGGAAGAAAAGGAACAGGTTGAGAGGGAAAGAAGGGAGAGGATTGATTGGAGGGTGATGGAGACCCAGATGAGGGGATACCCGTCGGACCGTGGCAGACCCTTACGCCCTCAAGGGAACCTGCCTGGGTGGACCTCCGGGACGAGGACACCGTACCCCTATTGGAAGGAGAACCCGGACCACTATTGAATCCTAATTTGGCAACGGACTGGCCGGGACCATGGAACTCTGTTGGGGAAAACCCCTTTAAAGAAGAAGAGTGGAAGCCCCTCTCTGACCCGTTGTTAGGAGGTGACAAAAGGTGGAATGCATTTGCAGATAATGGTTTCCTGTTAAATACGGCAATAAATGTTACTCCGATTTCCAAACCTTGTAAGTCGACTAATTTATTTGGGGAGAAAGCAGAGCCACTTCCAGAACCCTCACAGTTGACTTCAGATTAGCTTATTTTTCAGCCCAATAATTTCATTTATTGAGAGGTGCTATCATCTCAGTCCTAGTCTAGAATTTATCAGTTATCTCCAAATAACTGTACATTCTAAATAACAATATTTTGGAATGAAATATATTTTAAAAGGGGCAGGGAGAGACTCATGGTCACTTTTCCAGCTGTCTTAATTGTACCTATTTGCTTGCTTGTGTTTGTGTGCATGTTTATCTAAGCTGTTTTCATTTAGATGCATATGATAAACATAACTGCTTAAACAATTTGCCTAGCAAACATTTTCCTTCCTTTCTCTGTTGGTATTACAGATACTTACAAATTATTGTCTTTGGTTGATGCCCACCTTCAGACACCCAGATGTGACACTAAAAAGGGCAGGCAGGAGCAAGTGCCAGATGCTACTCTCTCTAGGATTGCAAGTGTCAAAGTATGCTATTAAGTGCTAGCCAAAAGAGGGAATAGTAGATAGTCAACTCATAGAAGCTTCCTAGTGGAGGTAGGCCCGAGCAAGTTGGAAGCAGCTTTAAAAATCTGCAGGTCAGACATTTTCACTGTTTTGAACAATGACTCCTGATTTTGTTGACATCAAACCTTTTCAGGAGTGAAAGGCTGTTGCTAGAGAGGCATGTGTTTCTTACTACATTCTCCCCCCCCCCATTTCACTGGGGGAGATGTACTAGATCTCAGTGCCCCCATCCCACTTTCAAGATTTGAATTTGTTATGTGTATAATACTAAAATAATTAAGGTGAGTGTAAAAAAAATGCAACCCTGTAAATGTACATTGTGTTGTAAAAACAAGGTTTGAATAGCAGTATACTAAACATCACAAGCTAGCTCTTTATCCAAGCCATCACGTGGAAAGCAAAGTCAATGTAAAATAACATTGTCTCACAAGGGATCTCTTTCCTAGTAATCTAACACTTGAACATGGACATGTAAACATTGATAAGGAAAAGGAAAACATAACAATGGAAAAAAATATCTAGACCATGAAAACATGAGTACAACAATGCAAGTATGGCAAACTGATATTTCACCAAATTCATTCACTTCCAATTTATGCTTCTGGACGTTTGCTACTTTCATATGTGTTCAAACAACCTAGTCAAAAGATAAACAATGTTTTTCTGCAGTGGCAGTTTGCCGTCATTGCAATTTGCTAAGATAGCAGGTTGTTGGGTTGGCGAAAATAATGCAAATGTCCATAGAAATTTTAAGAGATAATGTTGCATAAGTTAGGAGTTTGCTCTACTAGCAGACCTCAGTTGTTGACTTTTAAAGAGGAAAGTAAACAAATTAGAGAAATATAAATGTGGGAAGAAAGGCAGACGCCACACACACATGGGATACCAACAATACCCAGATACCAGGCACCAGATACCAGATGCCAAGGAGCATCAGGCAACATACAGCAGCAGCTGCACAAAGGCAGAACAGACAAGATCATGGTTTCCCTCCATAGATTCAAACTGGCAAATGGCTTAGTGAGCAATTCAGAATAATTTTCTTGTGAGTCTGAATGTGCTTAGAGGCTAAAAAATGTCTTTTACTTTCATATATTTTTACTTTTAGTAACTTTGATATTTTAAGAAATTGACACTCTGCTTTTTGAGGCTTTAAGCCCCTACATTTTAGAATGTAATTAAAACATTATTCTGGTTTTTTTTATTGTACTTTTGATGCTCCCGCAATTTTGGATTGGATTCTGACTTAAGTATTTGCCTGCAATTTAAGTTTAGTTGTCATATGCTTTTCATGTATTTTAAGCCCTTGTAGCTACTGTCTTCTCATAGCTTTAAGAATGATTTTTTGTGAAATGAAATAATATGTAACCTCCCAAAAGTTACACATTTTCATTACCTCTCGGGTTTTGTGCATAAAAGCAATGTAGATGAATAAAACTTGTAGAAATAGGCAAGCTGATGTTGCCTGGAATCATTCTAACAATGAAGTAAGTTAAAGCAGGGATCAAAGCGATCCTGCAGCGCTTTGATCCCTGCTTTCCCCTCCACTCGCTAAGCCCTGTGGGGCTTAGCAAGTTTAGGGGGAAAGGGATCAAAGTGCTGCAGGATCGCTTTGATCCCTTTCTCCCTCCACTTGTTTTTGTTCTCTCCTCAGCTTACTTTCGTGTATAAGACGACCCTCAATTTTTAGTCTAAAGATTTTAGACAAAAATATCGTCTTGTACACAGAAAAATACGGTACATTGGCCTTACGGCTCATACCAGACCAGGGTTACAGGAGAGATGAAGCTGTGCTAGTTATCTTGCAACAAAAAGCTTCCTTGTTGAAAGACAGTTTATGGCACTACCGAAAGATGCTTGTTTTAGTTTTGCTTGTTTTAGTTTTAGTGGAAGAAAATCCCGAGAAGTTCTTCTTCTATGCCTGCCTAGGCCTAATTGCTTTGCTAGCTAGAAAGCACTGTTGGTCACTGACAAAATGTGTCAGAGGAATATACAGGTGGAGTCTCTTTTCTATAACCTTTGGTTGGGGCTACATCTGTTTCTTTTGCGTGCTCACTAAATTCACATATACTTTTTAATACGGCCCTCTTCTGGAAAGAAGGAGAAAAGTGGAGCCTATAGGCTACCACTGACAAGAAATGGAAATTGTGTATCTGAAATGCCTTTTGTAATAGATTGAGTTGGACCTTTCACAGACTTGTCTTCACTCAAAAGTCAATCTCTCTCTCTCTCTCTCAAGTGCACGGGCCCAATTGTCATTTGCTAAATAAAAATGATATTTGGTGAATGGCTGGGCTAATGTAATCAAACACCCAAGGTGACACCTGCATCTTTGCTTGTGCATATGTGTATATCAACCACAAAAATCTTAGCTTTCCAAGAAGCGGGTCAATAGTCATATATTGAGTGAAATCCTGTTGCTTTAGCATAGCAAGTTATACTGAATCAGTGGGGATTTGATGACACTGTCTGTTAGTTCTGTTTTTTCAAATGGGCCTATTCTAATTGCAGCTTACTACACTAAAGTAAGTTACAACTAGAGTAGGTTCATTTAAATCAATGGAACCTACGGAGGAGTTGACTTACCAAATCCCCACTGATTCAGTAGGCTTGCTGTACTGCTAAACATCAGGATTTCAGCCACTGCCTTGTCTAGAAATCTGATAAAAATAGGAATATGTTTTAGAAACAGGGATTGTTCTATTAAATTCTTTGACTGGAAAAAATTACTTGTTTTGCTTCAAAATATAATATTTATTTGGCATATATGGACTCTTCTCTTCTCTTCCTGTATCCATGATATAACCAGTTTCTCTACTTTGATCCAAGAGTTCCCTCTTTGCTCAATTGCCATGATAATGGATAAAACTCCTCCAGCAATCCATACTAAAACTTATACCATTAAAAAAAGGTATTCATAAATTATGTCAGGGTTAAAGAATGACATAGCCAAGTTAATATGGATCCTAAATTATTCAGGATGCTGAAATACCAAGCAGCCTCTTAAAAGACATCAAAGGGGCTATCCAGGAAGGTTAAGTGACTGGACAATAGGATGGAAGAATGAGATTGAGTGTAAACAAGTGTAATGTGATGTATGTTGAGATTAAAGCAAAACCCTTACTTCACTGATGAGGTCTAAATCGGCTGTATCCAACCAGAAAAGATATCTTGGTTGTGGTCAAATTGCTGTAGATACAATGAACATACCATAATTTGCTTTTGCTGTAAAATTAGCTAATGTAGTAGGGACTAGTAAGAAAGGGTTTAAAGTGACATTTTAAAAAATGTTTAGTTATTTTATCATTTTAAATAACAGTGTCTGGTGCATCAACATTTCAAATTGTGTGTGTAGTTGCAAAGAAGAGGCAGAGACCAGTAAATGGTATTGTGTCAGGCCACATTATTGAAGGCCTGTAAGAATCAGCTCAGTGTAGGGTGTGGATGGATCAGCAGTTTCACTTTCAAGAAGAGAGGATACTGGTTTGCGTGAAACAAGATTTTCTGACTTGGATGTACAGAAAGTCAGAAAAACTTTATATAATTTAAACAGAACTACAGTGCATGTCTTCTGACTGAAGACTATGGCTGGGTGACCAGTATACATGCTGAGTCTGCTGCTTAGGTTCTAAGTGTGAATAGGCTACATCAAGATCCCTGGTCTTCTTCCTTATACAGTGGTTCCTTGACTTACGAACGCCCTGACGTACGAACATTTCGACTTACGAACAGCTCCGTTCGCAAAATTTTGCTTCGACTTGCAAACGGAGCTTTGACTTACGAACAAAAAAACCACGGGGGAAGCGGGAAATGGACTTTGGACTGCCTGGTACTGCCTGGTACTGTAATTTTAAAATGTAAAAATGGGTTTAAAAGGTGCTTGGTTTGGTTTAAAGCTGCTTGGTTTTAAAGGTGTTCTGTTTAAAAGGTGTTCGCTCCCTCCCTCCTTTCCTGCCCTTTTTTTTAACCTAAGTCATCTTAGGTTAAAAAAAAAAATTTCTCCCCCTAGTGGTAGAGGACGGATTAACTGATTTTGCATTAGTTCCTATGGGAACTAATGCTTTGACTTACAAACGGCGCCTCAACATAAGAACAAAAAACAGCCGGAACGGATTAATCGGTTTTCAGTGCATTCCTATGGGAAATGCTGATTTGACTTATGAACGTTTTGACTTACGAACATCTTCTGGGACGGATTAAGTTCGTCAGTCAAGGCACCACTGTAGTTCTTGATCAAAGTAGATTTTATCAAAGTAGACTTGAACTAAACTGCACTTCAAACACAAGACATCTTCTCCCGAAAGACTATCCTCTGGCAGCCGTTCAAGTGGAAGACAGTTTTCAGTTTTTAAAAAGGGCATGTGGGCCCAGCTTGAGTGCCAGATTAATTGTTATCTGATCACTTTTGGGTGGAAATAGTATGTAGATTCCATATATGTCATACCATACTTGCAATGCCTAGAGAGCAGCTCTGTTCCTGAGCCATTCTAGCCTCGTGAGTGTTCTGCTGTGCACCTTCTCAGCTGAATGTCATCCAGGTATCTTTCCATTCATACCATATTGGTGGCATTTTAATGTTTACACTGGGCGTTCTGCTAGAGTTAAAGCAAGGGGAATACTTATCCATTAGAACATCAGGCAAAAACAAAAGAAAAAATAAAGACGAAAATGTTGTGGCACCTTAAAGACTAACTGCTATATTTTAATGTGAACTTTTGTGGACAAGTCCACTTTCTCAGACATAAGAATCTGAGGAAATCTGAGGAAGTGGACTTGTCCATGAAAGTTCACATTAAAATACAGTGGACCCTCGACTTACGGAATTAATCCGTATTGGAACAGTGGCCGCAGGTCGAAAATTCTGTAGGTCGAGGGTCCATTTCCCATAGGAACACAGCCACTCATTTAGAAGCATTTAAAAGGAACGAATTCTTCATGGTCCGCATAACTTGCTAAAACCTACAGTGTTTGTTTTTGCTAGATAGTGATTGCACTGCCTCCCTGATGCAACCTGAGGAAGAGCAGGGCTTCTTGTAGGTTCTACTCTAACTTTCAGTTCCGCATAAAAGAGCATGGAGGAAATCTATTGTGAGACTTCAAGCCTTTGGATGGGTCAAGTCTTGTTCTGGGACAGACACTTGGTGTGTCTTTCCTCACCTTTCCCAGTGTCCTCCCTGCAATTAAATATCCAACTTTGTATATTTGGAAAGGATACAAACAAGGATCAGACATACACTCTGCAAATCTCCCCTAATCCCCATTTTTCTTATGAAAGTAAAGGACAAATAGGTCATTTGAGGGATATTTTTTTATTGGGCTGGAACCTGCATTCTGTGAGTAGATTTCTACTTGTGGAATGGTGTGCCCCTAAGTTTTAAGTTCCCCTTTGTCCCCCTCTCCAGGAAATGTGTTCTAGAAGGTTCTGTTTTAGCATGGGGGGGGGTTAGGGTTACAGTAGGAATCACTGAAGATCATTCGTCCTCCTTCCATTCATAGAAGCTTCACTAGTTCTAATCCCATTCCATCTATTTGAACCGGGGGGGGGGGGCATCTTTGTCTCTACCCCTCCACTGACGTTTGCTTAGAACCTGAATCCTTGAGATTCCTTATACAATTATTTTCATAGCCAATGTTTAATCTCTATACTGTACTTTAATTCCTAATTTATTTTCCTCTTTTAAATACTGGAGAAATGTTGACTCAGCTGTGCTAGCAGCTTTCTCATTTTTTTGCCCTGGAGTCTCCTCACATTCTATTATTGCAAGAAGGCTATTCTGTATAAATAACGTGGAAGTCGGTTACTGCATGTTACTTCTTTCTTTTCTTTTTAAAATCACTAATGAATCTGTGCCATGTGTGCCATGTGTGAGTCCACAATTTCAGGGTGTTTTTTAAAAAAACTTAACAATTGCAGTTTTATCATAATTTCCAAGAATGAACTGGCCACTAATATTACCGTTTAAAACCTGGCAATATTTAGGTGGTACTTGAAATATTTCTCTATATATACACATACACACATACATACTACATATATAAAAAAATCTTATTACACAACATGAGTAACTCAGAACTCAGACTAATGGCCAGATAGTATCTGTACTGTTATCTTATGAGTTTTGTCTGATTCATGAACGCTCTGAATTGAACTTGAAATCAAAGCTGGCTTTGATTTCTGAGTTTTATAAACAAACTGTTTCCTCAGTTGGTTGTACCATCCACTTTTCTCTTTCTGCATCAAACGTCCATGTCTTTTGGCACTTTTTCTCTCAGATGCACACCCTCAGCTACAAAATTTATGCACATCAAATTGAAACTGCTTTTATATGGATCAAGACACACACTCTCTCTGTGTGCATGTGTGTGTGTGTGTGTGTATGTGTGTATAGTATTGCTGATAGCAGGAGAGTCTTGGGACTCATTTATGCCACATTCTATATGTATACATATACCTTCATAGCTGTATGCAATGTGTACATATTTTGACTGTCTAAATGCTTGGTCACCAAATGTCATGTTCCCGGTGGCCCCTCTCTACTGTCTAAATTAGTTAACTCTTCAGGCTGAAGTTGATTTAATTCATTGCACATAATAACATAGCATGTAAAAGAAGCACGCTAACATGATCTTAAAATGGAGACATGTATGTTGCAATGTGAGACTTCCCTTTGCTCAGATAATGCTCATCACTAAACAAACACTTCACACAGAAGTTTATTTTAAAGTTTTGTTTGAACAAGGGAAAGATAAAACATATTGGTCCAAGCTGGCACTTATTTCTGCTCTATTCATTGTAACATGAAATGATCAGATTGTATTTCTACAAACTACTGACTTGAGGAAGTATTTCAGTTATGTTCAGGAATGAATTCTGTCATTGGTATTTTATAATTATTTAGTATCCCCTGTTCTAGAAAATATACGGGAATGGGAACATGGTTATAAACAGTAATTATACCATTAGCTAGCATGAAAGTGATCTCTGTTCCATTTAGAAAGTTGCTCTTTTAAGAATAAAGTTGATATGTAGTTTTGTCTGTAACATCTTGTACTTTTTAAAAATTGCTTCAAGATTTTTGCATAAAGTTTCTTAATTATTTTAATTAATTATATAAATGTAGTGTGATGATAAAATGTTACATCAACCTTTAATGAGGTTTCGGTGCACTTGAATCTTATTTTCTATTTGATCTTCCAAGTACTGTAACCATATCTTATTGGCATATTACCCCAGCCACAACGTCTAATTAATAACAGTGTGGTAATCAAATCAAATCATTGACTACGCAAAAGCCTTTGACTGTGTGGACCACAACAAACTATGGCAAGTTCTTAAAGAAATGGGAGTGCCTGACCACCTTATCTATCTCCTGAGAAATCTCTATGTGGGACAGGAAGCAACAGTTAGAACTGGATATGGAACAACTGATTGGTTCAAAATTGGGAAAGGAGTACGACAAGGCTGTATATTGTCCCCCTGCTTATTTAACTTATATGCAGAATACATCATGCAAAAGGCAGGACTGGATGAATCCCAAACCGGAATTAAGATTGCCGGAAGAAATATCAACAACCTCAGATATGCAGATGATACCACTCTGATGGCAGAAAGTGAGGAGGAATTAAAGAACCTCTTAATGAGGGTGAAAGAGGAGAGCGCCAAAAATGGTCTGAAGCTGAACATCAAAAAAATGAAGATCATGGCCACTGGTCCCATCACCTCCTAGCAAATAGAAGGGGAAGATATGGAGGCAGTGACAGATTTTACTTTCTTGTGCTCCATGATCACTGCAGATGGTGACAGCAGCCCCAAAATTAAAAGCCCCTGTTTCTTGGGAGGAAAGCGATGAGAAACCTAGACAGCATCTTAAAAAGCAGAGACATCACCTTGCCGACAAAGGTCTGCATAGTCAAAGCTATGGTTTTTCCAGTAGCGATGTATGGAAGTGAGAGCTGGACCATAAAGAAGGCTGACCGCCGAAGAATTGATGCTTTTGAACTGTGGTGCTGGAGGAGACTCTTGAGAGTCCCCTGGACTGCAAAGAGAACAAACCTATCCATTTTGAAGGAAATCAACCCGGAGTGCTCACTGGAAGGACAGATCCTGAAGCTGAGGCTCCAATACTTTGGCCATCTCATGAGAAGAGAAGACTCCCTGGAAAAGACCCTGTGAAGGCAAGAGGAGAAGGGGACGACAGAGGACAAGATGGTTGGACAGTGTCATCGAAGCTACCAACATGAATTTGACCAAACTCTGGGAAGCAGTGGAAGACAGGAGGGCCTGGCATGCTCTGGTCCATGGGGTCACGAAGAGTCGGACACGACTTAACAACTAAACAACAACAACAAATCAAATAGTAAATAGTATTTGTAAGAGCCATAAGCACAAGTATTTCATGGGCTTCAGATCAGTCTGTTTCTATTTGTTTAACAGTTATTTTTAGGCTGTCTTTAAGAGTGGAGCAATCTCAAGGCAGCATAAAAAAAAATAAAAGAGCAATACAAAACAAGTGCAGTAAAAATGAAATAATAAATTGATGCAGTAAAAACAGAAGTTAGTCACAAAACCAGTAGCTGCCAAATTACAAAAGGGCCAGCAACATACATTTTTGCCCCAATGTTTATGCCTTTTGCACATAGGAAGCATTAAAGGTTAGTCATTGGTTGGTGGACTGCATTTTAATGGAAACAGTGTGGCAGGGAAACCAAAAATGGAGAAATTGAGCAAGCCTTATAATAGGGTTGAGCAGCTTGAGGGCCCCTGCGTGTTGCTGGACTGCCGCTTCCCTCAGCTCAGCCAACAGAGCAGATGGGGATGGATGATAGAAGAGTATTCCAGCCCCATTAGGAGGGCCAGAACCTGTCCATTCCCCCTTTAAGACAACTATCCTGATTCTTCCGTGGTGAACAGAAGTACACTACTCACAACCAATGAAGGGTATTTTTTAAGAATCTTGTATGCCTGGACATACATCTGGAACTCTTTATGCTAGCTAACAGTAAAGTAAATGCCACTGCTTATTATATCCTACGTTTTTTATTTTAAAAAGGAAATTGGAAACACACTACATGCAGAACTGCCTGACATTGAATTGGCTATTGAAAAGGCATCAGTTGCATATTTACATATGCTATATTTTGTTCCATACATCAACCTTCCTCAGTGCACACAAATTGGATGCTTTCCATGTAGGCTGAAATGTTGCCCATATACGAAAAGCCGTCTTATTTTAAAAATGGATTAAACCATTAAGGTACAGGAAGCGAACTAAATGCTTCTGACTATAGAAGTCTTTCTTTTTTTTTTCTTCCTCTATCATGAACATGTTATTCTTAGTGGTTCTCTTCTGTCTCCATATTTATTTTTTATAAAGTTGGAAACACTTGCAATACATATCACAGTTCACCTAAAAGTTAACTACAGAGTTAAAAATAATTCCCATAATAAGAACCAAATGTATGACAAAGAACAGCTCAGTGTCAGAAACCAAAACAATCCACAGAAGAAACGTCATAATTTAAAGTTGGTTTTACAGCATTCTTTAATTTAGAGAGGGGCAAAATGCTTCTGTGATTAAATCACAGCTTCTAGCTCTTTGCTGCTAAAAGAGATTCAAGAATGTATATTTCACTTTTTAAAAATATAATGCAAAACAAATGGAGGGGATGTTTCCAGGCCTGAAACATATTTTGAGAATTTATCTGAAGACTCTCTTGTTACCAAAGGGCTATATGTGCATAGGTTGGGTTTGGCCCGTTATTTTACCATCTAGCCTCATCATGAATTGATTGCAGAGACTAGAGATCTTTTTCCAACTAATCTTTCTCTTCCTCCGGTTTTCAGAAGCTGTTGGGTTTCAAGCATTGTTTGAAGAGGTTTGGGCGCTTTTTAGTATTTAAAACACAACAGACATTACTCTAAAGTTCATAAAGCCCAAAAGAGCTTGCAGAAGTAGGCAGTAGCAGGTAGGTCTTTCAACCTCAGCAGAGGTAGTTATGAGGTGGTGTAGTTTGTGAGAGCAATTACCACCACTGCGCAGAAGTAGTGACAATGGGATGAGCCTTAGGCCTTCCAAGTGCTATGTTATTGATTTCTAGCTTCCTTTTTCTGTGGTTGGAGGGAGGAAATTGAGTGTAAATGTTTATGCCATCTCTGCTTCAGCTGTCTGTGTCTTTCCAACTCTAAGTTTCTTTTTTGGTTAATTGTACTAAAGTATTCTTCATTGGATTCATGGATCCGTTTGCTCCAGTTTAAAGTCTCAGCTTTCCCTATCTGCTCAATGGGTAAAATATTGCAAATCCAAAATGTTTCCTGCGTGATTTTTATGATGTATGTTTGTTGCTATTTGTAGTCTCTAGTCTTGAGTGCCTTGGTTTGCATATATCTGAGTTCCTGGAATAAATTCACTGACTGCTACTTTTAACTTGATTGTGCCTCATCTATAGTATCAGTTACTTTTATCTTCAGCTGGGCTTCATTTCTTAACAACATGCTTTTCCTATGTGTGCTACATGTTAAATATGTAATGTACATCTAAGGTGGCCTGCTTGAGGTATCTGTTGTATGGTTACTCTGAGCTCTTGCTTTACGCTGGCACACAGTTGCATTCTGGATTATGTTAGTATGATGACGGCACTTATGATTTGGGATTTATAAGCAAATGGAGGAGCTGTATATTTCTGTGAGCTCTGCCCCTTGGCTGCCAAACTGCTTTCCTGACTAGTCAGATTTCTCCCTCAGTCACCCTTCTTCTAGGGTTGCCAGATACATGTGTACCAAAAGGAGGACATAGAAAGACAAAAAAGAGGACAGAGGAGGACGTATTGAATGTTTTATTTGAATCGTTCCGGATTAAACCCGCAATCAATACAATTTTATTACAATAGCTGCCAATAAATGTCTCTTAGTGAACCGACCAAGAAACAGTCATGTTAAAAAAATTTTAAAAATTCAATGGAGGCTTTTTTTCAAAAAACATTATTTAAACAGCCAATTGTACAATTATTACCTTATAATCTTTATTAATTACACGACATATCCCGGTGCCTGCTGTTGTTGCTCCTTCACTTGCGCCAAGACGAGCTCTGTGAGAAGGTTCCCCTTTCTTTCCCGCCTCCTTTTGTTGCAGCGGCGGCGGCGGCTGCCGCCTCTTCTCCCTCTCCCTCTGGCAGGCGCCTGGCGCGGAGCCCCGCTCTTGCTCTGGCTCCCCTTCCCTGCAGCTTCACTTCTTCTCCGCCAGCCTTCCTCCATCTTTTCTAGCCGCCACCGCCATCTCTCCTTTCTCGACTCCTGCTGCTCGCTCGAATACCTCTGGGCAAACCCACAAACTTTTTTCCCCCCTTAAAAAAACCAGATCCTGCCCTTCTCGGGCCGCCGCTCTCTCTCGACTCTCTCCTTTTGTTTTGCCCGTTCCCTCTCACTCATGGTGTGTGTGTGTATATATATATATATATGTATGTATATATCTTGCTCTCCTTTCCTTGCTAATCTTTACACACAGCTTGCTCAAAACGAAGTAGGAAGTCACCTCCAGAAGCAAAGGCTCCACGTGGGCGTGGCTGATTTACAGCCCGAAGTGGTGTCTTAGATTGTGGCTCCGTCAGAGACTGCTTTCCACCTTCCACCTCTCCCCCTCCCATCCAAAATTATAACATAAAATATTACAAAAGCCAGACATTTTAAAGGTTTTTAGCTTTGCCTGCCAGACGGAGGACATTAGGCTAAAAAGGAGGGCATGTCCTCCTTTTGCCGGACGTCTGGCAACCCTATGTGGGCCTAAGGCTACAGGGTGGATGAAGGGATGGATTGCTTAAACCTGAAGTTTGACCATTACTCATCTAATTTAGACGTTCAGGTTTAAAAAGTCATCTCTTTATTTCATGCTCTCCAAGCATTTCTCTAAGATTTCAAGTATATAAAGATTAATAAAAGGTGGAGCATCAATGAACTTTGCACCAGTACTTATGTACAGTCACATTAGTAGTATTTGCACCCAAAAAATCCTATATAATCCACAGGTTTATGTGACCTTGACTCTACCTCAAGGAATAACATCCCAATTACAAGTTGTGACTTCAGACAAGATGACAACTGTGAAGAATACTTACTTAATTCTTCAGTCTTGTTGATTTAGGTTGTTTCGACAAGACACCTCAATGAGATATTTTAAGATTCCTCACCTCCAGGCAAGAGCAAAAGAAGGAGCCCATTTTTTTTCTCAACAATTTGTTCAAACCTTCCCTGTAATTTGTGCAAATTTAGAGAAGCAAAACAAAGTATACTATGAGCACAGAAATACTAGCTAAGTGTTTCTGAAAATGCAAAAAAACCCTCAAATCCTCCCAATCCAACAAATCAGCACCCATTTTGCACCACTTGCTTTATTTTCATTAAATTGTTTTTGTGTTAAAGTGTTATTTATGCAATTGTGCTTAATTTGCGCTAAAAAGAAATGATTTTTGTTCTCCTGTTGTATTGAGAGCCCCAGAAAATATCTCACTATGGGAAAAGGAGAATAATTTGTCAGCTCTGCCTTGCAAGGACAAGACAGGCAAAATTTACACTCACAGTCAAGGGGTGGGAGTGGTAAAGACACTGCCCCCCCCCCACTTTTTAAGGTTTTCATTTGTAGGTGTCACTTAGCTGTTCCTGAAAATGTGAGTTTTTAACAATCTTGCAGGAGGCTGGGAATTAGGGGGCAGGATGAGCCTGTTTTTGAAGCTGTGGCTGAGGTCCCCCCCCCCCCCAAGCAGGTTCAGCAGAAGGACATTGGTTTCAGTGTAGCAAACTGTCTTGTCCAATTTCGAAGTAAATGAAATAATAAACATTACCATTTAAAGAGTCTCCCTTCCTAAACAGTCCCAAAGCTTAAGGCTTACACAACATATTGCCTTAAATATCTAGTGGGAAACTTCCTATGCACTTCAGTCCCCGTATAGAGAATGTTTTTGGGTTGCAGCTGTCGTGTGGCAGGTTGTGGTGCTCATTAGAATCACCCCATGTTTATTTTGAAGTAAATAAATTTCAAAAAATGTTGGTTCTTCCACATGAATAGAACCCACTCTCCTTATTCAGCTTTTATTGCATGATCAATAATTATTTTATGTTATTTAAAAACTGTTTCAAAAGGACTGTGGAATTAGAACTGCTGGATAACTCAGTCGTTTAGGTATCTGGCTGGGAGTTCAATTCCCCACTGTGCCTCTTTGACAGGGGCTGGTCTTCACAATCCATAGGGTCTCTTCTAGCTCTGCAGTTGTAAGATGATGATGATGATGAATAATACCAGGCACAGTCAATCAAAATTATAAAAACACAACTGGTATTATAGAACAGATACAAGTTTTAACCAAAAACTTTAGTATCTGTTAAATATCCAAGTAGTCTATATGCTGTTCCTAATATTGTAGATTTTTGTAGTTCTAATGATGTTATTTCTTAAATCTGCAACTGTTTATAGTACTGTGTGAAATTTCATGATATTGTTCCTGAAGCTCTGATAACGATGGGGACCACTGAAATGTGTTTCATCCACAAACAAGATAGTTCAGTTGTCAGGTCTCCGTATTTTGTTAGTTTTTCCAGTTCTCCATCTTCAACTCTGGCATCCCCTGGAAATGCAATGTCTATTGTCCAGACATTTCTCTGTTCTGTTACTACTATTCCTGGTGGTCAAGGTGTCTATCCGTTTGGATCCGGAAATCTCAGGTGGTGGTGGTGGTGATGTTGTTGTTGATTATCATGATGATTAAGCAGCAAAGTAGTCAACACCATTAAGTATATTGAAGAAATGTATATATCAGATAAAGAAGCTGCAGCATCTGTGTAACAAAATGTCTTGGCTTTGATAATTTTCCGAGATCCATTTCAATCTTCTTCGTATTCAACCCCAAATCGTGATGGTTGTGATCCCATTTAATAGCAGAATCTGAAAAAAGGAAGCAGGGATAGTGGGTGATAGCAGTTGCTTTTTAAGCTCTGAAGAGCTGAATTGGAGGTTACACTGTGCTTACTTTTTCACATGCATCAGACAGTCTTAGTGGAATATGACTTCTTTCCTCTCTTCCATGTACTAATGCCTCTCTATTCATGGTCAGACTCGCACATGTTTTCAGATCTGTATACCTGCAATGCATTTTCCAACACTTCAGCATGAGTGTTAGCAGAATGAAAAACAGATGGGCCAGCAGTTGCCAATGTTATCTCCTGGCCAGTTCTGGCAAATCTCTCCTCCTCTCTCCTTTCTTGGCATGGTAGAAATATTTGCCTTTATTTAGGAGAGCCCGTATTCTTTTCCATGCCTCTCTTCCTCTGTTGCGTTGTAAGCTGAATGCTGTTTATGTGCCTGTTGCTGAGGTTGGTGGAGGTGAGTGTGAAAAACAATTAACATTTTCAGACTCCTTTCCTTTCCTCTTTTAAATGTCTTGTCCTTGCTCTTTAAATATTTGGTCACCGCAGAAGCAGAATGGTTTGTTTAGAGAACATCGCTTTGTTCTTTCAGTTTATAGCACTCATCTTCACCCTTATTTGTTGATGCCTTAATTCGTAGTCCCACAGACTATAAGGTGTGCTTTTGTTAGATCTAGATGGATAAGTATGGCTGACTCTGATATGGCAGTAAAATTATGGTTTCTGCTTATATAAGTTCCATTGTGAATTTCTGTCCTTTAAAAGAGAGGTTGAAGAAAATTAGCTTGATTGTAAAGCATGCTGAACTGAAAGTTTTGGGGGTGGAGGTGTAATCATCTTTATGTTGTATATTTTCTTGATTAGCAATGAAAGATTCAAAGAAGATTATCTACTTTAATGGATCCCACTTATATTATTGGACTTGCACATATAATTTTTCCTATGGATTCTGTCGAAAAGTATTTTCTTCCTCATTTGTGTGTACTGGCTCTCATCTTGCTTTTTACATGAAGTTCAAACAGATTATTCTATGATTTCCCCATTTATTCTTCTCCCATGAACCGTGAAATAAATCACATGATAAATCAAACTGATCTGGCTTTAAGTATTTACTTAAGCTTTCAGGTTTTGATCCATTTATTGGACAAGTTAGGCTCCTTACATGAGCTTTTAATTTGGTGCTATAGGGATTTTTTTATATATAAATTTGATACGATATGACTAAGGAACTGGAGATAAAAAATTTAATGAGGTGTAAATGAGGAAAATGTAAAACAATAAAGAATTATGATAGAAGAGTAATAGTCTAAAGTTCTTGTATAAATAGTAGCTTGTTTTCCATAATGACCCAAATTTACTTGTCTTATTGCTGCCATAGGGACTTCTATCACATGACTTACCTGAGTCAGCTGTTACAATTTCAAGTTTCTTTTTAAAAATTTAATGCAATAAATGTACAGAGGTTTAAGTATCTGGCTGCGGAGCCAGAGGTCGGGGGTTCGATTCCCCAGTGTGCCTCCTGCAAGTACTGCCTTGGGCAAGCTGCACAGTCTCAGGGCGCCCCCCAGAAGAAGGAAATGGTAAACCACTACTAAGTATTCTCTACCTGGGAAAACTCTGAAGTCAGAATTGACTTGACGGTACATGATTATTATAATTATTATTATAATGTGCACGGATGATTTTCATGCCAAACATATCTATCAATACTTTATTTTTTTCTTTAGTAATAACTTTGCAGAACGGGCCTAGCTTAGATTAGGGATGTCTAGTTCACCGATTTGCTGTCGGAAAGAAACTGAGAAAAAAATCCTTCTTTTTCTCTTCACATTTGGGTTATTTCCATGATTTTTCCTGTCCAGAGAAATATTGCAGAAAGCCTTGTGATATTTCTTTAAAATTTTACAGTAAGTTTTGCTGGAAGAAATGCCAAGCTGTGCATGATTATTTCCATTCTGATGCAGAATGATATCTTTTGCTGCACCAAAATCCACCTGGAAAAGGAAAATTAGATGTCGGACGTTGCAGGATTGTAACAAATCCTGTACAGGATGCCATCTTCTCTGTGTAGGATTCACCTAGAAATTGCAGACGTCACAACAGGTTGCTCAAGATTGTTACAATTCCTCAATAGAATAGCATCTTTTCTGTGATGGATTCACTGGAACAGGCATTAAGCTATACAGAAATTGGCAATTTCTTAAGCACAACTATCAGCAAAAGGAGGGGGCGCAGGAGGGCGTAAAGAAAAAAGGAGACCAGGGACTTATTCTTGCAGGCAGCTGGAAGATCTTGATGATTCAGGGGAAATATTGGTGGGCGAGACATGACAAATAACTAAGAACAAAAAACTTTGTGGGTGCTCACCACATGCCTAGCTGAGACAGTCTTCTATAAGTGTGTATTCAAATGAGGCTTTTACTTTTGCTTTAGTCTTTTCACAAAATTTCACAGGGGGGTCAAGAAGTTTTCTTTTATTTCTAACTGCAGCTGGAGAGTTTCACATGCTTACCTAGTGAACAATGTACAAAATGATGCTACTTTGCTAGTGCCCAACATGTAGTATCAGGAAGAGTTGGGTGGAAGGAACTGGAGCCATCCTAAAAGGTGGAAGATGCATCCAACCAATTTGTGTGGCTGCATAAAGGCACATCAGATCAAACTAAATGGGAATTCACTAACCTCCCTAATCACTGCAGTTGCCCTCCCTGTTTCATATCCCATGTCGATCCAAGCATTAGGAGCAGGTCTTTGTCTAGGTGTGGTAGATTGTGGTGGATGCTGTGGAGGGGAGGGATCAGTTATAATCAGTTACCACACCTAGAGTGAGGAGAAAGGTTTGCTGCCCAGGCAAAAGCCACCACTGGATACAATCCTATGTCTGCATTCCAGGGTCTCCTTACTTGAAAATAAGTCTAAATACAGTAAGTATTTAGTGGGCCTTACCTGCAAGAATGTAAGCCCCACGATGTCCTTTCCATCATTCCATCAACCTTCACATACATATAAGATGGGGACATGAGAAAATGCTTTTTAAATGGCTGGTTTCCTACCTTAATGCTCCCTGGTGAAGAATGCTAGACTGGCCTCTTACCTCCAGCAGGTGGAAAATCTTTGTATTCAGGCAAGTTCTGGGCAATTGACTAGAGGCTAAGAAGAGGTTTTAACAGTCTGGTGTACTTTACTGTGGGCATTTATTCAGTAGAGTTTTTAAATGTTGGGATGTGTTTAATTGTGTTTTAGTCTTAAAACTGTTCATCTGTTTTTATCTGCACCTGTTTTGTTTTTTTATCTGTTAACTGTTTTAGTCTTGTTGTGAGTCTAAATCCTTTAAATCTAAGTTGGGATAGAAGAAAAACTAATAAATAATAAAGAAATAAGTAATCAGTAAAGTAATCTCACTTACCTTGAAAAAGCCCTATTAGGGTGGCTATAAATCAGATCCAACTTGACGGCTTAGAATGCATACACAAAGCATGTGGTATGCACATATTAAAGACAGTAAGGCTGTAGCGTGAAGAGAAATGATGAACAAAGCCTGATATGTAGCTAACATTCATCTGCAGAGATGAACAATAGTGGGAATTCTTAGAATTATGTTTGTTTGTTTATTCTGCTTGTGGTTCTTACACTGCCAAGAGAAGTATTGTCATTCTGGCTCAGGCCCTTAACGTGAGGGTTGCGTCTGAACTCTGTTAAAATGAACAACAAAAGATACTGTCTCGTAATTGTAAATAAGGGTCCAATCTGCACTGAATTTCAGTGATGGCAAAAACATATCTCAAATTGAATAAGTTAATTACTTAACTTATTTTAATCCCTGAAGCACTTCAGCATATTTGAGTCCCTGAAAAGTGCTGTATTGACTTAGTTAATTCTTTGCTGTAGTCCTTTCTTTTCTTTAAAAATGTTTTTTTCAGAACGGGAAGGATACTAAATAAAAATTTCATGTCTGTTACAGATCGCATTGAGAAGCATTCCACAATGCCAGACTCACCTGTGGATGTGAAGACGCAATCCAGGCTGACGCCCCCAACAATGCCACCTCCTCCCACTACCCAAGGAGCCCCAAGAACCAGTTCTTTCACACCCACAACGTGTAATTATACTTTTGTTCCATATATTATTTTGGTAGGAAGGCATGTATTGTTGCTGCAGGCAGAGACTTGAAAAGGTGAGGAGAAATGTGTGCCACTATGTAAAAAAAAGGGAAGTTGAAGCAGTTGAGCAAAAGCAAGGATAAATTAGTGATTGTATTTAATATGTTAATAATACTCAAACACAAAGTCTGAGTCACACTGGTAGATTCCATGCACTTTGAAGAACCACTTTCTTCCTCTTGTGTTTCAGAGTTCAAGGTTCTTGCTGTTCCTGAGAATTGTGGAGAAGTTTTCTTATGCCCAGTTATCTTATTTTAAGTAGCTCCACGCTATGTAGCTATTTATAGCAGAAAACAACAACATTAGTCTCTCTAAGTTAAACGTGGTCCCCTTATGGACCTTGAAAATGGCATTCCTTAGCATTCCGAAGCCACTTCTGTGCTGCACTCTCTCAACCCCTAACTTAATAGGATTGCATTTAAACATGCCGCTTGGAGGGCCTCCAGTTCTCAAGGCTGGAGACGCAAGATGGTTTTGTGTATATTTCTAAGCACTTTGAACAGGAGACATGAAAATAATAGAATTATATATCCTCTGAGCATCTGAGTGATGCCTGAACATCTAATAAAGGTAGTTGAACTCTCGTAATCATATGGTGACCGTGGTACTATCACATAGTTATGTTTCTTCCACTTTCTTCCCCCATTGTCAGTGGAGCAAGGCTGCTGCACTGTTAGTATCAGCTGTCTGCTTTTGGCCCGGATTAGGCTGTGTTGTGAAAAGTAGCCTTCGCTCACTTATGTACTAGCAATGCCACGTACTGTCCTCAACCTTTTTGCGGGGCACGGCGTTTTTAGGAGCTCTTCTCAGGTTCCAGGGCCCCATGTCAAACAAGGCTACAATACAAACAGATGAATAGAAAAAGAGAATAGAAAAAAATTCAGTCTGTGGCCCCTTTCAAATGTGCCATACACACGGCACCAGATGGCCTCCCTTCAGAATGGCTGCTCATTGCAACCCATTGCAGCCCTGTATGCACTCGCCAAAATGGGGTCTGGAGGACAAGAAAATCTTCTGGAGTGAGTTTCAAGGCAGTGCAGAGTACTGTAAGGGGAGAAGAGAGGAAGGAAGTTCTGTTGCAACTTATGCACCACATTGGATATATAGATATTTATGGCAGTTGGCCTGTATTATGTTCAAGAAACCAAGAATCAATTTCAAGACAGACAAAAGTTGTACTTCTCCCCATACTGAAGTGTTCATTTCTGGAATTTACTGGCACAAAATGTGATGGTTACTAGGAGGGATGTTTCTAAAGCAGGTTTGGAAAATTTTTTAAAGCTAGTTCTATTGTCATATGGTTGGTCATAAGGGGGTCTACACAAATATTCTGATACAAGAAAATATGACGATCTTTTAATAAACAGGCGTATTTTTCATCTGCATTCTTTTCTTTCTCCTTGTTTTTAGTAACCAATGGCACGAGCCATTCACCAACAGCATTGAATGGGGCTCCTTCTCCACCTAATGGCTTTAGTAATGGTCCATCATCTTCCTCTTCATCATCTTTGGCTAATCAGCAATTACCACCAGCCTGTGGAGCTAGGCAGCTTAGCAAACTGAAGAGATTTCTTACAACCTTGCAGCAGTTTGGCAATGACATTTCACCAGAGATTGGGGAAAGAGTGCGTACCCTCGTACTAGGACTTGTGGTAAGCAAACAACACTGAGCCTGTGGCTTATTTTTCTCTCTGTGTTAGACTATTACTTGAAACTTCCCTATATATTGTGGGTGAGGGCATTCCTGATTAGCCACATTTTATTTATTTCATTGAGAACCCAGTATATTTCCATGAAGCACGGAGAAGTAAGTTTAGGATAGTTAATGATAGCTCTGGCAAATGATACTGAAAAATAATGATTTCCCAAAGAACAAGCCAGTGAGTTTCTTAGATGTGGAAAGGATTTGGATCTAGAGTTGAAGGGGTTTTTCTCTTTCTCTCATAATACAAGGACTCTAAGGGCCATTCTGAAAATTCACGACAGACACAAGAATGTACTTCTCCACATGATTTTTGAGTCATTTATGAATTTACTGGCATAAGATGTGGTGATGTTCACTGGGATGCCTCTCTCTAAAAAGGAATGACACAAATTCACAAAGTTTTAATCTGTTAGGGGATAGTGGTCATGACAAGTGCCACACACAACAAAATGGTGAAATATTCCTGTTCTTTCCAGCCAACAGAATGTACTGTTCTATTCCTCTTCCTTACTCCTGCCCCACATTTCTGCCCCCTTCCCTGTAATTCTGTGTTCTATGGTCCCTGAGCACAGTTTGCCTTTATTTGGCAGGTTTTTTTTTCTAAATAGGGTGTTTTTCCCAATTCCTTTATACTTTTGTAAACCATAGTATTCCCCCAAGCTTGCTGACTTGCTGAAACTTCCCATATGATTAGATTTGGGCTACATAAAGATCAACATTTAGAGAATATGTTTTTGGAATGTAGCTCCATATTCAATTGAATAACAATTGCAAGGCTGCTACCTCAGTTTCCTGTTTATGGGAAGCAAGATATGGGTTTAAATGAATTTTCTGAACAGTCTTATGTTTTAGCTGTTGAACCTATTCTCAAAGCAGTTTATGCTTCAAATTAATATGATTCACACACACAAACACTGAGATTGCCTACAGAATCTGCAGATATTCCTCAGCCTGTACCATGCAGCAGACACAGAGAAGCATGAGTTCCAGTTCAGTTCCAGTTCTCTCAACTGCCTCAAGGAGGGTAGCTGCACCTTATGATGAATATACAGCTGTCCCAGGGAGAATCATGTACAGGCCAAAGTATGGTACACACAGGATTTTGTGTACATTGGTATCTGAACTTCAGCAAGCTCAACGTAGAGTAGCAGTCTAAAAATCAGTGCATGTTGAGGCCTGCTATAACGTTGACCACCACTTTGGAGCCTGTCATCAGTGGTCAAATAACAGCTGCCCTTCTGAAGACAGTGGCAGACATTGCTATTGTGGTGAAAGATATGCATCAGAGAAAAGTACAGTGTGTGTGTGTGTGTGTGTACATGTGTGTGTGTGTATATAGTAATTTACAGTAGAGGTGGTACTTTTTATATTATGCAAATTAAATAGTTTTACTAATACATTGTGAATACTCTTTAACTTTTGTTAGTATACAGCAGTTAAAAAGGTTTCTGTGCAGAAAGTACTGTAGGCTTAATATCTGTTGTGAAACATTTCTATTATTCATTTTAAAGAGTCAGATTTTTTTCTCCCTTCAACAGAACTCTACTTTGACAATTGAAGAATTTCATTCCAAACTGCAAGAAGCTACTAACTTCCCACTGCGACCTTTTGTCATCCCATTTTTGAAGGTATTGCACAGATCATTGATCTGGAAACTATTTTAAACCATACTGTTGCTAGGTCACAGATGTGTATTACAGTTTTGCTTTTTAAGAGTGTGGGCAAAATGAATCTCACGTTTAAAGTCGTCTTTTTCTTAGAGTCTCTATTGGAGTAACTATTTTATTTCCTTCCACGGCTAAGTCATTGTGGAATCTGTCAGCTCCCTAACCCATATGCAATGCTTTATACTACTTATTTATTGTTCTGTGTTGGCTTTATCAACACCTTTCTATCACTTGAATTTGGGTTGGCAGCGAGAAGCTCTGGAGCTACGTATGGCATTTGATGTTGTTTGGCCCTTCCCTAGAGATAGAAGAGATATGACAACTAAGAGGCAGGGGGAAAATGAGGGAGCAAGATAACTTTTGTGGGCAGAACAGTTTAAGGGAAAGCTGGGAACCTTCACCCAGAAGGATGAATGTACTCTTGGAGAAGTTGTCAGGAGCTGATTCCACTGGTGAGGCCAAAAAGAGAAAAGCTGCGTTCAGAAATATTAGCATATTTTATCTCAAGGCTCTTATTTCTAGTCACTAAACTTTGGGAGAAGCATTTTTGAACATTTTAGAACAGGGAAAAACTATTTCCATTAAAAAAAGCTGAGGTGGCATCTCAGAGGTGAGGTGGGATTCCAGAAAGCCAGGCTGGAATTCCAGGTGGCCCATAAATGCTCCAAGGTATGGGACTAAGATACTCTTTATTGTCAAGTAGCCTCAAAAGAGGTAGCTACTGACCTAGAACTTAGTACCAGATAGAGGATGGAATCAAGCCAAAAACAAGCACTTTTATGTCCGTGGAAGAGTTAAGTCAACTGTCATAATTAACCTTTTGTCACTGAAACTACTGGGAATTCAGAATGCTTGACTGCTTCACTTTCATAAGAGTAAAGTTAAACTTCATGGTAACAGGTGCATTTTAACAGTATTTCTAGACTCTTTTAATGAATTAAATACATTAGCTTAGTGTTATAAGTGTGTGCCACAATGTCTGTAGTGCTGAGTTGTTTGTAATTCATAGTTTAGGTTTCTAATATTCACCCCTTCTCCTGTAGGGAACTGGCTGAATAGCTCAGTGAGTTAGGTGGGAGGTTAGGAGTCTGGTTCCACATTGGGCCTCCTAGGAAAAGAGCCAACCTGTGTAGCCATGGGCAAGCTACAGAGTCCCAGAAAAAAGGAATGGTAAACCATTTCTGAATACCCTGTACATAGGAACCCTTGGCAAAGGTTGTCATAAGTCAGAACCAAGTTGACGGCACATAATTATTAATTATTAACTGCTCAATACTCATACCCTGCAAACCGATCTAAAGACCGATATTGATTCATAATCGTACTCAGGCTGATGCGCATAATATTTTTCATATACGTTGTGTCTCTTGGCATGTAATGCCAAGATTTTTTGCTGACAGCACTCAGGTTTAACCTCACCAGCCTTTCAAATAATCATTTGATCATTATGTAGTTGTTCGAATTGGTGTCCTCATGTAATTCATTTGACAAGAGCAGAATTGCCTTTAACAAGTCACAGTTCCACTCAGAGGAGAGACTGAAGAGGACACCATCTGCTACGCAAAAAGAGGCTCCGTACATTTGAGAACCCTGATTTTTCAAGATTCCAGATTTCATGGAGAAGTTCGTCATGTAGTAGCCTCTATCCTCTTCCTATTATCCATTTTCATGGCAAAAAAAGCAACTGGTGCAGAGCAGGGCTAGAACTTTCTCCTTGTTCATATGTTCAGATTAACCCTTTTCTGAGTGCCTGAATGGCACTGCTGCAGTTGGTACCCTCTGGATGTTTCCAATCATGGTCCATTTTTTTCATTAATTGTTCTTTTGTTTGTTGTTTCTTGAGGAGCAGTGTAGCCTCCCCACAGTTCCTTTTTGTATGTTTTCTTAACCTATCCAGTTCAGAATATGGGTCATGACAAGATGAACTCTGATATGAGAGTCTACATTCTTCTCACTTTGCCTCAACCTATCTTTCTTCCCCTCAACCCCCTGTGTCTTATCCCAGTTGTCACAAACATGTGTAGAGTTGTTTAAAATTCCTGCATGCTTCCCCTTTAAAAATGTAACACAAAATCTCCAAAATTTCGAAGAACTAAAGTTGGACATTGTAATATTTGTCCAACTCACCCTCGCCCATTATGTAGGCTTTTACCACTGGCATCTTTTAGACCAGCTATTTCATACCCTTGCTTGTATATCTCTCTTTTTTTAAATGCACAAAAGTGTATTTATTTCTACATAAATCATGCTTATATGCTGTCCAACTGGCAATATCCCTGCAATGTTTACTAAGATAAGAACAAGCAATAAGCTATGGAATTTTAAGGGTTACAACATTCCAAAACCCAGATGTTCACCATGTCAAAATTTGCTCTGCCCCATGTCCCATTGTACATGGAATGAATTTGCTGTGGACCATCCCTTTTCTGAGATGGAACACCTGATTCTTGAAACATGGCTCAATGTGACACAGAGAATCGGGGACCTTCTGCTATGCCTCTTTCTTGTTTTGGAAAACAAATAATTTGACTAACCAAATGTATGAAAAACACCATGCATGCCTTCACTTTGCCAGCCACCAAAAGTAGAATGCTAAGTCTAGAATTCCAGTGGGAAAGTATTTTTTTTAAATAAATGGAGTTGCAAATAGATTTGTATGTGAATAGCAAAGTATCCTTTCTGTGCAGAATTTCTGAATGATGAACTTACCATATTTAGAAATTTTACTGTAAAAAAATGGTGTGTGTGTTTTGTTTATTTGTTTACTGCATGCTCAGGTATATGAAAAGCCTGCACTTGTGTTCACAGTGACTGATATGTTTGGGACAGTGAACTATGCAAAGTGTCTATTTAAAGAATAGCTTGAAGCATCCTCTGATGTCAAAGCCCAGTGGACTCCAATGGGTGGTAGCTTTGAGCCACTCTTTCCACTGGTCACTGCTGCTGTTGGCCTTGTTTGTCAGGCTCCCTTATATTGTCTGAGGAAGTGAACTTGTCCACAAAAGCTCACATTAAAATATAGCAGTTAGTCTTTAAGGTGTCACAACGTTTTTGCTGTCTTTATTTTTCTTTGTTTTTCTTGTGGTTTTGCCTGTTGTCCCTTACACTTGTGATGCTGCAATACGTTTTATTTCGGCACCTTTTGGAGAATGCCTTTGTTGTTTGTGCAGCATCACAGGAAGCGGTAATGAATACTGGTCAATAGTGCAACAGTAGCTGGTATGGTTGTGTAACAATGGATTGCTACAAATGACAGAGAGAGGCGGTGTAACCCTTGGTGTTTTCTAGTCCTGAGGCATGTTCAGTTCCCCCCTGAAATGCAGCTCCCAGAAACCCCATGCCTTCATGGTCAGTATGGGGTTCTAGGAGCTGTAGTCTAGAAAAATAACTTGGCCAAACTGGTATTCCCTTTCTGGTGATACCCCCTTTATGTTCACATTTGGTGGTTATTGTGTTAAATTTAGTCATTGAAATAATATTTGTCTTGCATAGAGCATTGCATTGGATCTCTGTTTCTCATTACTGTGTGGCCTCCTCCTTGCATTGGCACTCATCCTGAAAGAAAAGAGGGAGTCACAGTTCCTGAGTGTTTGGATAGTAGCACTAAAAGTTGGAATAGTGTACCTGATGCATCTGCAAAAGTAGTGCTTTGCACCATGTTGTTTCCTCTGGCATCCAGGAACTTACCTGCAGATGGAAGTTAATGCCCAACAAGGTCCTTGCTAAATGCAGTGTTCTCTGTTGGAAATATCTCTACTGTCCCTGCAAGTAAGATTGAGAGGATTATTTAGCCAGAAGATATGCATAAAGATGTGATGTGGTTCAGTCATGTTTTAAAACATGAGTGTAATGGGGCTTACTTTTGACTAGACAGGGAATACAATGTAAGACTGTGCTTTTTCCTTTTGCATATCCCATCTGTATCAATTTTGATCTAATGAGCTGTGGTTTCGATATTTTTACCCCCCCAGCACACCACCTGCTAGTGCAGAAAGCAAAACACAACTGTGTTAACTAAGATGCCACATAAAAGCTCCTGAAAAGACTCTTTGTTTGCTTCTTAATCCCAAATTATTTCCCACTCGCCTGTAAAGATAGATCTTTCATGGAAATCTTTGGCTTGGAATTCTGGATTGTCTTCTGTGATTATTTATTATTTATTTACACTTCTACAATGTATATCCTCATCCTTTTTGGATGAAACCAAAATAATTTCTCAGGAAAGTAACTGGCAGTAAAGTTGAGTGGGTGTTTGGGTGGCTTAGATGAATGGATTAGGCCAGTGGGCCCAGTTTTGGGTCCGCAGATATTCTTAGACTAAAACTCCCAGAAATCCTGGCCAGCACAGCTAGTCCTGAAGGCTTCTGGGACTTTTAGTCCAAGAACATCTGGAGACCCAAGGTTGGGAAACACTGAATTAAGCGTTGCCTATAGACCAGCTTTCCCTAACATGGTGCCTTCTGAATGTATTCAGTTACAGTCACTACCATCCCCTGTCATTTTGGCCACTGGCTACCCTAGCTATGAATGATGAGTATTATAGCCTAATATATGCTGAGAGCACAAAGCTGGAAACAGATGCAATAGGCAGATGGTGATGGCTGGATTCTGTCTGGAACTTTTCGGAGAACACACAGTTTAATCCTTGGCTTTATTTCCATGTGTCCCACCAGTTATCCTTATCCATGTGAGAAGCTCATGAAACAAACATACATAGACTACTGATCATAAAATGGGAAGTTAATTTTCATCCTAGAACTCTTCAAATCCCATAGCTGGCAATGGCCGGTGGTCACACTGATTGTGAGTTGTAGTGGTAAGAGTTTTTTCCTAGCTTTTCTACTGATTATCATTTCTTTTTAAGACATTTGCATTTATTTCTGGTGAGAGATTTGGCTCACCCTCCTTCACTTTCATACTTTATGATATACTTTATTTGAGGTGCAAAAGTTGCAAATGGTAGTGTTTTTATAAAAGGAAAAAATGCACAGCAAACCAGAACTTAATTTAGGTCCCTTCACTTGCTTTCAGATCAGGTTCAGCTTTGAAAAGGAGTAAAGGGGACAGTGTGATGTCCTCTTGTGCAGTGAGATGTGTTACAGCATGCTGCAGTGTTAAGTATGCCAGAGATGTTTTATGTTCACCTGTAACCTCTGTTTCATCTTTGCTGCCTTCTGTTTACTGTTTGTGTTGATGCTTCTGTGAACCAACTTAGCCACATGTGTTAATAAGGCAGATACCTAATACACGAGAATGGACAGTCAGTATAGAGCAGGTCCAAAGAAGTTTTTGGTTTTACTTTTCACTCAAGTTTATTTAAAAAAACACAGAGAGAGGCTATTAGGCTTTTCTTTCACACATTCAGACATGGTTTACTTCTGGAGCAGTATTCCGATATTTCACATTAACCTGTACAAAGATATCTCAGTTCTTTTTTGTTTGTTTTTGCTGTCTTCTTTCTACTGGAAAGGAAGCAGCATCCCTTTGATAGGTGTGCCAGTATTCTAAATATAAATGACAAGGCGTGGAGCTCTTCTCTCTAATGCGCTTGTGGATACAGGCAGATGAGAAAACAGTGGGAATGAAGACAGCATTATTTTTCATTCAAAATTTATTACTAACTAATGGCTTTTGTGTGGTGGAATTTATTCTTCACTTACTATGGAAGAGGAATCCAATTTGTTTCACAGCGAATGATTTTACAGATCCCTGCAGCAATATGTGGTAAAAATGTGGAGATGGCTCTCGAGTATTCTACAACCAGAAGGTGTCCTTCTGCTAATAGAGGCACCTTCCAGTCAGGCAACAGAAATTTGGGTAGAACTCCATGGCCTCTAAAGCAGCTGCTCTCAGTTTAAGTATACTTAGAAAAAAACAATTTTTATTTACTACAAATATGACTTTCATGTACAGCTGTTTATCAAGGGTGGCAGGTGGGGAGCATTCAAATTTATCTGTGATACCAAGCCAGGGCTTGTTTATTGTGCGTGTGTGTTTAAGAGGGGGGAAGTATTTCTGCTTTATATTTCATCATATCTTTGTATTGTTGTGGTCAGGTTAGCAGTTTGAAAAGGGAGCACAAAAGAAAAAAATGAGTAGGAGGGGAAGCTATAAGGATACTTCCAGACCCTTCCATCATTGCTTCACACCATATGGTTGCCATATCATTTGTTTGGGATCACGGGAATCAAAGATGCAACTTCTTTTTCTTCTTATTCTAATTTTAGTGCTTTTCCTCAAAGGAGACATTAATGACAAAAACCATATGGTTATGGGAGCATGGGCCTTAATAAGTGCATGGAAATGCTGCTGTAACAATATGCATTAAAGTCTTGTTTTCATTAAGCTAATGTAACCCACAGACCCTCAGTTCCATTTTGTATTTATGGAGAAACATTTACTGGAAGGATATTAGACATCGTTCTAATTACCTAATCTGGCATCAGAATTAGAGCAAGCAGAATTGCTTTGTATGACCATATTTTTGAAGGGGGAAAAAAAGGCAGGATATGTTTATGGAATAATTAAACAGTGTACCAAAAAAAGACTTCATGTATTGTGTCATCTGTACAGCTACGTTTGTAAATTGTCATGTGGATGTTTCCCAGTACTTAATTCAGCTATGTAACCAAAAGAAAAAGAGTAAACATGTGCAGCTACCTAGTAAGTTCTATATCCCAATAGGTATTTCCCGTCTAGATTTCCAAAAGCAGTTCTGGATGTTCTCATTTCTTCCCTCTAGTTAACAAATGCTAATTTGAAACATGTTTTCATTTCCCTTGAATATGTTTGATTTACTTCAATTTTAATGAAATATTAGAAATGAAGAGCATGACTCCTCTGCAGAGCTTGTTTATATATCTGTAGGGTTTCTTCTTAAGATACATATTAAGCCCCCTTCTGGTCTTGAGCCAGAAAACCTCTGTCAAAAGACATCTGTGTGCAAGATGTCCAGCATGTGACGTCATCTTCCTGAGAGCCATTCAGGAATTTGTCTGCCTTAAAAGCTCCACAATTGCGTCTGTGTGCATGGTTGAAAGCACTAGTTGTCCTAAACCCTAAGCAGGCTTGGTTGCAAATGGGAAGTGAACACATTCTGAGGGTAGGAGGTAAGGGGGTCAGCTTCCAAAAGGTCATGTTGGATTAACTTGGAATTTAACTGAGTTATTGGAGAGAGGGGACAAGAATTGGAGGACCTCAAGTAATTGTCCTTAGCCAATCCCAGGGTGTTTTTTTTCTTCTTATCTACATAGATCCTGGAGCTGATCCTGGAACTCCTACAGGAGTTGATGTCACTCATGCTTATGGGGTTGAGGGAGCAAACCTGGAACAGGGAAGACAGGTTCAAAGTTAACTTCCTAGGGCAAAGAGTGGCTTTATCCTCTAATTTTGCTTTCAGAGGCGTGTATTCTACCTTCGAGTGATGGTCCTTCTCATAAATATCACATTTAGAGGGTCAGGGAACAGAGTGTAGGGGAGAAAGGCTTAAATTTGGACATAGGTGAATTCTTATCCCATCCCTGATCATTTTGTGCACGACGGGAATTTTTAGACTTTACGTCCTGATAGCAGAAGCTGCTTATGGGACTACGGGGGGAATAAAAAGATGCTGGATTCTTGTGCAGTTGTTCCACTCTGACAAACTGCAGAAAACTTGCTTGCTGAACTGTTTCTGCACTAAAGTCCCATCACTTGATAACCACTTCAGACAACTCAGTTTGATGGTGTGACCAGAGGGGGGAAGAGGAGAGTGGATTCATTTCTGCCTAGACATCTTGGTTGAATAGGAGAACATATCTCCTGAATGCAAATGCATCACAAGGAGGAGAGAAAAATTCTTGTAGCATTTGATGGCTGTCTAAACCTGCATATTTTAAGAGAACACTGGCAGTGTGTAGGAGGGGTTTTTTTTGGGGGGAGGGGAATGTTTGTGCGATAAATGATAGGATTGTTTTAGATCTTCTCAGATAAGGGAGGAAGCTTTATTGCTTTTAATGGGTGTATGTGTGTCTCTTTTCTCTCCTATCATCCTGCTTTCTCAAAGGGAGAGACCTCTATATCCCCTGAGAATCCTGCAATATTTTAACCCCCATCCCTTTCCAGTGCTTTAACCTATTTATGCCAGAGGCAATACACAGCAGCTGGAGAAGGGCCAGATGGTCACAGAGCAGATTTTTGTTGTTCAGTGTGGCAAAGCATGATGTAGTTTTGTTCAGCTAAGGGAGCCCTAATTTCAGTGGTGCTGTTCTGCATTGGCCTTTCTAGGTACTAATGGCCCACTCTCAAGGTTTATTTATTCTGGCAAATAAATCCTTTCTGCTTACCAAACCAGTATCAGAGCCATGCTGTTTTTCTGAGGTTCTAGGTGAAAACTTTGACAGAGATGTTTAAATATGGGGCAAAAGAGGGCTATTGGTTAGAACAGCAACTGCATACACACATGTAGATGCATTTATGCTAAGCCTGTTGATCAAGAAGAAGATAGAGTAGACCTGCTTTCATTTGGGGGCCTCTTTGTGCTTGTAATGCTGACAGGTGCTTGCTAACAGGGATGTATGTTGTGATGCTGCTCCTCTGCTCTTTCAGGCCAATCTGCCCCTGCTACAGCGGGAGCTCCTGCACTGTGCAAGGCTGGCCAAGCAGAACCCCGCCCAGTACCTCGCTCAGCATGAGCAGCTGCTTCTGGATGCCAGCACCACCTCACCTGTTGACTCCTCAGAGCTGCTTCTCGATGTGAACGAAAACGGGAAGAGGCGAACTCCAGACAGGTAAACCTCTCACACACCGCTTTGACATACAACATATGTTTTGCCTCTCACATCTGAGCATTGTGCTTCTCCCCCATATCAACCCCCGATTGGTTCCTTTGCTGGGATATATGAGTGTGGATGTGGATGTGCACAAGTGCGTATCATGTGTCATCATTAGTCTCTGCCTCTGCTTTAAATGGTGAATGTAAATGAACATTCAGAACATTGGGGGGTTTCTTGGACTCCTGTTTTGATAAAAGTGATTCATATAAGTAATAATAGGCTGAAATAACATCTGTAAAGAACAAACCAAGTGCCTTATAATGAATCGGATTGTTGGCCCAGTGACAGCCCTCCAGGACTGCCGGCTGATGTCTTTCAATAAAGGATAAAGCCCTTTGGCTTAAACTGCAACTTGGAGTGGATCCCTTGAATCAAATGCTGAATAGTGAATCAACCCTTGTAAATCCCATTGATTCAGTGGCTCTAGCAATTAGATTTAAGCCTTAGTATGAACATGTCAGGGACCTAATTTTCAGGCAAAGGGTGTGAGTGTGTGTATAGTCCTATTCAGTTATTCTTAAAGCATGTGTCCTCCTTGTGCACTGGGGGTAGGGGCTGGCCTAAAAGCATCAGTCAGAAGAAGGAGAGGCCATTTTGTTTAGGTAGACTTTCTAGTGAGCCAGAACCCAGATTTTTCCATGTTCTAGGGGAGTCAGCAGATTGATGTGGTGAAAGGACTGGCACACTCCCTTTGTCACTTGGGAGGACACATGCTTTAATAATGACAGAATAGTTACATGTGTGTGGGTGGGTGTACATGTGTGTTTATATATTGATGATATGGATACAGATACAGAAACAGATGTTCCCTTTTTCAGCTGACATTGGCTTCCAGAATGGTTTACAATAAATGCACACCAAAATACAATCATGAATGGGATCTGCATGGCAGTGTTTTCTGGACTCTCACATTTGGTAATGCAGGCTTTATCTTCCAGAGGCTGTGCGGAGAACTGGGTACAGGTAGATTCAGGGGCTAATGAAGGTACAAATGATAGTCTGTAGAAGCACTGCCACAACTGTCTGGCTGAGTAAGCGAATCTTTTGATGATATCATCCAGTCTCCTTCTTTGCAATAGTACAGTCTTACACTATTCTACTTGCTTAGAATAACAGTATATAGTGATCAGAATCCTGTTGGTGGTTTACACTTGTGTAAAGGAAATTGTTTCATAAGTCTTGGCTGCAAAGTGCCACTCATTAATGGGGCACTAGTTGTGTTCATGGGCACATGCCCCATCATGCAAATAGTTGTGCACTCAGGAACACAACCAATGCTTTGTTACTGCAGGCATTTTGCCATCAAGCTTTACACAATTTCCTGTCAAGCTTTACACAATTTCAACTATAGGATTCTAGCCAGTGTAAACTAAGCTTTGGGGCTCTATTTCAGATACCCCCCAGCAAAGGGTGGGTATTAGAATAAATTTTATATTATAATTGTAATTACATTGTATAATAAAACAGATTTATGCTCTTTATCTTTTCAGTAGTATCTCGAATATAACTTCCCACTGCAATGAGAGCATTCCATTGTACAAAGATGGCAGAGGGCCTTTTTGCATGAAGTCGAATTGTGTTTTAGTTAGAAATGCAGTGTATTTTTACAGATTAAATAATTTTGCAAGAGAATAGGATGGAATAAAATAAATTAAATGTTATGCTTGAATGCAATGGAATGTTCCATTATCAGTAATCAGTGAAGACCTCTGCTTTTGCATGATAAGCCTGAGGGCACAATTTAGCTCTAAATAATTAGGAACACGATGGAGATCTATCTATTCACAGTGCTGTTACTAACCAACTAACTGTTTGGTTTATTGCATGCAGATAATTGCCATTCCATATAGGACTTACTCCTTTCGTGTTTTTTGTCCTAGAAAATATGCAGTACAGAAAGGAGGTGTTTATATTCAGATTTATACTAAGTAATCATTATGTGCCATCAAGTCAATTCTGACTTATGGCAACCCTTTTCAGGGTTTTCCCAGTAGAGAATACTCAGAAGTGGGTCTGAAGAAGTGGACTTGTTCATGAAAGCTCACATGAAAAATAGCAGTTAGTCTTTAAGGTACCACAACACTTTTGTCTTTTTTATTTTTGTTTTGTTTTTGCCTGATATGCTAGCACAGACTACTAACACAGCTGCCTCTGCTGAAACTACTAAAAAGCGGTTTACCATTCTCTTCTTTTGAGGGCACCCAGAATTTAGGTGTCTGTAAGGCTAGGTCCTACCAGCTGAGTCGCCCAGAAAAAAGGAATTATGGGATTTGTAGTCCAAAAAATTGACAATCTTATCCCTATAATCCAGTCCATATATGCAGTGTCTGCCCGTGGGGTTTCCATAGACTCAAAAGTACCCTTTGTTTCCTCACCTCCTGCATTTTGGTGTTGTGAGAACACATGTAATGTTTCCTGAGTGGAAGGAGAAAGAGAGAGAAGATATAGAAAATGTATGCATTGACCTGTCTTTTTACCCCTAATGTCTTCAACACCATAATGCATGAATCCTTGCATGTGAGAGTGTCAAAGGGGAAACAAGACAGCTTGTCTTAAGATAATTTTGAAGATGTGCCATACTGTTTTCCCATTATACTTGTTTTTATGACTAGTTGCTAGTCACTAATTTCCTGCTAATTTTTAGTGGCTGCAACTTACTCTTCTCTATGGTTTTAAAATCATTGTATTAAAAGGGCATTTCAAAGGTTTCACTCATTTTGAACTTGTATAATTCAGAGGAAAGGGGAATGAAGTCTCCAGATATATGAGAGACACTTAACGCAGGAGGATGAAAATAGCTAGAAGGAAAATGGGGTTTATTTAATCGACAGAATAATAATGGGGAATTTAACTACTAATGCTCACTTTTTCAACAGTGTTCAATATATATGTGGTCCAGTTAAATATTAGACATTCCACAGTCTCTGTCTTCTGTATAGTTGGAGTGGGATATTAACAGGATATCAGTGCACACGGAAATTGAGGTACTTAATAAAAGGAGGAGAGGACATTTTCACTCAGCTGGATCCAAAGTCAATTAGGTGGTGCCATGGCTCAAGAAGCAACAGTATTTATACCACTGACACTGATGGACGATAATCCTGTTGGAAGTCAACATTTAGGACTTGGTTGAGATTTGAGAATCCAGCTCAGTCAACTGTACGAAACCATCCACACAGGGCAGGTATTGGACAAAAGAAAGTTGTAAAGTTTTACCTGTTTCAAATTAATAGTGTCAAAATGTTCATTTGCTTTTTCATGACAGTGCCAGCCTTTCCTCACAGAGCTGGATTTTTTTTTTTTTTGTATTTTTGGTTGAAATAGAATGCATCTTGTATTTATTACACAAACAGGACACATTTTATTTTTATTTCTCCCCTGTGTTTATGCTTTCATGTATTGTCAGTGACCTTCTGTTCCTTAGTGTAGACGTTTTGTTGTGAATATGTCAGAAACTCAGAGGAGGTGACCGTAGTCTCTCTGAACATGCATATTGATGTTGGAGACTCTCCTGTGGATGTTAGGGTAGACAGCATGAACCCTGTGAAGGCTTGCTTCCTGGGCCCACATTGTATGCAGAAGTCAGCAGGTTTCCTGGTGTAGAGATAAATAAACCTGTTATCTGATGTTTAAGATGATTGAGTCTTAGGCTGTGTTGTGAAATGAAGACCCAGGAGACACTGGGCTCTTTTCATAGAAATAAAGAGGTAGTCATGTTAGTTTGTTTCAACATGTTTTAACAAAAACGGAAAGAGCAGTATTGTGACATTAAATCTGTTAGTCTTTGAGGAGTCACAATTAATTTTTGTCTCATTATTAATTTGCTACATTTATATTGTGTCTTTGCTCCATAGGGCTCAATGCAGTGTAGATGGCAATTCTCTCCCCTCTCTATCATTACAACAACCTTGTGTAGCTGGTCAGGCTGAGAGAGAGAACGAATGGGACGACATTACCCAGTTAGTTTTGTGGCACAGTGGGGAACTGAACATTGAACGAGGCCCAGTCCAACAGTCTAATAAATACTACACCTCCCTTTTCCTTTGTCAGGAAAAGACCTTCCTCTTCAGGCAGGCTTTTAAGCAGTAAATTGTCTCAGGAATATGACCTTTGGGGCCATTTTGGATGGACAGGGAGGATAGAAATTGATAACATATAATAGATAGTTAATTATCTGCCCCTCACACTTCCTTGGCATTGGTATTATTTAATACAACGTGGTCAGTGAAAACTGGGAAAAAAGAGGCAATAGTCTCTTTCTTTCATCTTGTCTTTATAGCCAATCATGTTTTAAAAGTTTGAAGACAACCTGAAAAATATAACCACATACAGCTTCTGTTTTCCCCCCGAATGCAGTTTCAGCATCTTGTTTGCATATTCATTTTCTGCCTCTTGCTATTTATCTGTATGACCATTCCTACTGTATGCAAAGTTTTATAGAGCAGCCTGACAGCAGAGTTCTGTGTTTCACTGAATGTTTTCTTGCTGCATATGGTCTGACACGGATGAGCAGCCACGGTGAGATTTTGGAGTCTATTAAACTAGCTCATTAAAAAGATCAATCTGTTTCTATAATAACACTGGGAGCCATCAGTCACTGAAAGAAAGGAGAGGATGACACCTGAGGAGACAACACATTTTTTGGTAATTCTGCATGGCATGTCAGGGACGAGGCGCTCACTACATATTTTAATGACTTTTTAAAAAAATCTGTTCTCTTGCTGGAAGATTTTTTTTAAAGAAAAATGTATTCCACTTAGGAATTGCACATATGTGAGCTTTGTTTAAAAAATTGTGTTCAGTTATGAATTTTTGCATGGTTTCAAATAAACAGTATATTTTTATCCATGTTGTATCTTTGGTTTGGTTTGGTTTGGTTTGGCTTGGCTTGGCGGGCATGCCATGTATATAAAAGACCTCAGGTATGTTCCACCGTTAACCAAAGTAGAACTTGTTGAGCTCATAACGTTGAAGGAGCCATGTGTTTGCATTTCTATTGCTTCTCAACACTTTGCAAAATGGCTTTCTCAGATAACTCTGCTTGGCTAGCAAATATTTTTCAGACCATAAGACCGGTTCTGATCATACCCAGAGCTCTCTCTTGTCCAGCTTCCATTTTCTCCATAATGATCAGTTAGGTTCCTCCAGAGAAGAGCAAAGCAAGTCATAAAGGCAATTGCCCTTTCCCGCTGCTGCTGCTCCTGCAAAAGTGGCATACAGATCCCATAAAGCCAAAGCAACCAATCACCATTGATAGGTTTATCCACCATGAACTTGTCCAATCCCTTTTTAAAGCCATTTCAGGTCATTAACCATTGCATTGCCTGGAGAAAGTCACTGTTTCAGACTGCCAGTCCCAGAATCGCCTACTTGGTTCTTTTTCTGGCTCTTGTGCTGAATCTCAAGCAAGTTGCCATCACATTTTACTGGACAAGCCCTAGTTTTTATTTGATGAAAGAAACATCATGCAGATTTTAAAAAATCCCTGTGATGTTCCCTCCTAGATGATGATTTTCATAGAGGAAAATAATGTAGTTAATTTCTCATAAGAAAAATACTCCAGCCCTGTGGTCATTTTAGTGTCTCTTTCTCTGCAGACTTTCTGGCTCTACCTCTCTTTGGGATGGAGTGAACAGAAATGTACACCAAATGCATTTTCACTAGGGAATTTCAGTACTGGCCATTTTCTTTTTTATCCCCTTTTGAATTATTGTTAGTACTGAATCTACCATTTTCTCATCTGCCCCAGAGTGGATCAGCATCATCCATGTGAGCTATTGACTACCCCAGAATCCTTTTTTCCCCTCTTCGTGCTTCTGCCAATTAAGAGTGTTCCCTTGAGCAATGGGGGCTTAGTAGTAGAGCATCAGCTTTGTATACAGACAGACCCGAATTCAGTCCCTCCTGTCTCTAGTTCTACAGATGAGGTTGCAAATGATGGAAGACAGGCTCTGCCTCTGACCCTGGAAAGCTGCCAATGACCAAACTGGGCTAGGTGGACAAAGAGGCTGATCCGGTACAAGTCGGTTTTCTATGTTCCTTTGCTTTCGGTCCTAGATCTTGGCTCTGAGCATATACGTACTACTGATGTGTATCCTCTGAGTATGTACAGCACATATTTCTTTCCTGCTGAGAGCTTCAACTTATTGTTGGCTTTTGTAGCAGTGCTGAACACTGCTGACAAAATATATGCAGAACACTGCCATTGGTTCTTTAGCAAAGCTTTTACGGTCCAGTGATCATAGCTTGATAGGGCTGAGGATTTTTCTTTTCATCACTACAGCATATTGTGGTATTGTTCTGTGCCATCAAGTTGCTTCCAAATTAGAGTTTTTGAGGTATGTGAGATGTTCATAGAGTGGTTTAGAATTTCTACCCTCTCATTAGTTTCCAGAATCAAGTGGGGATTTGAACCCAGGTCTCTAGTTCAACAATCTGTCTACTACACTACACTGGCTTGTGTATAGCATGTGGTGTGCTTAATGTTACCTTATTGCCTGCACTCCACTCAGTGATCTTTGCATATAGGATGAGATATAAATATTTACACACATACCTACCATGGTAATCAGAATTGTAGGATTATAGAGACCCAGTCTCAAAACAGTCTATACACCAAGCTTGATTACTATAGTTGTTTCCCATGGAGAGCTTAGATACAGCTCTGGTCATAATTTAACTGCAGAAAAATGTTCACATAGTTGATGTTTTCACAGACCCTGCAAACTGCTTGCAACAGTTATTCACATGTATAGATAGGCACAAATGACACCTATTTACACTATTCCTTATTGGACTTATTTGTCAAGAACTGTGTGTGACAAGGTGTTGAGAATTAGGTTGTATCAGAAGTGGTCACATATTAACTTTTTGCACATTTTTCAACCCCCTCCATTTACACAAACACACATAAATACAATGCAAGTAAAATAAATCGTCCTTCTAGTGCATCAACCTAAGGTGCAATAAGAATATATGCAATGTTTTGGGTTTGTTTGTTTTTGCAGTGTAAAACCATTTGTTATCAATAATGCAGATGTGTTTTCAGTCATTTGTAACCTGGTTCCACCAATCTGTCCACCTATCCTGTAAAATACACAATTTTATCCGTTTGGCATGTTCTCTCAGAAAAGTGGGAAGGAAGCCTCTCCTCATCCCAGGGGACACTTTTCTGTCATTTCCTGTAGCGCTGCCAGGCTTATCAAAGGAAGAATTGTTCGCCACTCCCTAGGTAATAGCAACTTAATACAATAAGTGGACAAATTCAGAAAGTTTTTGAAGTGACATAGCCGTGTGTTTGTGCAGTAGGATGGCAGCAGTCATTTTGATTGAAAGGATCCAATTTCAAGAAGCAGCATGACCATCTCAAAAGTACAGTTGTGTAAACATGTTATGACACAGTTTCCTTTCAACCCCATGCTTTTGCTTTTTCACTCTGTCCAGGCTCATGCCGGAAAAGTTGTACTCATCTCCACAGCAGTGGGTCACCCCTTTCCCTACACACATATTTCTGGACAGACATAGGCATTTACTGATTGCAGTGATTGTAGGATCATATATTGAACAAGAAAAAAGACCAGAATGTAAACTTGGCAACAGGAGAGGAGACGTGATTTTCTGTAGGCAATTTCTATCCATTTATTGATATTGCTCACCTTTAAAGCAAAGCAAAGTACGAGATGGAACCGCTATTTCTTTCTTCTTGAAAGAAGTGATTGCAGTGAAAAAAATACGTTTGATCTAATGGGCCTGTTGTGTTGCTACACAAATGCCAAAACCTTTGGAGAAGAGTTGTCGTAAGTTAAGAAATTTCCATAGACATTGTCTGTTGCCTACTCAGTCATTCAACTCGGCATGCAACAGGTAACGTCTACGGAGACTTCTTAACTTCTACAGCAGTTCATGTCAAAAAGTCTCATCATTCATATAATTGCACAACTGGATTTCAGCCACTGTGTGTGCTTTAAAATGTTAATGTTCCAATCTGTTCTTTGGAAAAGGCATTCTCTTGTTTCATGTCTTGTATCTCTGTCAAGTCATTAGACTGCATTTGAACTAAGCCCTCAATGCACTGTAACTTATAACACTCCTGTAGCTGTTCAGCCTGTGAAATTCGTCACAGCTAATAATCCCTATGTCAGGGTCTTGTATGCAATGTGAATGAGAAGATTTATTCTGCACAAACAGTTTTCTTCTTCTGGATACCCTTTAAATACTTTGCCCAAGAAGTACACAGGGTGTTAAATAAGACCTAACCTGAAAATAAGCCCTAGTATGATTTTTCAGGATGCTCATAATATAAGCCTTACCCCAATAATAAGCCCCAGTTAAGTGAAACCCTGCCCTCCACCATTGTGCAGCAACCAGAAGAAGATGACCTGACTGTATTTGAATAAATGTAGATTGTTGTACATGAAAAAAATAAATAAAACATCTCCTGAAAATAAGCCCTAATGCATTTTTGGAGCAAAAATTAATACAAGAACCTGTCTTATTTTCGGGGAAACACGGTATGTATACATAGGAATATTAAGACTGAAATATAACAGTTCCAATAAATGAAGTCTTAAGGACTATCTATGGAATATATCTTCAAAAATTAATAACTTTTAAAATGCAACTATCTTCAAGTCTAGAGCAGAAGCAGATTAATAATCACATTCAGTTTAAGCATTCATGCTTACTCAAGCAGAGTATCTCGCCATGACTTTTCTCTCCTGCTCTACCTTATGTTCCGATGGCCTGTTTATAAGGTTTGGATGTTGCTGTTCACCTTTGTATGTTTACATTAGTTCACTATCCAGGATTTCTAGGCTAGCAGAGTCAATGCAAACCCTTGTTAGCAGACAATGGCTTGATAAGATTTATGTAAATAAAGTATCTTGTCTATGTCTTTTTCTACTTTAATAGACTCCCATTAATCATCATCATCTTAGAATTGCAGAGCTGGAAGGGACCCTGTGGATCATCAAGTCCAGCCCCTTCAAGGAGGCACAGTGGGGAATTATACTCCCAACCTCTGGCTCGACAGCCAGATATCTAAACCACTGAGCTATTTACTTAACACTGCTCTTTGCATGAGGAGCAAACCCCACAGAGAAAGTAGTCACACAGATAACATGGGATTCTTTTCTTTTTAAATTTCAGAACCAAAGAAAATGGCTTTGACAGAGAGCCTTTGCACTCAGAGCATCCAAGCAAGCGGCCGTGCACTATTAGCCCAGGCCAGCGGTACAGTCCAAATAATGGCTTGTCTTACCAGCCCAATGGTCTGCCTCACCCCACTCCGCCTCCACCTCAGCATTACCGTTTGGATGATATGGCCATTGCCCACCACTACAGGGACTCATACAGACACCCCAACCACAGGGACCTCAGGGACAGAACCAGACCTATGGGTAAGCAAAGTTCTTCTTCCAAGGTCTTTGTTGTTTTTCTCTTGATCAATGTCATCCTTCAGTTACTCCTTTAGGGCAACTGCAATAGATTGGAAGTCATGTATTGATGATTGTCTGAAGCTTGGTAGTGGAGGAGAATCTTATCCATAAATTGCTTTGCACCCTCTTCACAAAAGGTGAAGGTGAAGTATCATCCAGTTTGAACTTGTTCTAAATTTTGCGCCTTCTTTCTTATTCTGGGTATGATTTGAACTTATAAAGGTTTGAGATGTTTGTTAACTTTTCAAAGTCGGAAGACCACAGAGATGTTAGTTTTGTTCTCATCTTGAATCGTGTGGTTTTTTAAAGAAAAATCTGTTGAATACAGACAAAATTTTCAGGGTAAAGCTGAGGAGACACCATTTCACATGATCTGTTGGAATAAAAATATATTGCAGAAAAAGATAACTCTGCTTTCTTTGTTATCGTTCAAAATTGGGACATGATGAGACAATTTACAGTTGGAACAGCCCTAAGAAATTTGTGTTTTAGGCTTGTACTGACTTGCATGAGCTCTTGAAAAGTCCCATTTAATTTCATTTTTTAAGTCATGGATTCAATGATTCAATTCCCCTTTTATTTATTTTATTTTTACTAAGATTGGAACAAATCATATATTGAAAGCCAGTGGGGAGAGAAAGCCAGTGGAGAGAGCCCATGTTGCAACCAGTGTATCAAGCCTTACGTGTAAACTGGAAACTGGAAGTGATAGGTTTCACACATAAAGCTACCTTCAACTATCAAACTATTGGTACATCTGTCTGTAGTCTATCCTGACTGGAAGCGTCTCTCCAGGGTTACATCCAGAGACTTTCTTAGCCTGACCTGGAAAGGCCAGGGAATGTAGCTGCGACCTCCTGCATGTAGAGCATTATTTCTGCCACTGAGGTATAACCTTCCCTTCTGAGCTAGACTGGAATTAGTGGGTTTGGAGCCATTATTTCTGTTTATAAGGGAAAAAATTAAAAGGTTTGGCCTCAAGTGACATGAATAGAACAGAGCTGCAGCAAGGGGACTTGATCATGCTGGCCGGGGGACTTTAGGAGTTGTAGTCCAAAAAAAGAAAGAAAAGGGAACTTATTTCTTGTAATGTCAGTCTGATAGTGATCATGTCCAGTAATGGGAGTGGCATAAATAGTACTTCCGCTACAGAAACACTTCAACCTTTTTTTTTTTTTTGCATGTTTATCACAACCCAAGACCCGCAAGCCTAATAAGAGCCAGTTCTCCCAATAACACTATGCTTGTTATGGTTTGGAAATCAAGCCCTTCTCTGAGTACTGTCACTGCTCCAGATTAGGATGGTGGCAGCTGGAAATGGGTCCTTTAGGACTGTAGTCAAAGCTATGTAACTTGCAACCCTTCGAATGATATCGGTCTCCAGTTCTGATTAGCCCTAGAGAGCTTTGTCGTTGTTGAAAGATGATAGTAGTTGTAGTGTATCATTGTCTGGAGGAGCACACACTTCCACCTGTGCCCTATGCTTTGATATGCTTTACTTCTTGGAGTAAGGAGGTTTTTTGCAAACTGTTTTTGCAAAGTTATGTTAAATTGCTTTGGGTTGCATCCTATGGCTGCCTCACAGAGAAATGTGAGTGGGTAGATTGGTGTTGTTTTTCTTTTCATGGATTGTATTTTATTACATGATGAGATATGCTTAACTTTTCAGAACAGTAGCTAGAAATTAGACATGGGAGCTTCATATTCGTCTCCCAGGGGAGATGAATACGAAGCCTACCAGCACAGGTGTCCCAGCGGTCCTTCCCTGCCCGTTCCATTTAGCAGGCTCCTCCGCATGCAGATGCCTGGCAGAGGCAACATTGCACCAATCATGGACATAGTCCCACTGGCACTGCCCTGCCTCTCCGTGCAGCTGACTACTCCACCAAGGAGGCAGGAAGACAAGTCTCCCCACTCAGCTGCTGAGTGGTCAGCTGAGGGGGGCAGTGGGGCGGTGCTAGCGCCAGCATGACTATGTCCACGATTGGTGTGATGACACTGCCACTGGGTGCACATGAGTGGTAAGTGGACCAGGCTGGTTCTGGAGGGTGAGGAAGGACTGTCGGGACACATGTGTTGGCGGGCTTCATATTCGTCTCCCCTGGGAGACAAATACGGAGCTCCCACGTCTAATAGAAATGCTTTACATAAAATAAATTCTCTACTTCTTGAAGGCTTTCACGGCCGGGAAAACTCACAGAGTTCTGACTCCTGTCCTCTGAAGATGCCAGCCACAGAGACTGGCGAAATGTTAGGAAGAAAAACCTCCAGAACACGGCCAGACAGCCCGAAAAACCTACAACAACCATCTCTACTTATGTTTGAATATTGGTTGGGAAAGGAAATAATATGGCACCTTCCTCTCCATGTTTCAGTGTCTAGCTACATTTTTCTCCTCTTCTTACTGATACGATTTGGCTGAGGACCCAAGAGGCAACATGTGCATCCTGCTTCTCTGGCACTTCCACTGGAGGCCTTGAAAGGGCCCTGGGATTGTGTTTCCTGCCTCTTCTCTTGATTTGCTTAACCCCTGGTGTAGCTCGTTGATATTTTGTTTATCAGCTGTGTTGATAACCATTATGGGTGCCATTAACTGGCAGACATATGCAGAAGATTAAGCTAAAACTGTTTGACTCCTGCATGCTATTAATATTTTATTTATTTTTGCTCTGTTTTTGGCAGGGTTGCATGGCACACGTCAAGAAGAAATGATTGATCATAGGCTAACAGACAGAGAATGGGCAGAAGAATGGAAACACCTTGACCATGTAAGGAATGTAATATAGATGCCTATACTTGTGTCTACATATAAGTATGTAAATGCGTCACAGCTCTTATTATTTTTTTCTCCTGCTAAGGAAGAGAAATAATACATATTTGATATTGTTTTAAGTATTTTTAAAAACAACATATTGTTTTAAATATCATCAAATTTGTATTACTTCTCCTCAGCAGGAGAAGAAAATGTAAATGTTTGCACCCCAGTCCATAGACATTTTTGGCTTGGCAAGTTTTCTGTAGTTTATCTGCTTGATGATAGATACAGGCAATCACAGGCCATAAGCTGGGTTTGTCACAGGTGCACCCCTCAATGATAATTGTGAGCTGGAAAAAGCTGGTTCAAACCACTTGGCAGTCTTGAATTCACTAAGTGTCAAATTAGATAATACAGTCAGCTTGTCTTTAGGGAAGTGGAAGAGAAGTGAAAGACATCTGTTTGACATAGCATTTGGTTTTCCTCACCTTTGTATCTTGCATTCCTGTGAGCTTTGTTTTGTGCTTGGTCATTAAAAGATAATTATAGACTTCATTTTCAAGTCTGATATGCTAAGAAATGTTACCTATTTCCCCTCCTATAGTGGGAGGGGAATTAAGTTAATTAAGGATATACTCATTTGCTTAATGTCTAATTTGTGTTAATGTCTAATTTGTGATCTTAATCAATCTACTGTCACTGAGCTCCCTCTTTTGCACCCTAGGCTTTAAAGGTAACCATATTGTACATGGCCGTTGAGACAATATCTGTGAATCACCTGGCCACTTGAAATATACTATAGAACTTCTGCTGCCGCCACTGTTGCCACCATTGCTGATATTGATATGCAGTGTTATTTATCCAGTGATTTTCATTTAATGTAGAATGATATTAATTAAATTTGCCTTGGTGAAGAGTTGCTACCCATTTTACATTGCTTCTGCCCACACCCTTGAAAAGTCAAGAGATGGCCTGCCCCAGAATTCTTACACAGGGAAGAGTCATAAAATTTCCAACCCTCATCCTTGGTGCCCTTGAGCATGTTGTCTTTCCTTCCACCTACCCATCTACCCCATTCAGTAGAACACTGCTTCCCAACCTTGGATCCCCAGATGTTCTTGGACTAAAACTCCCAGATGCCTTCACCACTAGCTGTGCTGGCCATGATTTCTGGGAGTTGTAGACCAAGAACATCTGGGGACTGAAGGCTGAGAACAATTGCACTAGGAGGAGGTAGCAACTCCTGTGACATCTGCATAACATAGAATGGGGATTTATAAACTCCCAACCACTCAATTTTATATTAGATAGAGTCTAGTTGGTGTAAAAAGCAGGTTATTGGCATCCTAGTGGCAAATTTCAAATTTTCAAATTACTGAAATAGAGAAAGTTTCCAAGTGTTTGATTAGAATAAGGATAAATGATTAAGGTGGTGTGGTATATGGTTAAAGTGTAAGTCCAGGCTCATACAGTATCTTCTTTCTGTGGATACCCCTTAGGCCTACCAACATCTTTCAGCCTAACTTTCCTTAGTGTTGTCAGGAAGTTAAAAATATGTGAGGAAAAGAGTAGGGGAATGAACCTTCTGTGGCTCCCTGAGCACCTTGGAAGGTGGACAAAACATACATATCACAAACAACCAAGTCTTATTGCCCACTTTCTTTCTTTGACAACTAGCTCTTGAACTGCATCATGGACATGGTGGAAAAAACAAGGCGATCGCTCACTGTGCTACGGCGATGTCAGGAAGCTGACCGGGAGGAACTTAATTACTGGATACGGCGGTACAGTGATGCGGAGGATTTAAAAAAAGGCAGTGGTAGCAATCATTCCAGGCAGCAGAGTCCTGTGAATCCAGATCCCGTCCCTTTAGGTATGGTGTCTGCTTTAACACTGGAAGTATGCAAGACAAGAGAACATTTGCTGATCTTTTTCTTTTCTTTTCAATGCTATGTGCCTTAGAATTTGCCTCTGGCTTCTCTTTTTTTCCTCCCAGTCCTTTCTTTTTCTGTTCCAGTTTCCCCAATTATGGGAAGGGTATCTCTGCATGTTTAAATTAACTGATAAAAAGAGAAAAATAAACCAGACCCACAAGAGTTAGCCTTCACCTAAATCTGGAATATCAGTCCTCTCTGTTTATTACTGTTACTGCAAGAATAAAAGTGCCACAGAATGGAATATAAGTTGGTAGCCTGAACAGATTCTTTACATTGTGTCTGAAGAAGTGAATTGTGATGTGTAAACACTCACAATGTAATAAATGTATTAACCTGAAAAGTGCTACAACACTTTTATTTTTGTTGTTCCAGAAACAGGCTAACATGTCTACCTCTCTGGAAACAACTATCTTGCTTGCCAATCTAGTCTCACTTAAATTTTCTTTTTTTCTTTTTCCATTTATAGAATATTAAAACCTCTACAAAACATGTACTATCCATTTGTGATTTCTGTTTAATTTCCAGTATCAAATAAAAGTGCATCGCTGTCTTCAGAGTGTGACAGCTTGTTTTATTTTTCCTCACAAATATAATGATTTATCCTTGATTGTCATATATTTTTCTTAGTTTATGATACGTAAGACAAAATGGCCAGCAATTTATGAGTGACCCCGAGGTTAAAAGATCCGTTGTTACAGTACGTATTCCTCCAAGATACTGAGAAACTGATGGATAATGGCCATAGAATTTTTTCAAAGCCCCCCAATTTTTAACTAAAACCATCACAAAGTATAAATATTGGGGTTTTGTTGTATGTGTTGCATATATCACAGATCCCCCTTTGTCATTTTTAACGAGCTAATCCACCCTGTAAAAATTACCAGCTTGTCATCTCTAGTAGCTTTGGGTGAAAGAGGGGAGAGCCATCTGTTATGCCTTTGTGCCTCATTCTCCCTTTATTATTTATATTGCTATCTATTCTGTAGATCAGTTTCAGCTACAGCCATAATCTGCCTCTTTTCAGGGTCATTTATAATGTCTCTAATCCAGGGGACCATGAGTGGGAAGAGCAAAAGGATTTTGCAGTTTGTGTAACCTTCATGCTAGGTGAAGCAGTCTTCCATATGGAGAGTGGATACAGCTTGGCTTTTTTTTTCTTTGCATAAAAGAAAAATAGTTCAAGCTACTCCAGGTGACAGATGCAAGGCAAATGGCTGATTCTTACATGCTTCTTACTTCTCTGTGTGAAAGCCTTTTTAATAAAATAACTTGCTCTGATGTGAGCAACTGTAGCAGTACATGCAGAAGATATATGTACATAATCAGGTAGCTTCCATTAAAATCAGGTATCTTCCATTAAAAGAAAGAGAGAAACAAGAGGAACTTTATACTAGCAAAGTATGCCTTTCTCTGGCTAAATGTGAGAGGCCTGTTCACCTCTAAAACTGTGTTTGAGTATATCCAGGTATCAAAACTTAGAAATGAGGGGTGAGAGATTGTTTGGGCGTTGAAGAACCAGTATGGAAGTTACTCCACTACTCCCCATGCCCTTTGCAACAATTATTGGACAATGGCAAACATTGCTCATGCACATTCGTTTTAGAGATAACTAGAAAATCCAATAAATGTCTGTATATTTTGTACTGCATGCTTGAAATTTCTATACACTGCTCACATCTGCATGTATGCTTAGCTTAAGCCATGCCATACAGTTACAAATGGTTTAGCCTATTGTTGTGTAAAATAAAATAAGTGCTTAAATATTTGCATGGATGATAGGAGAGTCAATTGCTTCAGACCTGAATAATCCACATACATAAAAATATCACTCAGACATCCTTCACATTTACAATCCACTTGATGGAAAGTGATGGGCAATCATGTAAATAGACTATCACTTTATTCAGGCACTTTTGCAGGAGTGTGTTTAATGTTATGAACAGTATTTGATTTTCATCCTCTTAACAGGAAATTCTTCTTAATGTGTCTCATGGTATAGTTGACACTAGAAGCTAAGTTACCAGAGGAAGTTTCTTAGGAGGCCAGAACCAGAAGGAACTGCCAATACAGAATAACATGATTGGCTGAGCTAGCATTGCCTTGTCTCCATGACTTGGCAGTGGTTTTCCCAGAAAGTTACTTTTTTGGATGACAACTTCCAGAATCTGCTGGTCATCATGTTGATGGGAGTTGTAATCAACAAAAATAGCTTTTTCAAGCTCTGAGCTCTCCAGTTACATAGAGAAGTCTTTCCCAGCCTTTACTTGGAGATGCCAAAGGACTGATTTCTGGAATCTTCTGCCTGTAAAACATTCAGTGTGTGACAACTTGGTCTTTCTGCCTCTTGCTTTGAAAAGTCATAAAATGGTGACAAGATTGGAATGAGGATATACGACTGCCAGTGCCTTAATCTCATTTCCTACTTGCTCTCAAAGACGTCTTTTCTCAAACATAGACCTTTTAATTATTTGCTGATTATGGTTACACAGATGATGGACAAAGAGTAGTTCCATAAGCTTTGTGTTGCTCTGAGAGCTTTTATGAGCTGGAAGAAAATGGAGGTGCATGTAAGAAATGGACATGGGAAAACATTCTGTGTCCCTTGTGTCTGCCAAAAAACCCCCAAAAAACTGTTTCTCGTTACATGCTTGCAGCACTGCTTATTTCTGTTGCATCACATTCCCTTGACAATCTGCAGAGTTCCAAAATGCTACCTGTACTAGCAGAACTTCACATCCAGGTTGATAGGTTCTTTCTGATTTATGAACTGCTCCTGATCTTGGGGCGGATTAATCTCCTGTGATTTATCCATAAAAAACGTTACATCGCATCACTTTGACAATAGGCCAAGTGTTTGAGGAGATGAATACTTTCCTTCTTACAGAAACAGGTTTTCTAACTGCAGCATGGTTCAAAAGTTTCTTTTTCTAAGCCTATTTTAAGAGACAGTGTCTCTTTTCTAAATTCCAGTCATCTTCTTTTGTGATGATGTTGTGAACTGGCTCATTTCTTTCATTTCTTCAGGTGATGTTCTCCTTGCCAATGCAATAGACTAGGCTAAAAGCCCCTGCAGTTCCATGCATTTTATCATGTTTTCTTATCGTTATCCAGCTCTGCTCATAGTTTCAGACCAATATCTGCAGACAATTGATCTACTAGCACAATGAGATATAACTTTTCTGAGCCTCTTCCACTTCCTAAAGCTATGACTTTCCTGTTGGCGTTATTGAAATAGTAAGTCTTGTAAATTGATGAAACTGAAATATATTCTACTCCTTCTTTGCTGCTTGAAAGCTCTGAAATACTGCTTGAAAGCCCTTAAAATAAAATAAATTGTAGATACTACACTGAACAGGACCCCTGTATGACATCTGGATTCTGAGCAACTCTACAATGTCATATTCCCGAAGAGAACAGTGTGAGACAGTTTAGAACCTAACTTCAGAATAGATAGTATATGAATGAAAGTATTGAGCTATGTTTGAAACCAAGACATTTGTAAAATATACCAGTTAATTCATTTCCATCATTCAGTCTGTCCTGAGAGATGGGAAATTGCACCTTCTTTGAGAGCAGTCCTTCATGAAATACATTATAGTAGTTTTCCTCAATGAGACAAATCATATTCTACCTTGGTAGTAGCCTTCTTTCCTAGAAAAGTGCCTGTGTAGCAATGAAATTGATAAAGTCACTTTTGGCCATTGTTCCAGCTATGTAGAAGACCAAGCACAAGGGTCTTTCCAGAATTCATAACCATATAACTTCCCTCTTGTCTGCTTTTTGTTTCAGACTTGTTAGCTAGAGGCTAAGAAAACTGGTTTAAAATAGAGCTGCTCCAACTGGGTGCCATCAGCATATCAATGGTACCTTGCTTCAAAGTTATATATTATTTTTTTCAAGTTGCTTCATATAAATATTAAGGAGCAATAAAATTGAGCCCTCTGAAACACCATGTCCAACTACGTTGACTGAGAAAGCATCACCAGTGATGACTCATTGGCCAAAAGCCAATTTTGGCTTCTGGATGGGATTCCTGTAGGAAAAAAATGGAGTTCACTTAAGTGAAATTAAGCACCTTTCTTAGCTGTTGAGTTTACATTAACAGAAGCCACCATGAGACCTATAGGTATCAAAAGGGAAGAACTGGTTCTGCCAACTTCCATAGTTATAATATCTGAGAAGGTTTTTAAAGCTGTCTCTGGATGGAAGGCTGAAGCTGTCTTCTTCACATGCTTTCAAATTCTATGATTCTTTACCTCAAAAGATTGGTTGATGTGATGCATAGACTTTTTAAAAGCTTTTGCTCACTTCTTCTAGAGTTATAGAGAAACTGGTCTCAAAAGGCACAAAGCCACCCAGACTAGCTTTATCATATCACATATATTTATTTTTAGGAATACATTTCATATGATTTTCATCGTTCTTTAAAATAATAATAATGAGAAGTGAAAAACCCATGATAATTTTTCATTATACTATATGAAAAATCATGATTTTGTTCCATAGCATCTACCCCACAGAAAAATAGAAGACATAGCAAGGAAGCGTAGTGTGTAGCAGACAGGAAGCCAAGTTCATGGTTGTACAATCTCACAATCCCCTTGTATTGTTGCTCCTTCTGGATTGTGGCATCTGAAGCACACACCTGACTATTCAGCAATTTAAAGATGTAGTCAAGCATTTAAAAATATTGTGGTGATAACTGCTTTATCATTCAGTGGAGTGATTACATGCAGCAATGAAATCTCAGGTCATCGAGGTAATAATAAGAAGTAGTTAAAATGGAAAGGATTTTGAATGGGGGTTGCTTTGAACTGTGATGCTGTTTCATCCTACTATACAAGGTCAGCATCAGGAACCAGCACTCGCAGACAGCATCCCACCTGCTCTGGGATCCTCTTTTCAGAAACATGTCTTTTCCAGCTCAGCATTCTACCCGCTACTTAAATTTACTCTCTGTATTCAACACGGCGTTTCTCTGAATTAATGTGGGCAATTTAAATAGTGGCTAGATGTATTCACTTTCTGAAAGCTGTGTTGTGTGCCACAACTGCAAGATGAACCCATAACTAATGGAGGGAGGAAAGGCTCCTCAGAGAATGTCTGATTCTGGGACTGCTCGTAGAATCAAATTTTTTTCCAGAAAACCTAAACAGAAGCCCTGCTTCACATCTTTTTGTTTACTAAACAGCCCATAATCTTTTGAATTTAGTAGCTACTTTGAACTCTGGATTTCTCTCTGTCTCAGTAATTAATGGAATTGTAAGGAAGTCTCTCCTCCAGCTACTACAAGAGAAGCCTATCGTGGATTATATTGTAATGGCTGCCAGGTTCAACATATGTGATTTATCTCCTTCCTCTTCATTGTCTATGATGCACATTCAGCTGTGAATCACCTTTTCCTGGAAACTTGAGAAAAAGTGATAAAAATGACCACATTGTTTGTTTCAGCTGCCAGGTTTGATCACCTCATTGCTAAAGTTCAATTTAAACTACAGAAAGCTAATTAACATAATTCAGTTTTTAAGATTGTAAGAGGGAAAGGAAGAACTATAGCTAGTAAATTGTAAACAATCTAGCACCTATTATTTTGATTCACTTATGTTTGTCTGGCCTGATCTTAAGATTTGTTGTGGCAACACATAAGCAGTGTGGAAGGCAATGGTAATTGCACTGACCTATCATAAATGTGGTATTATCATACCATTACAGTAGTGTTTAATAGCATAGATAATTGCAGATTGATTTGCCAGTAGCTTAACATTCTAGTTCCAAACAGTTTTTCTCTATTCTTCTGGTAGCTTGGGTCAGCAAAAGCTAATAACTTGCCTGCCAAAAGAAAATATTGGAACCAAAGGCTCTTGGGTTTTCTTCAGATTTTACTACACACAAGAGACAAAACTTTCAGCCTTGATGGGAATTTCAGTCAAGTCCAGATACACAACACATCAATCACATAATGAAACTGGTCCTAAACTGTTGTATTTCAAAAGGGTTAACTTTACACTCTTTTGCAAAATAAAAAAAGTTTTATGTCATGGAAAAGTTCAAGCTAGGATGTTTTATCCTGGCATCTGTGGATCTATGTTTAGGGGATATTTTGAAACAAGAGAGGGATAGAAGCATCACTAAATCACTAGATCTTCCACCAGTCTTCTGAGGCAGTCCAGTCCAGAGACTGATCTACCACATGTCAAGCTGTTCTGGTCAAAAGTAAGATGGCAGCAATTGGTTCCCTTTATTCCTCATCATAAATACTGGTTATTAAAGTGAGGTAACCAGATATTTGCAAATTCCATTAACCTCTTTCAGCCCTACATATCGTGTCCAGTAGTGTTATAGATGTCTGCTGTACAGAAAAAGTAATACCATCAGAGAACAAATGTTGGATTTGTAGCTTCTAGCTTGAATCAGTCCAGGAGAATGAAAGCAGAGCTGGAGTTTTCTCACATCTTTCTGCTTCCTTTTAATGGACCAAAGTCATCAACTTATATAGGGAAAACCAGAAAACGTATTTACTGTTTTTATTTTGTAACACCACAGCCAGAATTCAGTGGCCAATTCTGTCTCCCCCCCCCCCCCCCAAATAGCTCTTCAAATAGGTCATGTGGTATTTTTACTTTTTATTTACTTATTTTGTCAAAATTTGACTACGGATGAAAGCAAACGGAGAGGTTTGAAGTATCTCTTACCTGGTTGGTTTCAAGAGATTGTTTTATTAGTGAGGCATACTGCCACACTACTTGAAGATAAGGCAGCTGATCTGCTCTGTAAGGGCTTTGGAAATAATGGGTTTATTGCCCCCTTCATTTTATGTAAAGGTCATCCTTGCTCTTCCTTGACTGAAATATTAAAGAAGGAGCACATTTTTAGAAAGTTCTGATGAACCGTTACTTAAAAATATTCTTTCTGTTTTCCTTATCCTCCCTATGCTTCTTATAGACTCACATCGGGAATTCCTTCACAGGCCTGCTTCTGGATATGTGCCAGAGGAGATCTGGAAGAAAGCTGGTAAGAATTGTTTAAAAACATGAGTGTAGCAGTTTGGCAGCTGTGTGCATTTGTTAATGCTCTGATAGAAAAAAAAATTCTTTAAAAAAAGATATGCTGCTAATAAACCAAAGTTTTAGTTCACAATCTTAAGCTGGAACAGATCAGAACACAAAATCCTTTTAATTACAGCAGCATTTATGTCTGAAGATAAGGGGATGTCAATATAATATTCGTAAAAAAAAGAATCCAAGACAATAAACAGATCATTTTCAGGGCTTATATCACATTTCTTTCTGATAAAGTTGTAGTTCAATCTGAGCATGTGTATAATTGATAAAGCAAAATAAAAGTCCTTATTTGGGAAGCAGTAAATGCAGAGAAAGTCAAAGGATTGGAAAAGACTGGATCAAAAGTAGTGCATCATGTCAAGTGTGTTGTAGTCCACAAATTGTACATCAAAATATTTTTAGGCTATAAGGCGCCACAAAATGTTTAGTTATTTTACTATAACAGACTATGGTTACCCAGCTTCAAATTTCTGTGTTGGGTCTGCAATCTTGTGCCATTTCCTCTGATATTTTCATTCTTCATGTGGCAGCCTGTTCTGTAAACCAATCCTTTTATTTAAGACTATCAGCTGAATCGAGACAAAATTGACCACGCTTAACTCTTTCTGTTAATGATTCTGATTAGGCTGACAACCTGGTTGAAAAACTAGTTTTGGAGATAAACGTTCAAGCACCAGTACCTGAATCTTCCTCCAGCCCAGTCCAGAATCTGAGCTTGGGAAAGATTCCCAGCCCTCCTCATTTCCAAAACCTGGTTTTGCAAACAGGCATGGCATATAGTGGTGCTGAAAGGAAAGGGGAGAAATCTCCCGTCCCAACTTACCCCTCTTTGCACATTAAAAAGCATTGGCCTGCAGGACTGTAAAATGACCAGTTTCAAAGTCCACTGCTCTGAATCCCAGTGCAACAAGTGTGCTTCACTTTGACCCTGCTGTTGTTACAGTCATCTCTACTTATAATTGGAAGGGTTGGGAGGTTGCTTTGAGAGTTGGGCGATGGTTTTCCTTTTTTCACCCCCCACTGATGAATGTGGGCAATTGATTTGTTCCTGATCTGGACAGAAAGATAACAGGTCTATTTATTCAATGCATGAAGAAATTGGAGATGTTCACCTATCCCTGTTCTCTGTAGGGATAGGTGAACAACCCCCGCTTCTTCATGCATTGAAGACTAATCCTCTGTTTGGACCAATTACCCATGAAGTGTGAAAGTGTATATGGTAAATGTCTTGGTTACTTCTGGCTGCTGACAGTGACTCAGATTCCTTGTCCCTTGCGTAATGCTAGCACAGAAGCTACCAAAATGTCCACTTCATTGATGTTGAGTAAGATATAAATAGTGTATACTTACCAGGTTTGCGTTCATATGTGAAGCTCTCTCAGGAGCCATAGGCAAATTAATGGCTAATGCCGCATGATGATCTCAAATATATGTGTGTGTATATATATTACTGTAGTGCTATAAATACTGTACATGTGTGATGATATCCAGGATCTGAGGGTGAGCACTACTACTTGACCATTTTCAATTTTTTTCCAATATAAAATGTAATAAATTAGGGGTTTGGTTAACAAAGATATGTTCATTGGTTGATATAATGTAGAAAAGGCTTGTGTTTAGGTTTTTGTCCCCCCTTTTTTATGAAGATAGCAATAAAATTTGCATCTGTGGGTTTGTCTCCATATATTTCTTTTCAAGGGATCACAGAATGTTTGCAGTTGGTAATAAATATTCAAGCATCTTGCAAATGTCCTACCAGTTCTCTTTGCTGATCTGTGTGTGCCGGTGGGACTAGAATAGGAATGCATAATTTAAATATAAATTGCCTTATTTGCATACACAATTAGTCAAGCTGCAGCTTTGATCGTAAGCAAAAATTATTGTCCTGTTGCCACTTAGATAGAATTGTAATTCACCTTGAATATTCAAAGTAAATGAGTCCCAGTCTTGCATAGCTGCGTGGTCTGATTTCTGTCTCTCCCAAACATTTATGGGAGGGTAATGCGAGGGCATATTTTTAACTCTCATAAAAATTAAGGCATACTGGTCTTTTTCCTATAATTTTTTTCCTGTAAAATATTATTGCTTCCTCTCCAGATTTTCAGATTAGGCACATTTCTCTGGGCAGCTGATATCCTTTAATAAATGTACTTCATGATCAGTGTCTCCCTAAACATGTTTAAAATATATTTCAATATATTTTAAAAATACAGGGAAGTCAAGTCTGTGATTGTCATATAAATAGGGATTTTGACAATAGTGTTAGGGGTATTTAAAATGATACAGCTTCATGGTTTCATGTGGTGCTGTACTAACAAAATATATGCCATCAAATGTCAAGGTTATGACCAAGATATAAAGGACCATGCCACGCAGCAGAGAAAACTTTGTGCTTCAGTTTTGTGAATAATCACCCACATACACACATAAAGGTCAAATTGCTTTTGACTCTGAGACAGGTTTCAAATGTAATATGGCATAAGGAGAACATCCATTGTTCTGAGAAAAAAGAGTTTAAAAAAATTCCCATTGGGTGAGAGCTGGACAGAAATCTTAGTCTACCTGAAGAACTAATAGCAAGCCCTGTAGATTTTTTCCTCAGAGATGAGTCCTATTCAGTTAATCAGCGCTTCATCGTTAGTAAATGTGTGGAGTATTGTAGCCCTATACATTAAGAGATTCAATAATAGCTTCAGGTAAAGGGAACTAAATTTATGGTATTGTGGTATGCTGTACATTCCACTGTAACCATGGAACATTTGTAACTCTAATATTTTTACTCTACAGTAAAACATTTTTATTAGGAATCTTATGTTTTTAATTAAACAGAACATTTAATTGAGGTGCTTCTTAAGTGGGTGAAACAATTAAGTGCAAACACTTGAATGAGACATGTCGTAATTAGTTTTAATAGAGTGTTAATTGGTACTAGGTTTGCCAAGTTAATAATTACTGCTTATTAAATTTTCAATTAATCATTGTCATTTTGCTTTGAATAAAGATGAAAATTAGATACACTAAATCAGAGGGAGGATAGTTTCCTTGTTAATAAGACTAGTTGGAATTTTTTTTAATTACTTGTTTTAGTTTTCAGTTGAACACACGAAATCTTCTACTCTTGCATCAGAAAAATTCACCTGTGCCATTGACAACAGTTCACAACTAAAATTATGTGAAAAAGCAGTGTGTATTATGTTAATTTCTGATGAATTAGATCTAAGACACTGTAACTATTTTTACATTATTCTAACGCCTTGATATGAATACATGCTAAATTCTTTGTTCTCATGGACTATTTCACCATAACAAGACATCTCTGTGAGGAATTTTCAGTTCCCACAAAATCCCATTGGTTTCAGCTTGAGAGTGAGACAAGAAGCCCTTTTTTCCATGAGGATCTCCCCAATTTGCACAAAATGTTTCTGCAAAATACTATATTTATTAGTTCATTTCTAGCTGCCCTCTGTCAACAGGCAGGGTACAATCAGAAACATTAAAGGCTGTACAACAATTCAAGTACTGAAAGCGATTTAAAACATTTTAAACAAGAAAAACATCAGTAAACTGAAGGACTAGAAATTAATGGATGACCTTTTTTAAAAAAAAAATGCTTAGTTAAACAACACAGAGATTTTAAGTTGACACCAAAATAAAGGCAACGTAAGCACCAGTCAGGCATGCGAGGGGGAGGACTTTTCATAATCAGAATCTCACAGACAAGAAATTAGTATCATTTCTGCTTGAGGAGCAATGCACAGAAATGCTCAGCACCAAAGGAGTGGGTCATTCAAAAAAGATGGAAGCAAACCATCCAGTCCTTCTGATTGAGAAAAGTCCTTGAAACAAAGCAGCAGCTCTTTTAGGTTTGGGTGATTTGTGTTGTTTACATCAGCAATCAAAATTGTAAAAGGACTAGAAATGTTTTCATGCCCCTTGCCATGGCACTATGTGCCAAGTAAACCTATTTCCAAAGGCAGTCAGCCACAGCTGAAAAAAAATCTTTCATCTGGTGTCCACAAGTAGAGATCAATGAATCTGCCAACATTAATTTCGCTCTGCTGCTCACTTTTCCAATATTAAGTTTGTCCTCTCATTTCCATTTTACTTTGCAAATGTTTTAAAAGTCGGAATGAAAATTTATAATACTTTATGTACTTTTCTAAAAACATTCATATTTTATACACATTTTTGAATGTACTTCAAGTATATATAATGCACTCATGATTTTCCTTAAGATAATGCATGTTTGTTCTCATGTTCTCCTGCAACACAGATTTGTATGTGTATTTTTACCTTAAGTGTAAAATTCAGAAAAGTATGAATTTTGCCATATACTGTAGCTACATTCTAGTTTGTACATATATTGAATATCTCACCCATACCTACCTCTGTGTGGCAGGGACGCTGGGAGAGGATTTTTAGTAATAATCACTATAGCATAAGAGCAGAGTAGCTGAAAAGAAAGTACTCTGCTCCTTGAACAGGGAGGGCCAGTGCTATGTCAGGTATTAAAAGAAAGTACCAGAATTGGCATGCAGGGATCTTTGAAAGGTTAGGTAATATGTGATTTTCACTCTGCTAGTGAGAGTCTTCCCTCTTGTGGATTGATCATGGAAAAGTAGATGGGAAAAGACAAGCTTGTGCACTGTCTGCCGTTGATGCTGGTGGGGCTGCTGAAAACTGCACGGGCTATAAGATGTGAGAAACAACAGTCACTCAAAAATGAAGCCTGGCTTTTCTGACTTAGCAATGCACGGAGATTTACACAGAAGGCAGGTTGTGCCATAAATGCTGCAGTTTTTGCTCAGAATCAGCCTGTGAGGACAAAACTGATTAAACAAGTGGAGACAGGCAAAGTATATCCTCTGAGGCCGTTTTTGTGCCTCCCAGTTCCCCCAGTGGAAAATAAATATTTTTCTTTTCTTTTTTCCTCCCTTTTTCTTTCTTTCTTTCTTCTTCATTTTTTGAGCAAGAGAGAGTGAAAAATGTGTTTTCCCACAAGCAATTTTTACATCGATTAGGTTGAATTGGCTCTTCCAAGCCACGTGCTTCCAAACCCCCAAACTTAACACTGGAAGTAGACCTCTAAATGCTTTTACTTTTATTTTTGTGACTTTTTTTATATTCCTCAGCTAGATATGGCTTCCCAAAAGTACCTGGGGTAGACGTTTGACCCCTAGGCCCATCAAAGTTGTCCTCCCCTGCTCTAAGTCAACAAGAGAGGTGGAAATCGCTGAGAAGTAAATGAATGTTCATGATTTTATCACGTACTAATGGTTATAGGGTACCCCTGGAGCAACATGCCTTATTTGATGTTCTAAATTGGTGGTTCCCAATCTTGGGTAATGCAGGTGGTCTTGGACTGCAACTCCCAGAAGCCTTCATCATTAGCTTTGCTCTCTGGGATTTCTAAGAGTTGCACCTGGGTTAACCAAGTTTGGGAACCACTGTTCTATAAATGAATACTGTGTACATTATGTTACAATGACTCCAGTTACTCAAAGTAACTCCAGTAACTCAAAGATCTCATTACTCTGTTAGGTCTAAACACCTAGTGATTTGCAGAGCTTAGAAATGATACTGGGCTACTGCCAGGCGGATTTTGGGAGTTGAAATCCAAAAAAGTAAGGTTTCTAATCTGTAGAGAGTTTCTCTATGTACATTAATGTTATTGCTTAGCTGGGAAATAACTTTTTTTCTCTTTGCAGAGGAAGCAGTCAATGAAGTGAAACGTCAAGCAATGACCGAGTTGCAGAAGGCAGTGTCAGAGGCAGAACGAAAAGCCCATGATATGATTACTACAGAGAGAGCTAAAATGGAGCGCACTGTGGCAGAAGCCAAGCGGCAGGCTGCAGAGGATGCACTAGCTGTGATCAATCAGCAAGAGGATTCTAGTGAGGTAAGGCATTCCCCTGGGAAAGAAGTCAACTCCAAACTCAGTAACTCCAAACTCAGTAACTCCAAACTCAGTAACTTCGTGCCTGAGGCACAAAGTTAATCATTCATGTCTGAATTTCTTCTAGAAATTACTTTCTGGTCCCCTCATATTAGTATTTGTGTATGTGTTGCACAAGGTAAGCTGTTGATTTTAAAGCAAAAATAAGAACTTTGTTTTAATCAGGGAAAAGCAGTGAGAAAATAAGTAGTTTCCAAAAATAATTTAATCCAGTCTTGTCTAGTTTGGCTGGAAGCTGACCTTCGGTATTCAAACGGAGGCTTATTCCAGCTTTGATGCCTAAAATCTTTTATAATTTCAAATGCTTGATCGTCTGTCCATAAGGTCAGAAACAGACATGTTTCTGTTGGAGAGAGGTGATTAAAGCAGGCTTTCATATTTTGAAAAATGTGTCTTCAAAGGAATCCCATGCTTAAGACTAGTAAACAAAGGAGGCTGAAGTGAGAAGGGCTTCTGCCATGAATTTAGAAAGATTCAGCAGTAAAGGAATTCCCTCTTCTATATGTGCCGTGTCTCTTTCTGCCCTTAGAAGATACAAGTTAAACCTAGCAGTCTAGTCTGCAAATGGACTAGACTGTTCAAAGTTAAGAATTCTCAGTAAAAACACAGATGGTTCATAATTCTGTAAAGCCTACTGGGATCCATCTAGCTTAGAGCCCCTTCCCCATGATTAACTCTTTATCTGTCAATTTTGCTTCACTGTCACTAGCAGAGTTTTCCAGACTTGAAAATTGTGAGGGCAGAAAAGAGGAACCTGTAGCTACCACTGCCTAACAATGTACACTGGGTATATATACCCCCAGTTCTAAGATTTTATTCCAATTATTTGAAGAAGTGGGTTATCCCTACAAAAACTCTTACTATGACAGATCTGTTAAAGATGCCACAAGAGTCCTTGTTATCTTGCTGAAGCAGATTAATCCAAAGCCCATTGAAAACCATAGGTTTAAATGTTTGTACAAGGCTGTCACTGAGTTTTCAGCTCCATTTAATGAAGATTTCCCAAGCTTCTTGAAATTGTAGATTTTGTTTTTACTTGTCTTAGTCAGAAGAATAGGAGTAGAAGTGCAGGAAGGAGAATAACTTATCAACTGAAGAATTGTGAAAATGGGTTTGGATGTAATACCATGTCCAGAATCCTATTATCTGTGTGCACCAGCATACAAACTGTCCCTAACTAAGGAGTCAACATTTGTATTCTTCATCATGCACCAGTCACATAACGCGATGTGTGATAAAGAATAAAAACCTTGATTCTTTAACTAGCAATGCACCTTTGAATTAAATACACCATTTGGTAATGTTGTAAATTGGATTCTGGCAACATCATTGTTTGGAAGTGCTGCATTTGTAGTCAAGTATGGCCATGATGATGTCCAACCTCCTGTTATATTGGGGAGGAATGAGAAGAAGAAGATGGTCAAGAAAATAACTCTGCTTTCCAGAGTCAGCAATGTAAACTCTGAGCAATCTCATGAGAAGAGATCTGAGATATCCATAGGAGCTGGGGATTTCTTTGCATACCTTCTGTCTGTGCCACAGCGTGGTCACTTTTTTGTGCAGTGTTTCTTTGAAAGGGTCTTTTTGGTGGATTCTTCTGAATATGAATTTGGTTTTAATAGTATAATAATAATCTTAGAACTGCAGAGCTAGAATCATTGAGTCCAGCCCCTCTCAATAAGGCACAGTGGAAATTAAACTCCTAACCTCTGGCTTGACAACCAGATTGATGGTGTCTGGTCCTTACCAAGCCTTTTTATTGTCTCCTTATCCTGGAAGGAAAAGAAAACTCATTATTTTAATTTGAATGTGATAATAGCTTTAGTGACTGTGCATAGCCTGGAACGTTTTAAGCCAGGAGTCAGCAACCTGCAGCTACTTTTTGTACACTCCTAAGGAAGCCCCGCCTTCTTTACCCCAACATTCAGTTGATCAGTCAGTGCTAGTAGGCAAATAGTGATTTCCATTCAGAGTGGCTGGGAAGGAAGGAAGGATGAGGCTGAGGTAAAAGCCTTGCCCCTGACACACTAAAGTATAGGGAAGAGAGTAGGTGTAGGTGTGTGTCTGTCCAAATGCACCACATACATCTGTAGCCTTCAGAGCTTCACTACATTTTGCCAAGGTTCGTTCACCTCTTCAGTATATTAAATATAAGTCCTTTTACACTGAATCAGTCCATTGCTCCATTTTGCTCTCTGCTGTTTATTTTGATTTGCAATGGCTGTCGAAGATCTCAGGCAGAGGTCTTCCATAGCTCTGGGACTTGACTGGGGATAGCAAGAGTTGAACTTTGAACCTGTGGCACTAGAATTATGGGCACTTGCACAGAAGTACAGGCACAAGTATCAGACTACTTTCATGCTGTACTTCTAACCACATTTATTGAGTAATAACACTTCCTGAGGCATATTTCTGAGTAAACAGCCTGAGTCATTGGTGTCTGCGTAAGGCTGATTACCAATGTGCTGGGTTGCATCTTGATCACATACTTTCTCAGGACCCCAGTTGCACAATTGATATGTGCTCCAGCAACTCATCAATTAGCTGTTGTTAGCCATGGCAAGTTGTACAAACCTTACGCAAACACGAGCAGGATTGTGGCCAACATGCTTAGGATTGTTCAGTAAGGGTTTATTTGGAAGCAAAACGTTTATTTGGAAGTAACTACATAATCTTCAAATTTTAGGTCGTGTTTTTAGGGTGAATTACTTTACCACCAATATCCACATGTATGCAATAGTGCGCTGAAATCCAGTCACAGGACATGTGACACTCATTTTCAGAACTACATTTTTGTGGTTATAGTCAGTGTCAGCACATTAGGGATGGGGTGGCATATTTAGAAGTGTTAATAAGTATAAACAAGTGGAGGGAAATGTCTTCCTGTGGTGATGTTTGCATGTCCTATTTATTTCCTAAACTCCCTTTGAAAAGCAAAAGTGAGTGGGAACTAAGATTGGATGTTTCTATTCACCTGAATCTTAAGATTAAATTGTTTCCTTTTGGGGAGAAAATGATGTAAGAGCTCCAGTTGTTTTGTTTTAGTTTTCACCTGATGGAAAGGTCTTTTGGCAGAAAATAAATCATTCTGTATTATTGGTTGCAAAAAGTGCATTGCCTTTCTAGAAGGAGGAGTTAGTGCATCAATGTTCAGCAGAGAGCTAGGTTCTTGGCAGGAGGGGAGTGTCAGCAGAGTTGTGTGAATGTTTCCTTAATTAGAATTTATTATTTCAGCTACAGGGATTATGTGTTAAGGGAAGGGTGTGGAGGCAGCATCTGGTAGAAGGAAAGTAGAATCAAAGAGAAACAAAGAGTAAATTAGGGAGAACGATAGTAAGACTCGGCTCAGAGTACATCAGGAAAAGCTTTGAATGTCTGTATTTTAGGACATATGGCACCATATATAACAGGAAATCATGAGTGAGACAGAATAATACATTTTGATGCCAGTCCTAAAGTGTTTGGATAAAATGAATTCTTGTGTCTTTCAGAGAAAAAAAAAAGAAATGTTAAAATCCATGAGGAAAGGGAAGGCTTGATTAAACCTGCCCCAATAAACAGATGCTAAGTATAACTCCTTTCAGTTTAATATTGACGGGAAATTTTGTTCATGGTCTTTCTCTTGCTGGCCATTATGCTGAAAGAAGAGGCATAGTTTTCATTAATTTCTTAAATACTACTGTGCTGATATTTGTAAAGAGTGGTCTATAATGTTGACACATTTTATATAATTTGTCTATTCTGACATCTGCAAACAGTCTTAATTGTTTGAAATGCTTTGCTTAATGTATTCATTGAGCTGGTAACATCAAGAATGGCTTGGGTTAAAAGATTCAAATTAGTTTCTTGCCCCATCTTGAAAGAGCTGGCAAAAATCACAGGCAGATAAATCAACAGCATGCTGCAATACGTATCCATTATTTAAGGGAGAGTAAGATTTTAATTGGTCCCAGACATCACCAGAGATGAAAGGCTATTGTGAAATTACTGGATGTCCAAAGTTTCAACTTAATGTGTAGCAGATGAATAAGGAAAAGACAAAAGGAATTGATTTTCAACATCTGAAAGTTTTCTTAGGAAGAGAGTCCAGGAAAAGTGTATGATTTTTGTTTTGTTTTTTAGTACTTAACTGTTACATTGTGGGACTAAATATGCCATAAATTAAAGTATAACGGTATTCTGTAGCTCAGTTACACAAATAGTAGCTTTGTCGGTACTGCCTGCCATGATTCTTACTGTCCTCCCTAGATGGATGGACAGATAGCCAGACAAAGTTCAGGATCCTCATGGCACAGTGGTTAAACTGCTGTACTGCAGCCAAAACTCTGCTCACGACCCAGGGTTCAATCCCAGGTAGCCGGCTCAAGGTTGACTCAGCCTTCTATCCTTCTGAGGTGGGTAAAATAAGTACCCAGTTTTCAGGGGGGGGGGGGTGCAATGTGTAGCCTGAATAATTAATTGTAAACTGCCCAGAGAGTGTTTTAAGTGCTATGGGGCAGTATAGAAGCAGCATGCTTTGCTTTGCTTTTACTTTGCTTTGTTTTCTTTGTAGTTGGTATCAAAGTTTAGAAAGTTCAATATCTATTGGAAGTGATGGAATTTGATATGTGTAGGGATTCTTAAAATATCTGGTCTTTGTGGATTCCAGTTTGAAGGAGACCTAATTCTCATAACCTGAATGCAGACTGGAATTTCATAGCTCCCATGGATTTCACCCATGGATTTCATAGCTCCCATTGCCTTGACACATTTTAAGTCTTGTTTGCTTGCTATGCCTGAAACTGTGGAGAGAAGCAGAAGGGGGAGGGGTCTCTCAAATAAGCCCTGTCCCTACATTTCATCTGTTCCTAGGACCTGCTGAAATAGGAAAATGTGAACTACAGCCTCTAAGCACATCAATCTGAATGTCCTTACAGAGCTCTCATAATTGTTACACTTGTCTTAACAGGGTTCTTGATCATGAGAGCTTTCTAAGTATATTTGAGCCATACTTACAGGCTCCACTTCACATTCCTCAATTGAAGGTATTTGAGTGATTTCTGGGTGGGGAAGTGATAACAGGGTTCCAGTTTACATGCATTCTATTTCCTTACAATTTTAGGCCTTTCCACATTTTGGGGCATAATATCTGGAAGTTGAGTCATGGCAAAGAGGAATGTACATTGGAGAAACCAAACAGCCACTAAACAGAAGAATGGCCCAGCACAGGAGAGGCCATGGCTCAGGACCACAATCATGTGTTCCTTCATTTGAAGGACAAAGGACACTCATTTGATGACCAAGATGTACACATTATGGACAGAGAAGATAGGTGGTCAGGGAGGCCATACATGTGCATATAGAAAATTCCTCACTCAACAGGGGTGGAGGCCTTAGATACAATCTGTCTCCTATTTATCATGCTGCCCTTTCATCTGTCCCCAGAAATATTAGGCCACACACACCAGAAAGACCACTGTTAATGACCGTTAACAACCCATGACAATGGGTGGAGAAGGACTGCAGAAGTAGGATTATCCCTCACCCCCAGTCCTTTGTCCTTCTAACTAGCCTATTCAGACCAGGGGAAAGTGAAACCAACATGGAGGATATATCAGAGATCTCCTACCAACTCTCCTCAGACTGAAAAAGCTGCTTGGCTGAGTAGTGAAACGTTTCAACCTAACAAGAAACAAGTCCAGTTACCATGACTCAACTTCCAGATAACCACACCTGGGTGACTGAGAATCTTCACAGATATTTTGGGGCATAATGCGTTTTCTGTTCCTGTTGCATAGAAGTTTACTGAGAACAGGGTATTACGGCAAACTGTATACATTCCTCAGCAATAGAGAAGAAGCTGCTACTGAGGGAAGTAGTTTTGTTTACCTGGAAAAACAGTCACTAACCCCTGGTTGCTGCACTGGAAGGGAGGAAAGAGACTATATGGCCATGGCTTTTTGAGTGCGCAGATCATATTTCTGTATGGGGCATGGCCAGGAATTATACCTTCAAGAATCTAAAAAAGAAGTACTGACTTGAGGCTCCCATGGATAATCGTCTTACAGTGTGAAGTCACATCTGCCTTCTGAAGAGGGAGGTAAAGGTAAAGGTTCCCCTTGACATTTAGTCCAGTCGTGTCCGACTCTAGGGGGCAGTGCTCATCCCCGTTTCCAAGCCATAGAGCCAGCGTTTTTTGTCCGAAGACAGTTTCCGTGGTCACGTGGCCAGCGTGACTAGACACGGAACGCCGTTACCTTCCCACCGAGGTGGTACCTATTTATCTACTTGCATTTGCATGCTTTCGAACTGCTAGGTTGGCAGGAGCTGGGACAAGCGACGGGAGCTCACTCCGTTGCGTGGATTTGATCTTACGACTGCTGGTCTTCTGACCCTGCAGCTCAGAGGCTTCTGCAGTTTAACCCACAGCGCCACCACGTCCCTTTCTGAAGAGGGAACACCCTATCTAACAAGTAAAATTCATGTTGATCTTACTTTGCAAATATTATTTTTAGACATTAAATTTTGGCATTTGTCTAAGAGTGACAAATTTAATATTAAACTCTGAATTCAAAAGTGTTGTTTCCAAGCTCTGATGATGAAACCACAAGCCATCTTTGTTAGAAATGTCCTGTCCAGGGATACACTGCACACACGTACACAAACATGCAGAAACACAAGCCCCTTGACTTTCTAGCTCAGTACTTTGTCCCAGTGAGGGCAAGATAAAGACAGCTCCCCTTTATAGGATGGTAGTGCTTTGGAACAGGAGGAGGGAAGATAATTCTGAAATAGGGTTGGCTGGTCTTGGGATGACATGAAGTCTCAGGAGATTGCTATGCTTTCCCAGGCAGGAGGGCAAATCTCAGAGAAGTCAATCCTAGAGAAGCAGCAAAATAGATCTGTATGTGAAAGCTGGCTGTACAGCCTGGAAATCCACCTCCAACCTTTGGAGGTTTACTGGTTCCACATAAAGGTGTTTGCATGTGTGTTATGTTTCCATAGCTTTAGCACACCAAGAAGCCATAAATAAGGGGTGGGGAAAATTGGAAAGAGAACTAGTGGATGGACTTAAGGCCACTGTGCCATTTGGAGCAAAACAGGGCATGAAGGCACAGCATACCAACTCATGAGTCTTCTTGGTGTGTAAGCTCTGGCAGCAGTGATACAGGGCATGGGGGTGGGGGGACTCCCACTGCTAGCTGACAGCAGGCCTTCCACAAGCTGCAGCAGCAGTGCAGAGCCTTGAAAAACTCTCAGTGTTTCCCATGTGCAGTAGGTTGGGTTGTAAATCACAGTGGCAACAAGTGGAGCTAGTGCCACAGCTGAACACATTTTGCTGGACCTCTGCCTGCCAAAAAAAAAAAATGTGTTCTTTTCCTCCTGCTTCTGGATTGCCACATTACTAGGTTTTACCTGCAATTAATTCAATTGCCCTCATGGCACTTTCCTCAATCAGCTGGCCCAGAAGCAGCTCCAGCCCTGTCCTATTGCTTACCTGGTTCTGTGATGTCACAAGGATCCACCCCTCCTATTGTATTTTGATGCTGACATCTCGGGGAACGAGATCCTGGTGACTAGGCAACTCCTAAATTAAAATGAATTGAGAGAAGGTTTGCTTCCCTGCCTTGCACTGGATTACAAAGTTACTGTACTCAGATGCAGAACACCTGTTACATCCCAGCAGAAAAGGCTTGAGATCTCCGAAGAGAAAAAGAACGCTATCCTTTCAGACACCTTTGGGATATAAGAGGAACCTAATGCCACAAGTGGGGTGAAGTACTAAACCTTCCATTTAGATATTCCAATATAGTGTTACTGAACTGAGGAAGTTCAGGGTTCAAGACAGGGTTTAGTATAGCCGTGGTGGAACTCTATGAACTCCAGGATAGAAGTGAAGAAAGACACTTTCCTGCATCTCTTGATTATAGTTCTACATTGCACTTGGAACTTACTGAGAAACACCTGGAAACCCCCTTTCCCAACATGTTTTTTCTTCATCTGCAAACGATCCACACACAATGGGTTAGTGGTTCAGGATGAATGGTTTTATGTCCATCTGACAACCCACACATTTTTTGCGTGTTCTCTGATTGTTAATGTCTCACTGTTGGGCTGTTTGCTTCTTCAGATCATAAGGACAGAGCAATGTAGGTCCAAGCCCCACTTTGGCATATGAAATCTGTGGTCGCTTGCCAGATAGTGTGCCATGACTGGCTATAGAGTTAATCAGATTAACTCAATTGCGGCTCTGAAGGAATTTGGAAATGTCTTTTATGACTTCAAAGTTTTGTAATTAATTAATCTCTCTTGTATGCTGTTGTTCAGGCTGGAACTGAACCTCGAATAAGCACAACATACCAGTTAATTCATATTCATTCTCTGTGTTGCCACCAAGTCAACATAATTCCTCTCTTTGTACTAATAGTTCAGATTATAGTTATGATGATATAGCTTCCCCCACCCACCCACTGCCATAGATAAGTGTTCCATTGGTTGCGCTGTATTAGAAAGAATCATCTCCTGCTAGCTTCAGGTGTTTAAAGAGAATCTTTTCCTGCCTGATAGGTATGATTAATGGATAGAATTTCTCTGCAAATTTCAGTACACTGACTTCATATTGCTATTGGTTTTTTATGGTTTTAAGTACAGTCTTGATCCTCTAAACATCATTTAGAGCATCAAGAATGAGCCATGAGCTTGAGTACTCCCTCCTTCCAATGGCTTAATCAAGAACTTCTTTTGAGCAAACCAGTTTGCTATTCTATCTAATCAGGAAAAATATTATTCCAAATAGGATAATTTGCACATTTTGGTTTGAATGGTTCACTCAAACCATTGTTTGCTGGTACATATGTAACAACAAACTATGATGTAGTTGAATGAGAAAGTAATGGATTAAGCCACATGTAGAGGGCTTTAGCTAGTGGTTCATCTGAATTCAGCCCAGGTGCAGTTACTCATACCTCATTTGAATTAAAATTGAGCTAACATGCACCAGTATATTGTCTCTGCAACTTCACAGAGCATGAAATTGGCCTTCCATCTTGCTTTTTTTAATGGGAAAATTCCCCCATAAATGAAGGAATTGATCTAGCTGTTCTAATTAGTTATTTAATTTTATTGGAAAAATGCATTTTAAGAAACAAAAGGATGGAAGAAGAGCAACTTGTCAACAGATAATTTCTTTGTTGCTTCCATACTGCGGTGGAAGCTAGACAAAAGATGATGTGTTCATCAGAAGACTGTTTGGTTTGGGGCCAAACGATGTGTGAACATAGTGACTTGCTGTGCTATGCTTGGCTTTAGGACGGTTGTGCAAATGAACTTGAATAGTGATGGTGAACAGCTTAGTCAGTGTACTGCCAAGGTTATTGGAAAAATAAAAACATCTGTCTTTTTGTACCAATATACAATGGCAGTGAAGAACCTTACACATACTGTGCTCTTCATTGCTCATGTGGATTGTAGAGTTTTTGCTAGTTGGAGCAGATGCTGTTCTTTTCTTCTGACATCTGCTCAGACAAAAAGACACAACTGTTGCTGATCTAACAGTAGGATTTATGTCTTTTGCAATATTGCTTTGCTGTACGTTTTAACAACACCTCATTTAGCGGTCACCATTCCTCCATAATTCATTGATTTGTTGCCTTAATTTCATCGACTGGGAGAGCATCTACTTCTTTGTTGGACTATGGCCATTGTTCTTCTGTCCGTAACATTTAGTGGGTCCATGTGACAAATTCTGTAGATCCTGTTCCTGTTGATTTCACTGCTGTGTTGCCCAGCATAAGAATTTATGAATTATATTGTGATTCAGACCATTGGTCTATCCACCTCAACATTCTTTTTCCCAACAGGAAGTGGCCAGATACTCCAGAAAAATCCACCTGTTATATACTCCATTATCTAGTCATCACAAGTTTACTGTTGTTTCAGAGAAGACTGACAGCGTGTTTCATTAGCTTAGTTCACTTGATTCAATGACAATTAGATGTCATCATTTATCTGCTTGACATCTACAATAAGGTAATGGCTTACTTTGAGAGAAAAAGTATATTATCAAACTGGCCAGGCCATTATGATTGCTGTCATTCAGAGTTTTAAGTACAAGGGATTCATTTATGTATGCAGAACTAGGCTATGCTTTCCCTATGCTCATGTCAGTACAGGCTAAACTGTTACTTCTCAGTCCAAACTGAATTCACGAATGGTAACGCTATCAGTGGCTACTAGGTAATGTGGCTCTATACAGCATGCACATTCCTCAGTTCTACTTGATAAAGAACAAAACCCAAAGAGGACCATTGCCCTCATGTGTTCCTTATGAGGAACACATGAGGTCCTTATGGTTGTGGTGGCAAATGGGGTGCTGGATAAAGTAGACCATTAGTTTGATACTCTTTTCATGTTCCTAAAATTGACACATTAATACGAGATCTGTGATCAAGTATAGCTCTCCAAAAGCTAGGCAGGAGACTCTAGGAAACTTTTCATTGCCCCAAAACATCATCCTCATTGTGTAACACAACTTTGCCAACAGGATTTCAGCCATTGTGTTATAGCTTAGAATAGAAATCTTGTGCAGCTGTGCAAGGGAGACACAGAGTAAAACATATTTGTTCTCCTAACGTGCACTGGGAAACTTTGCCTTAGCTCTTTCAAACATAATGCTTCAATATATAAAGACATACATATTTGAACACATGTTAACATAGTTTTTATATCCCGAATCAGGCTAAAGTTTTAGCAGTCCCTGGCAGGGGAGCTTGCTTCAGCTAATAGAAGCTAATAACTGATTAATTATTTTTAACAACTGGTTTTTAACTGTAGAATGTATCGTATAGATATTCTCTTACTCTTTTTACTGTGTTTATCACCTCTTGAACTGTATTTGAATATCATGGAAAAGCTGTACATAAAAAACTGAAGAACCAATGCAAGCTATTATCTTTTATTTAATTTAAGAATGTATCACTTGAACTTCAACAGAGTCTCCAAAGTTACTTACAATAGTTTAAAAATGTTTAATAAAATAACAGTCAATCAGAATATGAACAGCAAATAATAGATAAACAACTATTTGCAGCAGAAGTAATTCTATTGAAAGTTTTGATAAATAAAGTTTTTAACGTGGTGCCTTAGTCATGATAACATAGACACCTCGTAAAATTGTCTGTGGGTTGGTATTCTAAATACAGACCCTTTCTCTGGTCACTGCCTGTCTTATTTCCAGAGACTTCAGAAGCCAATCTAATAGATTAGGCAGATTCATGTGCTATTTTAGCATGGGTACATATGATTTAGCTTCTTATGTTAGACTAAGATTCACAAAATGCTTCCTTGGACAAGTCCTCTTCTGTCACCCTCTTGCTTCATGACCAAGTTGTTCATAGGGCTAGAACTTATCCCATCATGTACAAAATGGCTGCCTTGTAGAAACTATTTTAAAAATTACTCACCTGGGAACCAAGTGACATGTATGTCATTTGCATCATTGCCATTGTATTCTCAGAGGTGAGACTGAGAATTAGAATGCATGGTCTTCATATAGAGGACCCCAGATCCAGTCCTTACCATGTCAAATTGAAAGGATAATATGAAAGACCTCTTTGAAAGGTCCTAGAGAGCTACTGCCAGCTGGAACAGAGTTAAATGACAAATATACTGACTTTGAACAGTAACACCCACGTTCTGAGCAAGAGCCAATGAAGCTGCCCTGCATCAGGTCAGACTGCTTGTCCATTAATCACAGTACAAGTCTACTCTAGCTAGCATTAGTCCTGTGGGGTCTCGGGAAAGATCTTTCACATTAGCTACATTTTCTGCTCTTCCTAACTGAAGATTTTAGGGGTTAAATCTGCTGCATGTAAAGCAAGTGTTCTATAGATGTACTGTAGTTCTTTCCTCAGATGTGTTCGCACAGAGTACTGTCAGATCTTAGAAATGGAACCACCAATATCTGTAGATATTCTTAACTCAGCCAAATGCTGGTTGCTCTGGGGGTGGGTATAGAAGTAAAATCTTTCAGATTTGGCTTCAGGCAGTTTATTGACCAGCCCTTCAGACAAACCAATGAAAATGTTGTTCTTTTCTTGTTTTTTAAGTGATGCAGACCCTCAGCAATAGTTAATTTATTTTTTTTATTTTTTTATTTATTTAATTTATATCCCGCCCATCTAGACATAGTCTACTCTGGGCGGCTTACAACAAGTAGGATTAAAACAATTCAAACACTCAATACACCACAATTTAAACATAATAATAATAATGTAGCTCAAGATGGAAAAACGGTCAAATGAAAAAGTAAAAACAGAAAATTAAAATAAAAGAGTAAAACTCAAGTACTGACAATGGGGAAGGCCTGCCTAAAGAGCCAGGTCTTAAGTTGACTCTTGAAAACACCCAGCGAGGGAGCCTGGTGAATCACAGACGGAAGACTATTCCATAGTTGAGGGGCCACTGCCGAGAAGGCCCGGTTTCTTTTTTTTTTTTTTTTGAAATTTTTTTTCCCTTTATTTTAAATTTAAACAAAAACATATAACATACAAACTAAAATACAATTTAACTGTGTTCCCCACCACCATATGCGGGACCTCTTGCCATAATCTTCCTCTTCCTTCTTCTTCTTCTTCTTCTTCCTCTTCTTCTATTGTCCTCTTCTCCAAAACTGCATTGATTCTTGATTTGGAGCTTTCCCTTTTCCTCTTATTAATACATATTCCAAAAATCTCCCCCATATATCATAAAAGTTATTTTTTTCAACTCTCCTTTCTTAACCTTTAAGTTACAAGTTAATTTATCATTTATTGCTATATTCCATATTTCTTTATACCATTCTTCAATTTGCAATTCGACTTTTGATTTCCATTGCCTAGCTATAATCAATCTAGCTGCTGTTAATAAGTTGGTTATCAATTCTTTAGTCATTTTGTCATATTCCACATTCTCAAATATTGATAACAAAGCAATCTCAGCATTAAATTCTATATCTTTTTCACATATGTAGCTTAATTCTTTAAAAATTTGTTTCCAAAATCTTTGCACTTTTTCACATTCCCACCACATATGAAAGTATGTACCAATTTCCTTCTCACATTTCCAACAGACATTCGGATGATTGGCATTAATTTTATTTAATTTTGACGGTGTTAAATACCATCTTAAACTAAGATTTAAGGCCCGGTTTCTTGTTCTTTCTTTCCGGGCCTCCCTCGGAGTAAGGCCCCTTAACCGTCTTTCCTGACTGTGGCGAGTGATACGAGTAGATCTAGGTGGGAGAAGGCGTTCCGCTAAATATCGAGTTAAACAGACCAAATAGAGTCCTTTGAGTTCCAATATGCCATTTGGATGCAAGGATCACACCAAATGGCATATTGCACCTCCACCCAACCCCCAGCCACAAAAGAGCCGGTGTAAATGAGCCCTATGTCTCATAAGCTCAGTATTCTCAGCACACAGTGTGATTTTTTTGTTATCTCCTTGAGTTCAAGATTCAGTGTTATTCTATGTTCTATTAGAAGTGTCCTACAGTTGCTCCATCTACATTTTTGCAATCATTTTTCCTTCTGATTATCATTCCTTTTCAAAATATACGACTTTGTAAAATGATGGTGGACCTTTTTTAGTCACTATAGATGAAATGTAAGGAGAATGAACCTGAAACCATGGACAGTGAATTGAAACCAGCTGATGATAGACAAGGAGCCTGTATTTACAACAATGTAACCATTAAAAAAAAACATCTGTTTCTCTGTGTTAGTAATTCCAGCTTTTTTTTAAAGATGGCAACAATTTTTGCAAGTACAAAAAAAAAGGAAAAAGAAAAAGAAAACAAAAATCCCAGTCCATGCATCTGTAATTACCTGTGTTTTTTTCTGCACACTTCTGCGGCATGAATTGAGCTAGAAATGCTACGTACATCTGATTTCAATCTGTGGCAGAGCGAGTGAGGGAAGACGGAGGGGGAGAGAGAGAGAGAGAGCAATGAATTGGACACTTAACTATTCTTGCATCTGCCAAGACAATTTTGTGCCAAAAAGGAGAGAGTAAATCTAACAGTGGGACTGTTTTCTAAAGAAGTCACTTGACTCTGATTAAATGTTTAATTTCCTTAAAACAGTGTTTTGGATTTAGGTCTTTGTTCTTTCCTGGTAATTGGGATTTCTGTTGTAGTTTAGGAATCTCACTTATCAGCTGGCTTTGCTCCAGCCATCCAGCTGGCATTGTAAAGCTGGAGGGAAGTGAGCAGCAGGCATCCTTTCTGGTGGCTTCCCACTTGGCAGCGAGCAAAAGGGAGCAGAATGGGGAAGATGCCGTCAGCTGGCTTTCGTCTTAACAAGGAATTTGTTATTTCAGATGAAATGTGAGGAGGGAAAGAATGTTAGCTTTGCAAACATACAATTTTTTTTTTGAATAGAATAAAATGAGTTTGCTTGACCTGCTAGGGAGGGGGAGAGAGGAGAAATTAGTCAAGTTCACCTTTTTGCACAAACGTAGCAAATTTAGACTTGCTGAACCAATAAGCAAAATGGACTGCACATGACTGCTATAGTTGCTTCAGAACTTTGGATCACAACTCCAAAAAAGTGCATGAAATGTATATACTGAGGGAAACTTGATAAAAATTGATTTGTTAATAAAAAAGCATTGAACAAAACATACTACATTAGGAGAGAATGCTTGTGAATAAGGCACATACTAGAAAAACGTATACACTAGGAACAATGAGTATAAATGCATGCATATTTTCTTGTAGACTTTTTTTGCAGGGGGAACACATTTTGCCACATTTGATTATTTTCCTGAATTTTCGGCAGCATCAATTCATTTTAAAAAATGCTTTGGTTTAATGAGTGAAATCCTATTGTGCTAATTACATAACATTTGCAAGTGAGTTGCCATAAATTAGGAAATCTATGTGGACATGATCTATTGACTACAGAGTCATGTGACTCAGCATGCAACATATAATGTTACAGAGATTTCTTAACTTCAGTTCATTTTCAGAAGTTCTCCCATTTGTGTAATTCGGTAACAGGATTTCAGCCAGTGAATTATTTTAATATGTTTTAATTGTTTTATATTTTCAGCCAATGGCTTTAATATGTCTGTTTTTACTGGAAACTGCTTTAAGACACTCCTTCTCAGTGTGGCAGGCAATCTCAACACATTGAGACAGCTTTCAAGAAATTGCTAGCCTTTGTGAATGTTTTTGCTTTGGTTGTGAGAAGAAGATGAGGGGGTGTCAGGATTTCCGTAGTTTCAGTAGTTTTGCACAGAAACAAACAGACTCTGTGCAAAACTAGTGTCTTTTCCCTGTGTAGTAGAGACAGCAAGTGCACAAGGACTGGCTGATAGTTGCAACCAACTTATCCAGTGTCTCTAATCTAAAAGTTCAGGCAACAAGGTGGCAGCTATTGTAGTTTTGTTCAGTCTGTTCAATCAGCACAGAAATTCTTCTTGCAATTGTGAGAGCTCTCACTGAGAGCACAAGAAGGTGTTTTGCCATCTCACGGGCCAGGAAATAAATTTTGCAGTTTCTTGCTCTCACTCATGAAAACAAGACTGTGCTGAAAGGCACAGACTGAGCTTGTCGATTTAGGAACAAGACTCTTGCTGAGGAGAAGAGAGGTAAGACTGCTTGTGAGCACACCTTTCCTCAAATGACTTCGATATTCTCTGGCTGTACACTGGTGGAGCTTTGAATAGTCAAGGTTAAAGGCCCTGCATTCTTTAGCTACTTCGCTATTTTTAGAGCCCTCTAATTGAGTTTTCTGCAGGCTATGCATTTGGTCCTGTTCTTGCTGGTGTCTTCCTCCTTGTACAGGCAAAGCACTCATAGTGAGCAGATGTGCTTGCTTCTTTTGGCTCTCTTTTGTACTCTTCACCTAACTCATCAGTGGGAACAGTATAGTAGCAGAGCAAGGCCTCACAGAGCCAGGACTTTGTGAATAGGAGGAACTATTTCACATATACATCACAGGCTTCCCTCTACCCTCTCAGTTTATTTACAGTCTCCATAGGAAGATATGGATCTTCAGAGGAACATTATATGATTGTGGCCTGGCTTTGTTACAATGCAAAGTTTTTAAGGGTGGTTGGATCCTGAGTGGAGAATGTAGAGCTAGTAGCTTTATAAAATTGGATTGATACCAGAGATAGCATTAGGGAAGAATGCAAAAAGACAATTGCTTTATCAAAAAGAAGAGAAAAACCTAGATGGATGACAGAAGAAAACACTTAAAATTGTAAAGGACAGGCAGCAAGCCAAAGTAAAAGGTGACAGAAATAGGGTCAGAATCCTGAATTCAGCTTTTCAGCAACAATCATGTAGAGATAAAGCAAACTATTACAATAGCCAATGCAAGAAATAGAGGAGAACAACAAAAGGGGAAAACCAAGAAGGTCAAAGAAACCAAAGGGAAATTTAAGCCTAGATTAGGAATGCTGAATGACCAACAGAGAAGCATACTATCTAATCAAGATAAAATAAGAAAATGGAAACAGTATGCTGAAGACCTAGACAGAAAAGATAAAAAGATAACAGGAACCTTTAAAGAGGAATCCATTGATGAAGAAACTGCAATTCTAGAAAGTGAAGTGAAAGCTATTCTGAAAGGTCTGGGAAGAAATAAATAACCAGTGGTAGATGGGATACCAATAGAATTGGTTCAAGCCACAGAGTCTGAATTTGTCAAAATCCTAAGAAGAATATTCGAACAATTATGGAAAACAAAATGCCTACAGACTGGAAACGTTCAGTATTAGACATGGGAGCTTTGTATTCATATCCCAGGGGATATGAACATGAAGCTCGGCACCACAGGGTGGTCCATTTCCGCTCCCCAGAACCATTCACCAGTTCCTCACATCATGCACGTCCATCAGCGGTGACATGCTTTCACGCCTCTCCCCTCAGCTGACCACTCAGCAGCTGAGTGGGGAGACTCGTGTTCCTGCCTCCTCACCGGAGTGTTCGGCTGAGGGAAAAGATGGGGAAGCGCTAGCAGGACTATGTGGACACACATGCACACTGTGAGGAGCCTGGTGAGTGGACCAGGCTGGTTCTGGGGGGTGGGAATGGACCACCCTGGCACCTGTGGTGCCAAGCTTCATATTCATATTTCCCAAGTTACGAATATGAAGCTCCCATGTCTATTCAACATCTAATCCCCAAGAAAGGAGAGGCCAAGGAGTGCAGTAACTATAGGACTATTTCTGCAATTTTCCATGCAAGCAAAGTGATGCTCAATGTGTTGCAACAAAAGCATTTACCTTGTATGGAAGAAAAAATGCCCAATGTTCAAGCTGGATTCCAAAAAGAAGAAGCAATTGGGATAATACTGCAGATATCCGCTGGCTTCTAGAATGCACCAAAAAATCTTCTTCAAAAGAAGAAAATAAGTTCATCCTTTATCAACTACAGCAAAGCCTTTGACTGTGTGGATTGTGAGATATTACAAGTTATTACGAAAGAAATTGGTGTGCCTCAGCATTATACTAATGCAAAACCTGTATTGTGGACAAGAAGCTAGTGGTTAGGATAAAATATGGAGAGACAGAATAGTTTCCTGTAAGCAGTGGTTCGTGTATTTTATTCCCTTATCTGTTCAGTTTGTATGGAGAATATATCATTTGGAAATCCACACTATGTTCAGAAGAAGGAGTTGTTGGAAGAAACATCAGTAATTTAAGGTATGCAGATGACACCATCTTACTGGCAGAAAGCAGTAACAACTTGAAACCACTTTTAGTGAAAGTGAAAGAAGAAAGTTCAAAACAGGACTGCAGTTGAAAAATCATGACTACAGAACTGCACTTTAATGTTGACAATGAAGGAATTGAAATTGTTAAATATTTTGTATACTTTGGTTCAATCATCAGTCCAAATAGAGACTGCAGCAAAGAAATCATGAGAATACTGAGACTTGGAAGGCCATGAATGAAGGAACTGGGAAAGACCAAAGCCAAGATCATCCACATTCGTATATTCTTGACCGCTATGTATGGATATGAAAGCTGGACAGTAAAGAAAGCTGACAGGAAAAAAAAATAATTTGCTTGAAATATGGTGCTGGAGGAGAGCTTTGAGAATACCCTAGATTGCCCAAAAGACTAACAAGTGAGTCCTAGAGCAAATCAAGCCCAAACTATCTCTGGAGGCAAAAACATTGAAACTGAGGCTTTCCTACTTTGGGCACATCATGGGAAAGTAAGATTCTCTGGGAAGTACAATGCTGGGTAAGATTGAAGGCTGCAGGAAAAAGGGGCAGACCAAATACTAGATGGATTGACTCCTTAAAGGAAGCACAAGATTGAGTTTACAAGAGTTTAGCAGGGCTGTTGAGGACAGGACATGCTGGAGATTGTTCATTCATAAGGTCACCATGAGTCGGAGGTGACTTGACAGCTCGTAACAATAACAACTTTACAAAATATTTGCTCCTAAATTCAGCAGCTTGCATATTCAGATTCCCATTTATGGGAAAGAGAGGCTGTGTTACCACTACAACACCGGATGGGAAGCATTTGAGTTTCTTAAAAGGAGCAACTAGAAAAATAGTTATTTTAATTACTTCGATAAGGTGTGGAATAATTTATTTTAAACATTGTAGCAATGATTTTTTATTATTATTATTTTAAACACCAAACCTGTGAATTATTATTGTGAGTTTAATTTGTTGTATTAAATGCTACTGGTAAACTATAAAAATGCAAAGATAGGGAAATTATCTATTTTTTTCAGATTTCAACTATGCCTGCTATGGTTTCTTTGGGAGTTGTGGGCCAAAAAGTAACTTCTGTTTCTGAAAGAAATATCTTGTGGACCCGTAAAAGTTTATGATAATCGTTCAGAGGCTGGTGGATCATTTGCAATAAATTTTCACCAGAAAAAGAGATCTCTTTGCATATGTTTTTAAATTGAAAAGGCACCTGAAAAGGACAAATGGCTCCATATCTCCAGAAGAATGTAATAACTGCAGTTGCTGAGAAGCATCTACAAAAACATGTCTCTTGTTGAGCCCCCCCCCATTGCTTTTTTTGTGCCATTGAGGATTTATTTTTAATTTTTAAAAAAATTAAGGCAGAGCCTTAGCATGTCTGCCATGCTGTAACAATGTAAAGAGGCCTTTTAAAATCTTGAACAAAATGCATAATGCATGCAAGATAAAATACATTACAAGTCATCTTTTAGGATGCTAAAGCTATCACCGAAGAAGGTCACGTAGATGAACAATTTATTTTGTCTAGGCATTCCCTCAATGGCTTGGGCCCAACATACTTCAAATACTACCTTCTCATGAATCTTCCCGTACTTCAGCGGTGACAGTGACCATTCTTTTGCTTCTTCCTTTTGGCAGCTCCAACCAAAGTAGCCCAGGCAAGGCCTTCTTAGTAGTGGTGCCTCACTCTGGAAACGTCTTCTCAAATGAAGTCCTCCAGTTGAAAAACTTTTAAGTGGAGTTTGGAAAGAACAAGTTTACAAATAAATAGTTACTTGTATTTAGTTAATATTGGGAGTAACTAGGGTGAAGGGCATGTTATACTTAGGATCAAAGCTAATTTATTGATGCAACAAGTAAATTTTATAGGTCCTTTCTATATTTTTAGAGGCATCTGGAAGTTACTTTTTCTTTCTCTTTTTTTGCCATTAACATCTATCCTAGGGTGTTTTATTTTTAAGTAATTGAAAGTCAAGAAAAAGCAATGAGCAGTGTGAGAAGTAACATGAAGAATCAGTTATTCAGTGTTATGACCCGTAGTGAGAATGAGTTACACAACAGGAGTACATGGCAGGGACAAATTACTTTTTAAAAGTAACTTTCCATGCTCAACCTTTGAATGTTAGTTGCTAGCTACTATTTTAGGAATGGGTAGTGATTTAAAAGTTGATAAAGGTGACAGAATGAACTTTGCTACTGAACCCTTGTGTAAATGGAGGGATGGTCTACTGGGAGAGTACTGCCTTTCATACAGAAGGTTCCAGATTCCGTTCCTAGCATCTTACTAATAGATCTGGGGGGAAACTCTTCTCTGACTGCCTGAACAACTTCCTTCAGTTACTGTAGGCTATAACTGTGGGCTATACTGACCAATACATAATCTGACACAGTAAAAAGGAGCTTCTTGTATTTCTGTAAACAATGAAAAGCCTTTGGCCGTAGTTGGTGGCCAAAATCACATGGTCCCTTGTAGTTGTATGGAAAAGCTCCTTTGCACAGGTTTAGTGTGTGACCTCTGAACTCCCTGTATTGTATCATAAACAGATTTGGAAACTCGCCTGAGTTAGAAAAACAGCTTGTCACCACTATGGAAAGCAACAGTTAGGAATGGGTAAAAAAAACAGATATGTAAATATTCCCATTGGGATTGCAATTTACATGTCATAATCTTGCCTAAACCAAGAGCAAGCTAATGAATATATTACACTGGTTGTGAAGGTAAGGTGATATTAAAATTCTAGCCAAATCACTGAAGGTTTTCTCTCTTTCTTTCTTTCTCTCTCCCACTCTCTCTCTCTCTCTGCCTTCTCTATAGAGTTGCTGGAACTGTGGCCGTAAAGCTAGTGAAACCTGCAGTGGTTGCAACACAGCACGATACTGTGGCTCATTTTGCCAACATAAGGACTGGGAGAAACATCACCACATCTGTGGACAGACGCTTCAGGCCCAGCAGCAAGGAGAGACACCAGCAGTGAGCTCGTCCGCAACACCCAACAGTGGCGCCGGAAGCCCAATTGACACACCACCAGCAGCTACTCCTAGGTCAAACACCCCCGGAACTCCGTCGACCATAGAAACAACTCCTCGCTAAGACTGAACACAGAAGTACTTAAAACAAAAACAAAAAAAACAGACAAAATGCGAAACAAAACAAAATCCTCATCCTCAGATGCTCAACTTTTTTTACTGAACTGTCATGTTTCAATACTACAAGAATACTGTATCTTGAGGTAGAAGTAAAATACAGAAGGCCAGTAACGGGTCATAATGACTTCTTGTGGATAACAAAGATGTCTTTTCTTTAGGAAACTGAGAAGAGCAGATAATTTAACACACGCAAAATGATAGATTTGACCTCCTCCCTGTTATTTTCCAGTAGCTGGGATTTTAAACTAGATGACCTCATTAACAAATGCTTTACCAAACAGCAAACCAAGAGATTGCTAATTGCTGTTGAAAGCAAAAATGCTAATAAAAATAAAGTCACAATGTTCTTTATAACAATAATGGATTTTTTTAAAATGCGAGAGAGAGAGAGAGAGAACGAGAGAGAAGGAAAGAAAGGGAAAATAAACCCTCAAGGGCAAGAGCATTGGATAAAGCAGCAGACATTTAGATAAGAAGATGAATAGTGTCCGTGGGTTACTGACTGAACTCTGAAGACCTGCATCAAAAACACACAGATGTGCAGCGGATTGGAAGGAGACACAGATGTTCTTTTTTTTTTCTTGTTTCTGAATGAAATAATAATATCCAGGTCAACAGAATGAAAAATGGAAAATGATTTGCAGTGGGATGTAGGACTTAAAGACAGCAGCAAAGGGGAAAATGCCATCATACAAACAGCTCCTCTTCTTTTCCATTCTTTGTTTTGGTTTTGTTCTGTTTTTGTTTTTGTGGGTTTTTTCCCCTTTTTAGTACAGAAATAAGGACAACGTCTGCAGTTAATTAGCATTTTGG